>OY998182.1:50696654-51296654 GCA_963921935.1 Galeruca laticollis | reverse complement strand
TGTGGTCTATACAAGTTTTCATGTTGTCCCGAACTCTAGTGATACTATTATTTGTTGAGTTGTAGCCAAACTCATTCAGCGTATTTACGTATTCAGAAATAGTATAGTTATTCTTTAATAGATCTAAATTAATGTCTCTCGGGAAAATATTGAAGTTTTCGGTATTACTCCCATTCTCTTCCAAGTAATTTGGCAGACAAACAATAAATTCTTTACGATCAGTGGATGGCGATCAGTACATGGCTGTGACAACTATATTATTTTGTTGATCCAAATTTATTTTGATATTCAGCACTTTAATATTATTAATTAGTACATCCGAGTGCTCATATGAGAAATGAGATTTCAGGTACACAACAACACCGTCATTTTGATTTAAATCACCTTTATTGTATATTAAATTATATCCATCGATCTCAAATAAGTTTGTATCAGCAATCTGCCAAGTTTCTGTTAGAACTATACAATCTACATTTTTATCCAAAAGACCAAGAAATATTTTGAACCCATCAAGACTCGCACTAATTGAACGTTTATTTTGATTCAACAACTCGAAATTATGATTACTTGAATGGCGTTGTCCGTTTGTTTCTATCTATTACCATTTGGTCGCTGAAACTCGCGACGAACGGACAGCCAAAGCCAGACCATAAGACTTGGTTTATTAAAAAAGTTCCTTGAATTTTTTTTATTATTTAGAAGTCTAAAAATCAAAATTTTTGACAATGGAAAACGTCATTAAGTTTTTGAAGGAATCTCCAGACGACACGTTTCTGTAAATGAAAGTAGTATTAATTTTTGGGCTGAATGACGAATGTCGGCGTGCAGAACTATGCAGTTTAACAAATGGAGATATAGAGAATTCAGGAACAACGCTGATAGTAACGTTACATGATACCAAAAGAAAGAAAAACGTGTATTTACCATAAGATCAGACGGCAATGGGTATGACATTTACTACAAGTAGGGTAGAATGGGGGAATGGCGGTCAGCTAAGCCAAATTACATATAAAACTGTATAAGGTCTCTCAATAATACGATATCGGCTTAATAAGTTTTAATAGTAGCATAATGTACTCATGGAAAACATAGTCATAACCTTAGAATAGTAAACATGTGTGTCATTGACACTCTTGACAGATGCCAACCATTAACAATTTCTTAAGCCTATTGTTCATTTCGCATATACCACAATTCTCCCCACTTTAATTGTATTAACACCCGTTATAGGTTTGGAGGTTTAATAGTTCTTGACTATTTGAGAGTAATTGGTGTAACTGAGCAACTGCTGGAGTTCGGTCGAATATTATCAGGCATTGAGTGTCGTGGTTGTATATTTTCCGATAACGGTAGGCTGACACTTCTTGGTTGTTGATTACCTGGTGTTTCAGAATTTGACCCCCATGACCATTTATATTGGTCAAGTTCTGCTCCGGATTCATTTCTTCCACGTTTGCATCTTGTGTGTAGTTCCTTTGTTAGGTTTTCCTTTCTAGAGCATATGGAAATTGCTCTTCTAATATCCTTTCTTCCTTCTTATTTTGTGAGTTTGCTACTTTTAGACAGTCTGCATGTATAAACATGATATTTTCATCTGTCCAGACATGCCACCCTACTAATGACTTTAACTACTTTCCCAGTCACCCATTTATTTTCCTTGTTCAAGTATACAAGTACATTTTCGCCTTCTACATAGCATCTTAAAGGTCTTCTCTTTCCTTTTTCTGATTTCACTTTTAATCTATTCATTTCTATATCTCGTTTCTTTATATTTGCCTGGGGTTTTAATAGAGTTAGTTTGTTCCGTGGTGGTTGACGAAGCAACTCCTCAAATGGAGTCCCATGAATTACTGTTGTAGGTGTATTCCTGTAAATAAACAAGAAATTTGATAACCTATGTTTCATGCTAATTTTATTCCCTGTCTGCTGTTCGTCATACAAAATTTTCTTTAAGGCTGATTTTACAGTTCCTACTGCTCTTTCTGTCTTCTTGCTGTACCATTAGAAGTAGGGTGATATGGTGGAGAGTGCATCAATTGTATACCATTAGAGCTACAAAATAGCTCAAACATATTGCTATTCAACGGCGTCCCACCTTGTTGAAACCACATCCGTTGGTGAAATAAGTTGGGGTCCAAATTACTGGGGAATAAATTTACTAAGGTAGGAATTAGTTCTTCTTGGAGCATATTAAAGTATGTTTCTCCGGTTATGTTTCCATTGAGAAAAAAAAACCAACTACGCGATCCCCAATAATTCCTGCCCAGACGTTTATTTTTTGAGTCCTTTGGGTATGGCATTCACGCATCCAACGGGGATTTTCATCAGGCCAATAATAGCAATTCTGTCGATTGACGTGCCTATGTAATGTGAACGTAGCCTCATAAGAAAACAGCACCCATTCCAAAGCAATTTGTCCACCATCGATAGAAGCCATAATTCGAGTTTACGATCAGGATTATCTTCGTTAAGCTCCTGCAGGTTCCGCATCTTATATGGGTGCTTTTTGGGTTCTTTAAGAATGTTTAAAATGCTTGTGTGACTGAGATCATGAACGCGAGCAATTTGCCTAGCTGGAGTAACAGGATTTCCTTCAACTTTCAACAATATGTTCAACTGAGCTTCTTCGTCAACTTTTAAAACCTTTTGTCGAGGAGCCTCCCTTACGCGGCCCAACTCCCTATATCGAGTTTCAATTTTGCTAATCGTACTTCGATTAATTGAAGGTAATTCTGGATGAACTTCAGTAAATAAACGAGCGACTTCAGCCTGTATTCGACTTCTGTACCCATATCCGATCTTCCTTAAAATTTCGATACGATGCGTCTCGGTTAAATAGGGCATTTTTCGTTTTTAATTTACACATTGAAATGCAAACAAGTACTAACAAATCAATCACATTCAGTTCAAATCGACCAAAAAACTATCGAGCAGTTTTTTTATTGAGCTTATCAAGTAAGAAAAAATGTACCTATACATTAAAGTAATTTCAGTAAATATTTCCTAATTTCATTTTTTTCGAGACATTGCTTATAAAAAGTAACAAAAAAATGGATTGTATTTGCAATTGAAAAAGCTTTCAAATACAAAATTGATCAACCTACCCTTCCATTTAAAAAAATGGGGGTGTCTGCAATCCCCAGATAATTAAAGAGATAAAGAAATCTCTTTGTAATATGCTCCATTGGAAATAAAAATAAAAATTGACGTGTTTCAGGAATATTGCGATAAACCTTTATTTATCAAGTTACAGAATTTGTTCCAGGAGTCCGGTTCTAGCAAATAATATAACAAGTTGTTTTAATCTCGCTCTCATATTTTGTTAATTTTGTAGTAAAAACACACCTGTACTGGGATGGACATGGTCAAACCTGCCCAATACGACCTACTATAATTAATTCTGTCTACAGGAGCTCTGAAACTGATCAACTACCAACACATTTCAACACAATGATCAATGACACACCATTATATTTCTCTTCTCAAATCCTATCCAACCAAACAAAACGTTGAGAAACAAACAAGATATCCTAATAAAGAACAAGCTATTATTTTTAACGCATTAGAAGGAATTCCTATTCAAGACTATTTAATTACTTTGGGAACTGTTATACAACCAAAACATATCACACATATCTCTAAAATAACTAATAACAGAATCTGCGTATATTTATCCGACAAAAATATAGTCAATTAATTCCTTGATGATATTGGAGAAATAACAGCGAATGATGAAATACGTAAGGCCAGAAAACTTGTTACACCAGCAGAAAGACTTGTATTATCGAATGTATGTCCTACCATATCGAATGAACTTTTAATAAATGAGTTACAAAATATAGGTCTAAATCCAATTTCACCTATGTCTGTACTAAGAATCAGTACAGCTCTTCCAGGATTTAGTCATATTCTTGGTTTTAGAAGACAAATTTTCGTTACGCCTCACAATATCCAAATTCCTGATTCAATATTGATCAATTATGATAATACATCATACAGAGTATTTGTAGCACAAGACGCAATGACTGGTTTCAAATGTCGCCAGACAGAACATCTTGCAGCACATTGCTCAGTTTCTATCTCAGCTAATTTATTTCAACAACAGACTGATACAACTCCCGCAACTAGTACATTATAAACCCATAACGCCACAACCTGCACACCTACTCCTATTATGGATATGATAAAACCGTCCCCTATTGGAGCGATCAACAATCCCAACACACCAATTCCACCAATATAGAAGAAACAAGCTCAGAATCAATTTTCCAAAAACCTTATCCTATTAAAAAAACAATAAAAAAAGTTGAGAGAACCTCAGCAGTGGTACCAGCAATTCCTGTAAAAATTTTACTTCAACCAGCCAAAGCATATATAACAGACAATTCTGAAGGACTGCCATTAAACTACGACCAACTTGTAGACCTATTTGAAAATACTCTTGGCTCTCATAATGCCCTGGAAGTAGTTAAGGACTATACAACTGACTATGGATCTCTAGTGATCATGTTAAACAAAATTCAAAATTTGCCCTCTGCTTACAGAAAGACGAATTAAAAGCCGTATCACTAAACTTAAACAAAAATATACAGACACCTAGGAGACGAAATAAATTATGAATAGATGGCTACAGAAAGTGACTCGTCCTCTCATGAATAGAACTCCACTTTCATTTATTTATTATTTTTTACTTTCAATCCAATGCTATTTAAATCAATTATTCAGTGGAACCTGAATGGATACTACGAGCGTCTACCTATCCTAAAAAAAATCTTATCAGAACACCTTCCTGACATTTTATGCCTTCAAGAGACACATTTTAAACTAGATCTTTATCATTTACTAAAAAGTTATCAGTGCTTCTTTAGGAACAGAACAAATCGTCAACATGCCAGTGGCGGAGTTGCGATTTATGTATCGAACACATTAGAAGCAGAAATTATTCCGATTAATTCCAACCTGGAAGTCGTTGCCGCAAAAATTAAGAGGTCGCACCCAATACACATATGTAATATGTACCTACTGGCAGGTCCATTGGACATGCACGATATTTGTGATGTTATTATTCAAATACCAACACCAAGATTAATTTTAGGCGATTTTAACGGTCACCATATATTTTGGGGCTCCGAATCTAATGATAATCGAGGTCGAATAATTGCGAATGTTATTGACCATTTTAATTTTATTATATTAAATGATGGTACTAAAACTCGCTTCAATTCTGCAACATGAGAATCATCCGCAATAGATCTATCCTTTTGTGATGCTACGGTCTCGTTATCGGTATCCTGGGAAGTAGATCCTTACTTATATGATAGTGATCATTACCCGATTATTATACGAAATACCAACTTAGAAACTAAAACCACTTCACCATCTTACATTTGGTGATTGAAGAATGCAAACTGGGATTCCTTTTCTGAAAATATTCAAAAGAAAATAGAAAACTTTACTACGACCGAGAATATCGAAAAGGATTCAAGAAATATTATCATGTCTGCCGCAGAATCTAGTATTGGTAAAACAAAGTTTGTTACAGGTAGAATTTCAGATCCATGGTGGAGTAGAACATGCGAAGACGCCATAAAAAGTAGTGAGCATGCCTTCAACGTTTACAAAAGACACAAAACCACAAAAAACCTCGTTGAATTCAAACGACTTAGAGCAATTTCTAGACAGATAATGAAAACTGCAAAAAAGGAAATATGGAGACAATTTGTATCTTCAATTAATAGATCCACTCCAATATCAGATGTATGGAAAAAAATCAAGAAGTTTTCTGGTAAAAGCTCCATTCAAAAAATAACATCTCTAGATCTCAGTGAAATAACGGTTACAGACGACAAACATATTGCAGATATACTCTCTGATACATATGCTAGTCACTCCAACAACAATAATTATGATAACGCCTTTATTACCAAGAAAGTCTCATAGGAAGCAAATGATATTGAAATTTTTGACATACACGATCCATTAAATCATGATATAACTGAAAATGAATTAAATGAAATACTAGAAGACTTAAAAGATACATGCGGAGGGCCAGATGACATTCCTGTAGTATTCTTGAAGCACTTACCTCAAAATTCCAAAAATTACTTTTTACACCTATACAATAAAATCTGGACTAAACACCTCTTACCAGAAAAATGGGGCGAAGCTATTGTCATATCAATACTAAAGCCTAGAAAACCTAAAACAATCGCTGCATCTTATAGACCTATCTCACTAACTTGTTCAATGTGCAAGCTACTCGAGAAAATAATTAACAAACGACTTTTATGGACACTTGAAAGCAGAAACCTTTTGATCCCGGAACAAAGTGGCTTCAGAAAACATAGATCAACTTTAGATAACATTGTTGAATTAGAAAGCTTTATTTATGAGGGTTTCGCATTGAACCAGACGTGCATGGCCATATTTTTCGATATTAACCGAGCATTCGACACGGTGTGGCGATATCATATATTGAGAACGTTGAGTGAATGGAACATACAAGGCCACTGCTTAGCTTTTATCAAAAACTTCCTCCAAAAAAGAACTTTTGTTGTCAGAACAAATACACAGATCTCTAAAAATAAATTACAAGAGAATGGGACACCGCAAGGCTCAGTAATAAGCCCAACATTATTTATTGTAGCCTGAAATAGCATCTTGGAGAATATAAAAGCACCCCTTAGAGCAAAAATATACGCTGACGATCTAATTGTTTTCTTAAAAGGTACAAATATGACCACAATGAATAATTTTCTCCAAGATTTTCTTACAAACCTGGAGATTTGGTGTTCGCAAGCAGGAGTTCGTTTTTCAACCTGCAAAACTCACTGCATGTTATTTAGCAAAACAAATGAACTATTTCAACCTAACCTGATCCTACCTTCTGTAAAAATTTTAGGTATGCCCTTAGACAGCAAATTAAATTGGAAAATACACATCAACAATCTAGCATTAGAATGCCAAAAGAGATTAAACATTCTAAAAGTGGTAGCTAACCAGAAATGGGATGCTGACGGAGCAACTTTATTGTTACTGTATGAATCTCTCATCAGATCAGTATTAGACTATGGTTCTATAGCATATGATACAGCAAACAAAACTGACACCGACCAACTTGAAATAATCCAAAATTCCGCTTTCCCGATTATACTTGGAGCTTTTAGAACTACGCCGGTGAAAAGTCTACAGTGGCAATTAGGAGAACCAGCCTTAATTCTAAGGCGAAAATTTTTTAGCAGCAATTATGCAGTTACTATTCTTGCCAATATGTCAAATCCAACATATCAGTACATACACTCAAATAAATTAGAAGAATTTTTTACTAGTGAATCGAGGACACCAAAACCGTTTTACGAGAGAATTAGAACATACTTTCAAGAAATTTACTTCTGTCTACCAAAAGTTTACCCAATTGCCACTTATTATAACATAGAACCCTAGGTGGTAAAGATACCAAATTGCAACAAAAGATTAACTAAATATGATAAACAGAATACAAACCAAACTGTTATAAAAGCAAAGTTGTTCGACACTTTGGGAAAGTATCCAAATTACCAAAAGATATATGCAGATGCCTCGAAATCGACCATAGGCGTAGGAGCAGCTGTAGTAACTGATTCGCAGAAACTCCTATATAAACTTCCATCCTACACAAATATCCTCTCAGCAGAATTATTCGCTATATATCAAGCTTTAACACATACCAACGAAAGTAGCCACCACAACCCTTTCCTTGTCCTTACAGACTCCCTTAGTTCCTTACACTCTATACAAACGATTTATTCTAATCATCCTTTGGTTCATCTCATTAAGAAAGAACTCTACGTTGCCAGAGAACGAAACGATGATGTCATCTTTATATGGATCCTATCCCAAATTGGTATTAGTGAAAATGAAGAAGCGGACAGATGTGCTCGTAATTCCATTACAGATGAAAGTGCGGTATTGATTTCAAAGGTGGTTAGGTCGGATCTAAAGTGCGTATTAAATAGGAAAATGATCGCTTTGTGGCAATCTCAGTGGACTGAAATGGACTCAAAACTTCATGGAATTAAACCTCTACACAAAAAGTGGTTTCTCTTTTCTAACAACAGACAACACCAAGTGATTATTTCACGTCTACGGTTGGGGCATACTAGACTAACTCACACTTACCTAATAAAACGTGAAGAACATCCAGTATGTGATCCCCATAATGTAGATGTAATAGTGAAACATATCCTCACGGAATCTCCTAAATACTATAATCAAAGAAAAAATTGTGAACTACCCCACACATTTGAAACCTTATTCCAAGATAATAATTATGATAAACTAATAATATTTTTAAAATTATTTGATTTGTATATATAATACAGTGTAATTATGTTATTATCTATTTTACCGTCACTAATAACCTACTATGGCTGATGCAACTTTCTGTCGAAATAAAAAAAAAGAATTTGTTCCAGTTAGACTTTCCACTCTGTATAAACTTAAATGTTGAAAATGTAATGTTGTCTATTTGGGTCAAACCCTTAGAAATTTTGAAATCCAATACAGTGAACACTTACGAGCATACAGATTAAAACAACGAGATAAATCCCACTACGCATAACATCTACTTGACACCAATCATTCATTGACACCTAACACAGAACTAGAAGTACTACATATTTCTGATAAGAAACAAGAACTGGAATTCCTTGAACAATTGAAAATTAGAAGACACTTAAGAAACCCAAAATATGAAGTCGTCAATAAACAGATAAATCTAGGGAGATCTCCATTTTTAAACTATCTTCTTAAGGGATAATTGTATAGAACAGCAGACATAGTTTCTTGGTTTTTTATATCATTGCACAGTTTTACTGATCTTAGTTGGGAACAAAGATATCCAGGATATCTTCATAGGGCTAATAATATCTAATGCTTAATACTCGTATTTAGAATATCATATCTTCTTCTTATTTCTATTAACATATATTAAGTCAATCACAAGGTAGGTCGAGCCAAAAAATAATTATTAAACGTCAGTTAAGCATCAAATGAAATGTAACTACTGTCATTCTGACGATGATATTTAATATCGAAACAATTGTCAACTTTATTAGAATTTTTAACATTCTTTTCAATATATTGTGGAATTATCTAGTTATTTCATCATTATCATTATTATTCAATATTATCATACTGTTTTATAAGGATATGAGACTTGACTCTTATCTTGGCCAAACTTGGCTATTAGAATGAGAGTTTCTAGATAATTTCCCAAATTATCTTCTCCAACATGCTGAAAACTTCCGCGAAATGCTAGACCCTGTTTGCTAAAAACTTAATTGCAGCTAGTATTATTTTCAAAACTTTTCTCCAATAATTCATTTCCAAGACATACTATTGTGAAAAAGAATCAATTCTATCTTGAATTTTTTAGCGCAGAATGAAAGTTTTGATATTTTCTCGATGTTCCAGAAAACGCTCATGTTCAGATATTTTTCCATATATTTCCAATCGTTAAAACCACTCACAAAAGATGAACGGTTATTACTATTGCTGAATAATTAACATTGTATGCAGTATAATTTGTAAGTAGTATCAGAATATATGAGCCACTCACGACGAATTTTTTTTCCATTAGCCAGCTGAGAATAAAACATTTTCTTCGATCCGTATCTTGCGACATTCCCATAGACTCGCTTCGTGTTTTCAAAATTGATTTCATCCAAGTTTTGAATTAATGTAAATTTCAAGACTGCATCTATAAAGAGATCATTGATATACCAAGTTGCAGGATCCATACAAAAAGGTTTGATCTCAACACTAAGATACAGAACTTCACAATCACCTCCTTTATTATTATTATCAATTTTCTCGTCCAATTTTGGTTGAACATACCGCTCCACCGGATCCACACATGTTCCTGGATTTTTACTATTTTGACTAAACTGAAATCAGGGATAATAATCAATCAATAATGATAATAAATACAGCTGCCAATGGAATCGGTTAATCGGTACTTCCACTCCGTACATAGACACAAAATTATTTTCTGCTGAATACTATTTTTCTCGACATTCCTGATCATTTTGAGTCATTTAAACAAAACAAAAAAATATCAACATAACGACAATGTCAAGCATTGCATATCGTAGAATAGATGCTACATACCTGTGTTGACCGAGAACTCATCTTGAGAATTCGGGCAGCTAGGTTTATTTGTGAAGAAATTATTCAATTTGGCAGTTGCTCTCTTGCTTTTATTTCTATGCTTTACGCCTCTGTGCCCCACTAGGTTTCATATAACTAATTTTGAGTTTAATTTAAATTTTAATAGCGTTTATTCCAACTTTCATCATTAATCACAATAGCGACAGTTCAGAGGAGTGGATTATGAAAACTGATTCTAGAATTCCGTCCTTTTATATAGCAAATTGTAAGTGTTATAATTATCTTTGAGTCCTAACTTTTAATGATGCCGTCGATAACGCTGACAACGTCCAAGGAGCCTGTGAAGCCAGTACAAGTCGCTGAATGGCCCAGTGCCAGATTTTTCCGACGTGCCTTCCGCGCCACATTCGGCACTTCTTGGTATATAGAGGAGAGTTGCCCTGATCATACCAATTCTCGTCTTTCAATTTATGTAGCTCACATACTGCCAGTTGTTATGGCCAAAATTATTGTATAGTTAAATCCATTCTTTCCCCACCTTACAATTTTTTTAATGTGATACAAGTTAATTTAGTACTTGAAAACAATAAATTACTAAGGCCCTGCAAGTGGTACAATGAAAGGAAACTACTTGCCTTTATCGTACCAGGTGGCTCCTTGATCGTACCCTGTACAATTCATAGCGTATGAAATACATGACAAATAATAGACTTATAAAGAGTTAATTTTAATTTTTCATAACGTGAACAGTTAATATACAAATACTGTAGATATAAGGAGTTATAATGAAATTAAGATAAAAGCGTACTATTTATCTACATTTGACACATGTAAACTGTTGAGGCCTGTCTTTGTTTGCGATTCCTGCACAAGAATCATGCACCGACAAATTACAAATCTGACATTGAATCATATCTTCTACCAGGTTGGTTTCACACAAGAAACAATACCATTCATCAGGTTGCAATTCTACCACAACAGCAGATTGATTCGAAGAACATGCGACGTTAACCATGGATCCAGAGGAAAATTTTGCTGATTTTACACGGAATCCAAGGGTTTTCTTTACGTTGTGTATCTTCTTTTCAATAGATTTCTCTTTTTTTATACAAATTTTCTTTTATGCAGAGCCCAATTTATCTTTCAACGCTTTAACCTTTTCTTGGTTTATCGTAAGCTCCTTTTGTAGCTCCATTTGGTTTTTGTATGAGCTGCTAGTCAAAATAGATGCTTTCTATCCTACATTCCCAGACTTGGATTTTGAGTTAGGTTTAGGTATAGGAGACAGTGTCTCAATTGGAACTGAAAGCTTTTTTCTTGCCGAATGATGGCTATTATTTCTGGCTGCGAAATTAAGTTATTGTCTTACTTCTTTAAGCACTCAGTGGGAATACACAGTTGGATTAAATTTTCAACTGCCGCAAAGTCGCAGTTTTTAAATACCGAACGATCAACCGGCCAAACTCCAGTAACTCTAAATCCATTGATTGCGTTCTCAATTGTAGCTGCTTTCGAGTAAGCCTCTGTACACAACCCAGCCACCTGGTACTGAGTAACACACAGTCCGGGATTTGATCTTTAGCCATTTCTGTATAGCTTTGTTGAAGTTATTTTTCAGTCGACTGAGGGCCGGTTCTATGACCTCTGGTCAAAAGTGAGAGTTTGTCAACCACTGGTCAGGTGTTTACCTTGAGGTTAGGAAAAAAATGTGTTCTATCATCATGTGTCAGCTACTTTTGACTAGTGGTTATTTAACATCAATAGTTTTCGTAAATGTACTATCCATTATAAAGATATTGTACAACATTTGACTTTTCCGACATTGTTTTGACAGATTAGATTGTTTTTATTCAAAATGGAAGACCAAGTAAATGTGGAAGAACAAAAAATAAAAGAAAGAAAAGAAAAAAGTAGCGGGAAAACTTTTTTAAAAACAAAAATTGATGCTCTGTTGGTATTAACTAAAAAGTATTATAAAACCATTGAAAATAAGAGCACAGATTCTGTAACCTGGAAGGCAAAGCAGAAATGTTGGGAAAAAATTGCCGCTGAGCTAAACAGTTCCGGCATTTATGGCAGAAGGTCAGCAACACAACTCCATAATAAATGGAATTTGCTTAAGAAAACGGCACGAAGAGAATATGCCCAAGAAAAGCTGAACATTATGGGCACAGGAGGAGGTGAATACAAAGCACCAGGGATATCAGAAATATCCATTAAAATTCATGAACTGGGAGCCGAAACTATCACAGGAGGAACAAATGAATGTGATTGTGATGCACTGGAATTGTTATTTGCGTATCGTAAACATTTTTAATTTATTTAATTTAGATGCACATGTAGCTGGATGCAGTTATCAACAGCACTCTTATTCACCACAACCTAATGAAGATAGTGACATGCAGGAGTTACGAGACGTGATAAGCTTGAGGATTTGTTTATTGTTTGGTTTAGTGAAATTGTATTGAAAGCTGCATCCAGTTTTGTGAAAGTGTAGGTACTTTCAGATACACATGAGATATTATACTAAATACTTTTTAGGAAAATATTATCATTAAGTACGAGCCAGAAGGAGAAAAAGGAGCAGAATTACTTCCAGAAAATAACTGGGCAACATACAGTCCTGCATCATTGAAACAATTAAAGCATCCAGCTTTAAATATTAATAGGACTCCTGGTAATTTTACATTTACATTTTAGCAGGAATGCTTTATTCACTTCCAAGAAACATAAAAATATTACAAAAGTTTATTCCTGTAAAAAGAAATTATCATATTTTGAAGATACTATTAATTCAAATTTTTTTTAAATTCTCATGTTATAGTCATGTATTTTTTTTATCTTAAATATATTTCAGCAAAGAGATATACATACACAAAAAATGTGGTAAAAACGCATGCCGACATGGTAGAGGCAAAAAAGGAGGTTGCTGAAATGCAAAAAAATATTTCCTCAAACTTGTGGAAATTCAAGTTCAGGAAGAAAAAAAAAGAACAGCATGAGTGGGCCATGGAGGAACACAATTTAAAAATGGAAATATTGAATGAGGAATTAAATCAATTACAAAACAAAAATGTGTAATATATATATTTATTTCGTATAAAAAATAAAACTTTTTGGTGAAGTTAGAACTTTTATTCCTTTTAATAATTCTCAAATTAAATTCATAATAAGGCTGCAAACCATTAATTAATTAAAGCGCTACGAACTGCTTCTCGTGCATTACCAACAACATTAAGAGCTATATTATCTTCCTCAAATTCTTCAGCTGGTCGCACTGGTACTTCCGGATCTGCAAAGAGAATTTCTTCTTGATGTTTACATGCTATATTGTGTAAGACAGCACATACAACAATAATTGAATCTGCTTTTGAACATTGCCCGTACTTATCCTAATACCTGTAGATAGAATAGAATAGAATAGAATAGAATAGACTAGAATAGAATAGAATAGTTTATTGTTCTTTTATACAAAGTACATGAACAAGGAGTCGGTTATATAGTAAATATAAAATACATATATACTCCTAAACTAACATGATAGATAAAAGGTATTACAAGAAACAATGACATAAAATTTACATGTTTTTAAAGACAGCGTACAGCACATAATAGTCCAGCAATAGAGAAGAGCAGAAAAAAAATACAAGACAAACGCATAATTCCCATAACTAATCCTATACTATAAATTGTTTATGTAGAGATACTGTGGATATCTAATCGTTAATAATGAATGATCTAATTTTCATTGCTCCGCTGATAAAACCATGCAATTGCTTCAATAGTAAGAGATCGTTTGAATTAAGAAGGCAATCTAGATCGTCTGAATGCTTTCGTCTTCCTATGACTGTATTTCTTAATCCAGCATACAATGGGCAGTCAAATATGATATGTTCCAGGCATTCATTGGCCTGCTGGTTACATATTGTACACATCTGGTCGGTTTTTATTGTATGAGAGGAGTTATTCACATATAGGTATAAATACTGTGAATTTGCTGTGCGCAGTTGGGCTGTTAATCTTTTAATATAAAGCGGTGACGGTCCACTTAAATAATTGTAATTATGAAATTGACTGTCTCGACCCTTACTTCGTGGAATATGCTCATATTAGTGTTTTTAAATGAAACTCAAGGTCTCTAGTTAATTCCACAATATAATACAAGTTATTGAAAATTCTAAAAAATTGACAATTGTTTCGATAAATCAATATGATATTGATTTATCGAAACAATTGTCAATTTTTTAGAATTTTCAATAACTTGTATTATAATGTGGAATTAACTAGAGACCTTGAGTTTCATTTAAAAACACTAATTGTAATTATTATTATTTTGCAGAAAGAATTTATATGTAGGGTGGTGAATACTAAGTAATATTTTATTCCAATCATTTTGCATGTTTTTAGCTAGATGTTCGGCTAATACAATATGTTTAAAATTTTCATTGAAACAGTCAGTGTTAAGGCCAGCATTATATGGACAATAAATACTGACAACATTAATCAACTGAACAAACCAATTGTATTTGTGATGACCATATCCAGAGTTATATAATTTTATTAATCGAAATAATGCTCTATAGGGGTACCTTGAGTGATTTTGAGATTTTACCCTGATGAAGTATTCAATTGCTTGTTTTATTAGATAATATTCTAGCCTGCACAGATTGGCTTCGACTCTTATTATATAAGCGGCAGTAGTTCTCTGGAGGAATAGGAGGTTTTTCCAAAAAGACGTCTGTATTTTCTCAGTTTGATCCAGATAACGCAGACCCCATATATTACTGGCATATGTGAAAGTGGGTATGACGACATTGTTATACAGAGTCTTAATAGACTGAAGAGAAGATAATTTTTGCGAGTTTATGGTTGAAAGTACAGTACCTTGAGTAATTCTTGCTTTTCGTTCTCGTGATTTAAAATTATTTAGAAACAGTCCATTGAAAGTAAAGACCACTCCCAAATATTCATAAGTGTTTGAAATTTCTATTGGGTTGTTAAGGTATGAAAACGTGGGCTGTTTTCCAATATTGGGGCTCCTTCGGAATATAACTAGTTTTGTTTTTTCTGTATTTACCTGAAGCTTGAATGTGTTGCAGTATGATTCTAAAATCCTCAGGCTCTTTTCCATTTGTATTTGCGACTCTGCAAACAGTACCAGATCGTCAGCGTATAACAACATCCGTATGTTATCCCCTTCATCAAGAGTAACTCCCTTACTGCCTTGGTTCTGAAAATAATTATCAATATCGGAAATGAATATCGCGAATAGTAGTGGGCTGAGCGGGTCCCCCTGTAAAACACCTTGGGTTATTTGTACTCTCTCTGAACTGTTACCTTCTTGTTCTATAAACAGTGCTGCTTGTTTGTATATTATTTTTAGTATTCTAGTAATTTTTGCACTTATTCCGTTTGAATATAATTTTTCCCAGAGTATATGATGGTCTAACGAATCAAAAGCTTTTCTAAAATCTACAAATAAAGTAACTAATTTTCTTGAAGGGAGGCGAAGGTAATTGTTAATTATAGCGTAGAGCACAAATATGTTGTCTTCACAGTTGCGTGTTCTGCGGAAGCCGCTTTGGCACTCTGGTAATATTTCATTATTCTCAACAAAGTTAGTTAGTCTCGTATTAATTAATTGGGTAAAGAGCTTAGTTTTGTGATTTAAAAGTGCTATACTACGGTAATTATTAGGGTTTTTAATATCGCCACTTTTGTGGAAGTGGATCATTTTAACATCTGACCATGTGGGTGGTATTTGTTCTTCGTTTAAAATTTTGTTGAAGAATGTTTTCAGGTGTATTATCCAATCCAAAGGAAAGTTTTTGAAGAATTCGTTGCTAATGTTGTCTACCCCGGGTGATTTATTATTTTTAGCTGAGTTTAAGACTCTAAAAATTTCATTAGTGGAAAAGTTTATATCTAGATAAGGGTGTATAACGCCAAAATATTGTGAATCCCTATGTAAATGCGTTCCATAAAACTCTTTGTAAAACTCAATCATTGTGACGGTATCAATTGTGGGACCTCTATTTTTAATTTTTCTAGTTTTTAGAAGTTCCCAAAATTCGGAGGGGTTGCTGATATTATTAAATTTTTTTATTGTAACGTTTTCGTAAGCTAATTTTTTAATTTTAATGAGTTGTTTGTACTCTTTTTCAATTTCACTATATGATATTAGTGCATTCTGTTCAAAGTTAGAGTCTTTTAATAGTTTTTTTGACATGTTTAACTTCTTCTTTGCGTCCTTGCAAAAGTTATCAAACCATGGTTTTGAATTTGAGAACATATGATTAGTATTGTCACGGTTTTTTTCCATACCTAAAAATTTTGCTGTTAACTTGATTGCCTCATTTATTTGATTGTCCATTATATTAATAGTACTCGAGTCTGAATGTATTTCAAAGATAGATACTATATTTTTATATCGTTGTGTTTTGGCAGGATCCCACCTTATTATTGTTTCTTTATAGCTATGATATTCTGATAGTTTATTAGACCCCACAAAATATGCATTTTCTATCTTTACAGTGCAACTCAGATGATCCGAAAACAGGTTTTTATTTATACAGAAACTGGAAATTAGGCCTACACTACTAACTCTTACCCAGACCAGATCTATTGTACTTCGTCCTGACCGCCCAATGTATGTATAAGCACCTTCATAATCCTCAAACCTACCGTTTAACAAGAGAAACCCTAGATCTTTCAAAGCTTCTACAAGTAATGTTCCTCTAGTATTAACTAGGGAATCTTTTGACTTACGTGGTTTTAACGGGGGATTGATATGTATTACGTTCTCTGAATCAAAATCATTCAGACCACCTACTCTCGCATTAAAGTCTCCGTACAGAATCATCTCGTCATTTGGGAATTTTACTGATATTTCTTTTAGAGTATCCTCAAGCATCTCTACACATACATGATCATCTAAATCAGGTTTTAAGTAGACTACACCTAAAATAATATAATTATTATTTATATTTATTCTGATAAAATTCCACATATTACATCTATCGATTACATCTAATGACTTCACACCCCCCAGGTTTTTTGATATAAGTATTAAGATACCCCCCACTACCTCTACCCTTTTGCTTATCTTTTGAAGCTTGGCATGATTAAGTATGATAATTGTTTAAAATATTTGGTAAGCTATTTTGGGAAGAGGTAATCCAGGTCTCCACTAAGCCTATTATATCAGAGCTACACAAATCATTAATTTCATGTATTTCTAAATTATCTAAAGTATTAATACCTTGACAGTTCCACAATGTTATCTTAAAAGGGACAATTCCGTCCACAAACCTTGATCTTTTCACCTCTGTATTAATTAGTTTTTTGATGATGTCCCAACTTCTCTGTTCATTTTTGTTATTTTTTTTTGTCGTTTCTTCAGCGCCTTCGGGAGATCTCTCACTGTATTTTCTTCCTTTCGCTGGAGTTTGTTCTGGTAGTGCTGTCTCTTCTTCAGTCTCGATTTCAGTTTCATTTTGTGCTTCTAATTCTGATAAGGTGTATAGCTTATCGTTAATATATAATTTATTGTAGATGATCTTAGTTCTACATCCCTTGTCTCTTGCAACTTTTGAGTATTTTAAGAGCTGTTTTCTTTGCTCCATAATTTATTTGGGAAAGTCTTCGTTAATATAGATATTTGTTCCCTTTAATCTATTTCTTCCTTTCAATATGTCCAGATTTTTATCCCATGTCTTCACTTTTAGTAATATTGGTCTATTTCTAAGTTTGTTCCTGTCTCCTATTCTCCTCGACTCTATTACGTCTGACTCTACATTTATATTGGTGTTTACTCTTTTCAGTACTTCTCTAACCTTATCATTCAGTTGTTCCGCATTTTCTCGTACTTCTTCTTCGATGCCATTTATTATCAGGTTTTCCCTTCTTGAATCCTTTTCTATTTGAATTACTCTTGTTTCCAATTTCTTCGTGGCTTCTCTTAATAAATAATTTTCGTTTTTCAGAGCTTGGTTCTCTTTTTTCAATATTTGTAATTGACTATGGATATTGTCCAGTTTTTGCTCAATTCTGGCATTTCGTTGATCCATGTTTTCTAACTTCTGCAGTATCTCTTCCATTGAAAATTATTTTAATATTCGGAGTTTAAAATTTAATTCAATTTTAAATTGTAGAAGCCTGACCTGTGTTAATGTATTCAACTTTATATCTTAATTAGTTTATGGAAAAAGTAAGTTTTTATTCCTTGTACTTTATTAATTTCTGGCGTATTATAACCTAGCTTTTTTCAAATTAGATCTTCTTACCAGGTTTTTGGTGTTTTTATTACATGTATATATATACTGTCTTCTTTTATAACACAGTTGTGAAAGTTGTAGGATTTTAATTTTCAAATTTCTCACTCAATTCACTTATTTTACTGGAACGATTTAAAACTACACTTTCTGTAAGCAGCTTCAGAACCGGCCCTAATACCTGTAGATAAAATAGGAAACCTTCGTTTCCATACCCCGAACAGTCTTTCAACTGTGGAACGAGTTCTTATTAATGACTCATTATATAGTTGCTCTTCAGGTAAAACTGGACGAGGTAGACGAACCATTAAATAGGAGAGAACTTCATACCCTGAGTCACCAATTAAAACGTGGTTTCTTATTACACCTCTTTCAAATTTTTGTTCAATTCTTGATGTATTAAATATTGTTGGATCATGAGCTGAGCCATGCCATCTGGTAACAATATCAAAAATTTGCAGAACTGGTCCAGCAACCACTTAAACATTTTTTGAGAAATAGTTCTTTCTATTTCTGTATAGTTCAGCAAATTCACCACCTAAAATGTATAAAAAAATAATAATAAATAGTCTTTTTTACTGAGTAATTGTATAGTAAGTACATGGTGACTGAAGTCTAATATGGGTACAATCTATAGCCCCAAGTATTTTTGGAAATCTGGCCTTATTATAAAACTGTAAACGGACAGTTGCAATTTCTTCTGGAGTTTGTGGCATATTTACAAATTGAGGCCGCAATGATGCAATTACTGCAGTCACTTCTTGAATTACAGTGAAGGCTGTCGTTTTACTAACGTGACAGAAATCACCACATACGATATAAAAGCTTCCAGTTGCATAAAATGGTAATGTCATCAAAAACCGGTTCATGGCAGAAATTGAAGAATTTCTGGAATGAGAGAATAGCTTAAGTACCTTAAATGTAATTACTGTAATCAATGTAGTTTTGATTTACCCAAAACCAATATGTAGCAAAACTACAGGATAGTCCTTGAAATTCTTACCTCTGAGTTCTACATTGAATATCTCTTCGAATCGTTTCTAACAAAATTTGCACAGTTTCTTTCTTCAGACGAAATCTCATAAAAACTAATCCTCACTGAGAATTTCATATTAATTTACCCTTTCTCGGATTAATTTTGGTCTTCGAGGTTGAGGCATGGGAAAGAATAATTCATCCTCATCTGAGCCATCAAATCCGGGATCAATCATTATTTTTATTATGACACTTTATAGGATCTATATTAAGCGCTAACGTCTTTTATTTACAAATAATCAATTATAAATAAATGGATATGTGCTAAGATCGTTGTCAAATGTCACCAAAATTAAGTTAACCAGTGGTTACAGTCTCAACAAGAACTCAAAGTACCTGTTACTTTATCCTTTGGTCAAAGAACTTTAGCCTATGGTAATTCAATAACGAAAAATTTTCGGTTCTAAATTGAATTTTAATAACAGTTTTCAACAAATCGATTAAGTCTTATAATACTGTATATAATCCATATAATCTGGACATATTTCTACAAAGAAAACAGTATTTGAATAATTGAGGTTAGAATGTCGATCTCCTGCTCGAGTGGCAAGCAGGAAATTTCGGATGATGACAAGGAAATACAATGTGATAGCTGCAGAGTTTGGTTCCATCTTGTGGAAAAATGTAGTGGATTATGTGCAAGCGAAATCCGAGCTATAGTTGTTCAAAAAAGAATTATAATGTTTTTCTGTGAGGTCTGTCGCTCGGCTATTGAAAGAATGCCATACCTACTAAATAAAATAACTTCATTAGAATCTGAGATCAGTTCCCTAAAAAAAGAGATGGAAACCATGAAACAAATGAATCCCTCCAACAATATGGATCTCATTCTATCGGAAGTCTCTGAACGTTCCCAACGAGCGAATAACATGATGATCTATAATATGGAAGAATCAGGTGCACAGGAATTGAACCAACGTATTGAGCAATAGAAGAAAAGTAGTTAATATCCTGGAGTCCGTGGGTGTTCATGAAAAGGAGCTTGTTCCAGTGATAAGAGTTGGTAAGAAATCCAATAAGCCGAGACCCGTCAAAGCAGTCTTATCTAACCCTGATTTTGTTACTAAAGCCTTGAAATCAGGAAGAGTTTTGTCCTCCTCTAGATATAATGTTGGTCCTGACAGAACAAAATCACAACAAGAAGCGTTTAGGAAGGTTCACAATGACTTAGAATTACGCAGAGAAAATGGTGAACAAAATTTGATTATTCGATACAGAGCAGGTCATCCGGTTATTGAAACTAAACTCCTAAGAAAAAACTAAGCGAAACCCCTCTACAAAAATTCAAGATTTATTTTCAGAATGTTGGAGGATTGAGAACAAAATTAATTGAATTGCAGAATGCTGTAGCATGCTGCGATTACGATATCATAATCTTAGTTGAGTCTTGGTTGACAGACTCATTTGCTACTTCAGAGCTTGGTTTAAAAAACTATCAAGTATTTCGATGTGGTAGAAATGAATCAACAAGTAACCTGAAAAGAGGTGGAGGAGTTTTGATGGCATTTAAGACTGATTTACAAGTTTATCAAATTACTGAAGTTTAATATTGATGTTGAACATCTATTCGTACATCTTGCACACAACAAAAGCAGTTTCATTTTTGGTTCAACATACATTCGTCCGGGCTCTGGCAACGTCATCTGTGAAAGTCACTGTCAGTTAGTCGAAAATATACTATTCAATAATATGAACTCATCAGTATTTTTATTTGGTGATTATAATTTGCCATTGGCCACTTGGTACCCCCAAGATCGGGATGGACTATTACAACATTGTCCAATTGGATATCCAGCATCGATACTGGATGAACATTTTTCTTTTAGTGGACTAAAACAAATTATTACGATACCTAATAACAATAATGTATTTTTAGACTTAGTTTTCTCCAATTCGCAAGACATTATGTCAGTGAATCTTGTAATTGATCTATTATTGCACATCATGTAGCATTATCCTGTGACTTAGTACTACCAGATAATCATGAGAGTATGAAGTTTGATACTTATTACTATGATTTTAAAAATTCAGATTTTATTGGTTTAAATAATTATTTTGCTGCTATTGACTGGGATGTGTTCTTGAGTGGTAATGTTGAATTAGCGGTTAAGAATTTTTATCAAATTTTCAATAATGCTTTGGCAAATTTTGTACCTTTTCGTAGATTCAAATCCTCAAATTATCCGGTGTCATTTAATTCTGAATTGAAGCAACTAATTAAAGAGAAGAAAATAGCTCACAAAAGATTCAAAGAGACGTCTGATACTAATGATTATACTACTTTTTGTAATTTGAGAACTAGGTGTAAAAATGTATCCAAGTTATGTTATAGTGACCACATAGGTATGGTTGAACAACATCTCAACTAATCCCAAATATTTTTGGAACTATATCAATTCTTTGAAAAAAGATCATGGAATTCCTAATATTATGACATACAATGATGATGTAGCCAGCTGTGGCACAGATATTGTGAATTTGTTTGCTGAACATTTTGGAAGTGTATATAGCAATATTGAGGTTGCTGATTATGTAAATTTCAATCTAGTTAATACTGTATCTATTTCCCCTTTGAAAATTACCCTTCTGGAGGTTTTTAATGGAATAATGAAACTGAAAGACAATCTGAGTTCTGGACCAGACGGAATTCCTTCGTATATTCTGAAAAGGTGTGTTTATTCTTTAAGTAAACCATTAGAAATTTTATTCAATTTGTCACTCAAAAATCAAATATTTCCTACTACCTGGCGAAATAGTTATGTAATGCCTATTTTTAAAAACGGTTCTAAGGGAGAAATCAGAAACTATAGACCAATAAGCAAACTTTCTGCCATACCAAAATTATTGGAACAACTCTTGGTCAGTCATATTTCTTTTTATTGTAAAAATTTAATAATTGAACAACAACACGGTTTTGTAGGTGGTCGATCAACGGTTACTAACTTATTATTATATCAAACCAATATTGTCAGTGCACTAGAACAACATAATCAAATTGACTCGATCTATACTGACTTCAGTAAAGCTTTTGATGCAGTGAACCACAACTTATTAATCAACAAATTTTCTGCCGCTGGCTTTCCGTCATGGTTGACAAACTGGTTACATAGCTATCTTTATAATAGACATAAGTTAGTTAAAATTAAGAATTTTGTTTTCAATTCATTCCTTGTCACATCAGGAGTGCCACAGGGATCGCACTTGGGTCCCCTGTTGTTTAACATTTTTATCAATGACATAGGAACTATTTTTAAAAATTGTAAATTTCTTCTTTTTGCTGATGACTTAGAATTATATACAAACATCTCAAAACCAACTGATTGTAACAAACTACAAGAAGATCTTAATTCCTTGATAAACTGGTCAGAATCAAATGGAATGTTGTTGAATCCCGATAAATGCTAATGTATTACTTTTAGTAGAGCAAATCCTTTAACTCAAAAGGACTATCATATTGAAAATAAGATCATAAAAAGAGTATCGGTTGTTAAGGACCTTGGAGTATTATTTGATGAAAAACTTACATTTGTTCAGCATATAAATTCAACTGTAAGCAGCAGCTCTCGAAAACTAGGTTTTGTTCTTAGAAATACACGGGAATTTTCAATTCTTTCAACTAAAACATTATACATGTCACTCATATATTCTTGTCTCCAATATGCCTCTTCTGTCTGGAGCCCTCATTATCAAGTTCATATCCATCATCTTGAGCGTATACAAAACAAGTTTTTGAGAGGTGTTGCCTATAAAATGGGCTTATACCAGGGTACATACAATTATTCCCAAATCTTAGAGCATATATCAATTCATACCGTAGAAACTAGCAGAAATCGATCTGATTTGATTTTATTATAAAAATTAATTCATGGCGTAATATCATGCCCAGAATTGTTGGCACAAATCAATTTTAGATTCAATAGAATACCAACACGTAATTCTGAACTGTTCAGCATTCCTTTTCACCATACTAATTATGGCTACAACAGCAATATATCTCGTATTATGAGACTGGGTAATCTACTTAACACAAACGATGTATGTGTAACTGGTGTGAGCTTGTGTACCTTTAAAAATTCACTTAATGAAGTGGCTACTCTGTGATATCTTGTGATATATATTATTATCTTCTTATATTGTTTATTGTCTATATATATTGTTAAGAGGGGTTTTCCCGTTTATAAATAAATAAATAAATAAATATAAAGAAGCAAGCGGTCATAGATCAGCAAACCTCTTGTCAGATCTTGTTAACCATAACTAGAAGTCTTAACCAGAGTTGGTAGAAGCGGTCCTGAAGAAATTTTTATCGAGGGGTTGTAGTTGATGAGTAGTATGACCAGGCAGCTGTAATATCAATTTCAATTGCCTCTAGACTCTTCGAATGTGTAGTATGCCCATCCAAAAGTAGAATTACTATTTTGTCAATGGTTGGTTTTACTATTTCAATGAAATTCCTATTCCACTTTTGAAATAGATCACTTGTTATGTAGCCAGTTTCAGAAGCTTCGACTAAACTTCCAGGGGGAGCGTCCACTTATACCTCATTAGCCATTCGCATTCGTTTAAATATTAACATGTGGGATACAAAGTTCCCAGATACACTGATACAAGCGACAAACGTAGTGTTCACTCCACGCTCGTCACTAGACACTGAATCAATTTGTTTTTCCTTTTCAGACCAAGTACCTTTTGACATTTATTCTGGAAAATACATAGACCTGATTCATCTACATTAAAAATTCTTGTCGCGTCAATCTGATTTTCATCCACGAGTTTCTCAAGGATGTCAAAAAAACAATGAACATTCTCTTCATTGAATCCCTTGACCCGTGCCAGAGACGTTGCAGTGGGTTCTCGCAAACTGAGTTCTGGATGGCGAGCCTTGAATCCCGCTAATTGGGTTTGCTTATTAAAATTATGGGATATATGGTTTTGTTCAGCTATCTGGAATGCTAATTTCCTCACATCAGTTATTGTCAATCCAAACATTAGGCTTTCAAGACGTAAGATGTGGTCAAGCAATGATTTTTCTACATCTTCCCGTAATGTGGTTGGCTTCCCGATGATTTTGACTTCTCCATTAGCAGAAATATTTGTCTCCTTCAGATGGCGGTTGAAAGTAGGTTTAGGAATGTTATATGTGCGGCAGCAATCGTTGAACTCCATATCTCCGTTCCGAAAAGAAATAAGGGCACGATGCATATCATCTTCGGCCCACTCTCCATATTTCCATTTTGACATCTAGAACACACACATACATGTGTATTAGAAATTAAGTGTTGTTTGAAAGTTACTGGTACGATCAAGGGAACCTTAAAATAGCGGTACAATGAAGGAACCTAAAAGTGGTACGACGAAAGCAACTCGTCGTCGTAGCGGGGAATATAGAAATCATAACCCACCAAAAAAACTACGGCGGAAACCGGCTGATTTTTCATTACTAAATTAAATGTAATGAACAAGTATATGTACTAAAGGGAATTAATCTTACCATAAAAGGATCTATGAGCTGGTGAAATATTACATGGAACCAGCCACAAATACATAAACTAATATGAAACATAAACTACTACCAACAAACACGTGCAACATTTGCTACTGGCTCTCCACCATAGCAAGTACATAATGTCGCCGCTTGAGTGCTCTAGCATCACTGTTAGTGGGAAAATAGGAGCTGATACAATGAAGGATACGGTACGATCATGGCAACTCTCCTCTAAATATGAAACAGCATTTCCCTATTCAGATTTGAGACTTTTACCACTTTAACTAGTATGATTTTAATAATCATGAAATTTTTTCGCCCCCTATTTGAATTTCGTCCCTGGGCGGTTGCCCATTATGTCCTGTGGTTAATCCGGCGCTGAGAAGTTGTATCCTTTTCTAACTTAAATAATTGTTCTTTTAATGTTTATTGTAATGAACGAATTTCTTTCTTGTTAAATTGTGTTTTGAATGACATTGGCGTTTTTTGCAGTAATGGTTGCTATGCTGTAAAGTGGCCCAATATTGTACGATTTTGAGGTCATTAATCTAGTGCATTACTGTATAAAATGCGAAAAACTACTATTTCATGACCTGTTGCGAAATATATAACTTTTTCTATAACCGTATAAAAATCAACAACTTTCGTCACGCTTTACTTCAACCGAAAACGTCAGTTTCTGACAACATTGATAGAAAATACCATAACGTTAACTTTTGTCACTAGTGAATAGGATGTGACCATTTGAATTCAACTTCAAAGTACTAAAAACAGCCCTACGAGCGCCCCTCGTAAAGGAAGAATACAGAATAATTGTAGGACTTAATTAATTGAATCACCCCTTTATTGTCATAAAATTTGATATTTCACATATTATGAAGATTTATAAATTTATTCTTGAGGATTCGAGCTTGTGAACTCGACGAGTAAACATCGCTGTGCGTAGGCTGTTTAGTCCAGGAGGAATCGGCGCATGAGTACCGAAAACTATTCCACCTCAATTTTTTTTTGCGATCCTCTTTGAATTGCCCTACTGATGATATAAATATTATTAACTATTGTATAAAGAATTTTAAAAAAATATTATTTATATTTTATTTTATTTTTTTAATATATTTTTCATGGGTCAAAAGTACTCAAATTTGAGATTTTTCGAACCTTTAAAAATTCATATCTCTAAAAATATTAACTTTATCGTGAAAAGTCATGGGACATTTTTTATTTGCATTTCAATAAAGAATATAAAAAAAATTTGTCCGGTTGAAAAATAACAATTCCTTCCAATTGTTTAAACAATTTCGGTTTAAACAATATGGCACTAGGTTGCCCCATGGCAACATGCATTTATATCATCAGTAGGGCAATTCAAAGAGGATCGCATAAAAAAATTGAGGTGGAATAGTTTTCCGTACTCATGCGCCGATTCCTCCTGGACTAATTGAATATTTGTAAATAAGTAAAACCTAAAAGTGATTAACGTGTGGTTCCCTATAAATAATAACACTTTTTGCGATACTTGTTAATAGTACCAAAATAGCTGTTTCTTGTCGACAAGAGACGCATTTATTATATTCAGTATCGGAACTGATAAGCAACCAGTTTTCCAAATATTGGAAACTGGTTTGCTGGTATACAGGGTGCTGCTTTTGACTACGAGAGGAGCACCCATCAAGATAAAACTCAAACCGCATCCAAAAACATATTGTCTCAAGAAAACAGTGGTACTCAAAATCTTTCTCCTAGCACTTCGTATTCATCAGTAGCTAAATCGGTTCCCAGACCTGCATTTCCCAAGAAGGATCAAGCAATTGTCTTACTTGCGGAAGAAAACCTAAAATTGTTTGACTACGTTAAAGCCATAGGTGACATCATTGGTGCCAAGAACATTATATTTGCTTCCCGAATCTCTAATAATAGAATATGCATATACCTTTCCAAAACTGAATTAGTTGATCTTATTGTTAACTCCCACTCTATCATATCCATAGGAAACAAAACCTTCAACATTCGCAGACTCATTTCACCGACCAAACGAATATTAATTTCTAATATTAGTCCATGCATTCCACATGATCTAGCTAAAATCGCTATTAAAAATCTAGGACTGAATCTAGCCTCTCCCATCTCTTTTCTAAAGGCCGGTATCCCTGGGGATGAGTATAGTCATATTCTCAGCTTCAGACGACAAGTTTTTGTTTTCCTAGCATATGAAAATTTTGAACTGCTAACATCTATAACAATCCACTTCGACAACAACGATCACCGAATATTTCTTTCCACTGACCGAATGGAATGCTTCATATGCAAAGAAACAGGTCATATTGCAACAAACTGTCCAAACCCGCCCACACATAATTCTTCCCAAACTATTACTGACAATGAAAATCAACAGCTACCCCCTTGCCAAATAGACACAAGCACCAAAGTGAATGACCAAGAAAATAAACTACCGGTACTTCAAACAGCATTGAAGAGAGTTCATACAGATACAACACCCACCGATAACGATGTTTCTGGAAATGTATCTCCGGTAATTTTAAGTGAATCATCTATTATGCCACCTCCTAATAATACCACCGACGTCATAAAACCCAGTAGATCTACAAGGAAAAAGCAAAAGAAAGAAACTACTCAAAAATCAGAACCCCAATCATATCTAACTGAGGAAACCATAACAATCATCAAAGAAGCGTACCTTCAAGACAACCCTGGAAACTATGTCATGCCCGTAGAAAATTTCATCACTTTCATCGAAAACATATACAATAATGCTAACCTGTATGCAGAATCTCTAAAATTCACGGCCGATATTGAAGGCCTCCTAACTAATATGCAAAATATATATCCGCATCTAAAAGATCGATCAATAAAAAATAGGTTTTCTCGCCTGCGGAAAAAAATCAAAGGTAGCATAGCCCTCGAAGAAACCGACACAGAGAGCATCTCTAGCGCAACAACGCAATCATCAGTAGGGCAAAGTGATAATGAAGATCTTGACTTAGCTCAATTATCATAGAAATACTCTTAATAGCATCTAATCACTTTTCTTCTTTTTTTACTACTTTAATCATGTTCCATTCAATCCAATGGAATTGCGATGGGTTTTATCCTCGCATTGAACGAATACAACAACTAATTTCTGAATATCAGCCTAATATACTGTGTCTCCAAGAAATAAACTTCAAAAATTCCCATAAGCCATATCTGAAAAACTTTATCAGAACAACATTCACAAGGGCCAGTGGAGGGGCTTCAATACTTATTTCCAAAGATCTTTTCTCTTCCAAACTACCACTTACCACTAACCTTGAAGCCGTTGCTGTAAATGTCTGGTGTCCACACAAGATTACGATATGCAGCATTTACATACCTCCAAATTATGACTTACGAGAATCCGATATTGCAGATCTTACTCCACACTTACCGAAGCCGTTCATTCTTGCTGGCGACTTCAATGCCCACAATGTAATGTGGGGCTCAAAACGCACCTTCGGTAGAGGTAAAACAATAGAAAATATATTGAACAATAATACCAGTTTATGGCTACTAAATACTGGTAGCAACCCCCACTTCAGCATAGCATCAGAAATTTTTTCAGCTATAGATCTCAGTTTCAGCGACTCCAGAACAACATCCTTAACGAACTGGCGAGCACTAGAGAGCCTATACGATAGTAACCACTTCCCAATACTAATCACCGACAACACTATCAAAGCACCAAATACCTTGACGAAATGGAGAACAAAATACGCAGATTGGAATATGTTCAAGTTATTTACTGAATCATTTACTGACACACTCGAGATTGACGAAAACATAGATGAAACAACTGTACAATTCGTAAAATGTATTATCACCTCTGCAGAAAAGTATATTGGAAAGTACGAGATAGATGCCTCCAAAAAAATCGTACCATGGTGGAATGAGTCCTGCAAAACAGCTGTAAAAGAATGTAACAAGGCTTTAAGTAGATATAGGAAAACCCGTTCTCAAGTGGATCTTATACACCTCAAGAAATGAAAAGCCAAGTAAAAACGTATCATTAAAGAAAGCAAAACGGCATCCTGGAAAAACTATGTGAGCAGCATAACACCAGCAACTACTCCTGGGGAAGTTTGGAAAAAAGTAAGACAAATGTAAGGTAGTAGTACTTTAAACACTATACCAGCAATAATTAAAGACGTCCAACAGCGAAGACATTGCCAATATCCTAGCAGACTCCCTTCAAGAAAAATCGAAGAATATGAGCACAACTCAAACTTCCCTAGTGAAATTTACCCTAGATACTTTACATTCCAACTCACTCAATGCCCCTATCATATTCCACGATCTCACACAAGCAATTTCTCTTTCCAAAAACTCCGCTGCCGGACCAAATGGCGTCCCTTTCATCTTCCTAAAACACCTTTCTACATCCAGTCTAAACAAACTACTGGAACTGTATAATAAAATTTGGATCAACCATAAATTTCCGAAAATATGGAGAGAGTCTGTTATACAACCATTTATAAAAAATTATGCCGATTCCCAAAAACCAGAATCCTTTAGACCCATTTCATTAACCTGCACAATGTGTAAGCTCCTAGAAAAAATGGTGAACAAACGGCTACTCTGGTACCTAGAAACTAATCAACTGCTGAATCCACCCCAATCTGGTTTCCAGTCCAAAAGATGTACGACTGATAGTTTGGTATCTATGTATGCAGAGATTTCCAATGCTCTTGCAAAGAAACAAGAAGTGGTAGCAGTGACTATTGATATACAAAGTGCGTTTGATAAAATATGGAGACCCGCTATTACCAATAAATTAAAAGAAATAAATCTAGAAAGTAATATCCTAAACTTTTTAAAAAAATTTCTGAGTGATCGATCTTCCAAAGTATCCATCAACGATCATTTTTCCATTTAACCTTGAAAATGGGGTCCCCGAGGCTCGGTATTAAGCCCAACCCTATTCGTTTTAGTCTTAAACGAGGTATGCTCCTCTATTGGACCCCCAATAAAATATTATATTTATGCCGACGATCTTTTCTTGTACTGTCCCGGTAAATCATCATTAACCACATCAACATTGCTCCAAAATGCCGTAGACAAAATCTCAGACTGGGCTGTTGCAGTAGTATTCAATTTCTTTCCAACAAAATCGAAAGTAATCAAATTCATGAGGAAACGGAACGAACAAATGCCGCCTGATATTAAACTGAACGAAAGAAGTTTAGACCACTAGGAATAACCTTCGATAGTGAACTCACGTGGAAGCACCACATAGACGATGTCAAGGGTAATTGTTTAAGACGCATAAATCTGATCAAGACACTATCACATCGCACATGGGGAGCTGATGGACAATAACTACTAAAACTCTATAGAGCTTTAATCAGATCAAAACTAGAATATGGCAGTATTGTGTATGGTAATGCAAGCAGATCTACTCTAAAGAAGTTAAACTCAATACAGAATACTTCACTCCGCATCTGTTTAGGAGCCTTCAGATCCAGTCCTGCGGAATCACTCTGCTGCGAAGCGAATGAAATAACCCTATATCTCCGTAGACAACAGCTTCTACTGTCATACTCAGCACGGGTATCATCTAACCCTTCTAATCCAGTATATCATATCATAAACTCAAACCAAACCGAAACCCAAAACACCGCAATTAGCCACCTTTTACAACCTTCACTCGAAAATATAGACCTCAAACAAACGGCCAACAGTTTTCTCTCGGACTCACCACCTAGAATAGATCCATATGCGAACACAACTTTGAGTAAATACAATAAACATGAAGTATCGAGCTCTTTTCTCCACCAAGCCTTCCTAGAACTGATAGATCTGGAAAATCCTGACGAAATTTTATACACCGACGCATCAAAGCAAGAGAATGGAGTAGGCTGCTCCGCTACTACAACAAATTATTCAATCATCGCACATCAACTCCCTCCCTATTGTAGTGTACATACAGGCGCACTTTTCAGTATACTCTCAGCTATCAAATGTATTGAGGACACCCATAAAAAAGTTGCAATATGCACCGATTCTCTGTCATCCATCCTCTCAATAAGGGACATATACTCCAAAAATTATTTAGTCCAACAAATTCAAGAAAGCATCCAATGCCTTCAGTTGAAAGGAATCCACGTCTTCTTTATCTGGGTCCCCTCACATGTTGGTATTACCGGAAATGAAATTGCTGATAAGTCCGCTAAAGCTGCGGCATTGTCAGAGTTACCCAAACAACGTATTCAGCTCTACAGTGATCTTAAAACTTTCTTTAAAAAGACCATCAGAAATAAATGGGCAAATATGTTAAGCACATCCACCAGCAAATTGTCAGAAGTTCAACGAACACCTAATTCCAGCATATTGCCATTAGACAAGAGGGAAGAAAAACTCGTTTTTAGAAGATTGACAATTGGACATACTCGCGCAACGCATTGATACTTAATGGAATCTGATAAGCAACGACCATACTGTGCCCACTGTCATAATACTTTTCTTACGGTGAAACACATCTTGATAGACTGCCGTCACACCAAGACAACGCCATCATCTGAATGGCGATCTTAAGAATATTCTGTGTCCGGACAATAGCAAGCACCTCAGTGATTGATTTCTTAAAAGACATTCAATTGTTTCATTTAATGTAAATTTATATTGACGTATTACGGTTGTGAAGTAAATGTGTCAATGACCATCAGATGTCGAGACACTAAAAAAAATTATTCACTTGAATAAAAAATTATTTATAAATATTAATAACACAATTAGAACTATTAGCTGACCACTGTATCACACTTCCATACCCCTTGCTGTTTGATTCTCAGAAAGTCAGCTACAGAATTCGCAAGGAGAGTAGTCGATGACCGCCGAAAATAGTGACTGGATTTGGCAATTTTAAAAACTGTGCGATCATTTTCGACAAATCTCGAAATCTATGAATACCTATAGGTTGCACTCCGCATTTCCCATTTAAATATTTGACAAAAAATCTGTCATGCTTAACATTTGACGGTCTTAGTAGAACGTATTTCTTTATTATTTCGATGCAATCTATACTATCAAAAGCTGCAGTGGTTAATTCTCGACATACTTTCAAATTTAGCCGGTTTAAAATGAATCTACGAGTGACGATTGTAGGGACATTTTTCGTACTTTTAATTTGAATTCAAATAGTCACATCCTATTCAAAATTTGAAAAAATATTGTGTGAAACACGCTGGGAAATACTATGTTTCGTAACTCGCGTTCTTTTGCGCTACTAGCCTCGCTCGTTACGCAGAAATACTCTCGTTACGAGCTTTTCCCAACTGGTTGCACAATAGTATATTGTGCAACAAGTGAGAAAAGTTAAACTTTTCTCACGAGTGTGGAAGTTTGTAGCACGAGCCAAGGGCGAGTAACGCAAACACACGAGTGAGAAAAGTACTTTTCCCACATGTTGCACACTATACTTTTTCTACAACTGCACAAATTTAGAATACAAGTAAATAGTTTTGTAGAAAAAGTCTAAGCATCGAGGACCACCCACCGAAAACGGCTGGGCATCGAGTATATGTTTCTGAAATTGGCTGGGCATCGAGGATCCCCTACTGGATTCTCCATATAAATGTATGTAGTGTGGGCAAAGTGCCGTGAGAAATAACATTTCTCACAGTGTGAGTAATATAGGGTTTTGAAATTAAGTAAGCTATGAGAAATATGCTACTTTTCATAGCAGTTGTAGAAAAATGTACATTTCAAATGCGTGTTCGATAAAGAAACCTACCACGTTGTAGTACAGATTTCCATTTCCCACGGACTAGCTGTATCGACATTTTTCATTTCCCACGACTTTCATGAGCTACTAGACTGTCATTATATTATAATATATGATAGAGTCATATTTGTTAACGTCTGTCTAATAATTTGACATTTCACATCAGTGTTTACAAAATTCGTTTATAATACTATATTATACACCAAGCGACTAAAGTGACTCATTTAATCCACCTAAGGGATTACTGTCACTTTAGTCGACAGGTCAATACAATATTTTTTGTAATTCTAGTAATTCTACATATATTTTTAATAAAACTAAATACTACTTAGGATGGACTTTTACTTAACTTGGCTGGGCATCGAGGAGGGACTTTTACGAAACTTGGCTGGGCATCGAGGACGAACTTCTAAAATGCTTGGATATGTATCGAGGATGTACGGTTTTATTTGTACTTTAAATCCCTTGGGATTTTAACTGTCACTTTATATCCCTTGTGTCTAAGAGTGACACTTTAATTTCTAGCATGTGAGAGTAAAGTGACCACTTTAGTCTCGTAATGGCAAAAAAAATTAATAATCGAAAATGGGTAGTGATAGTGAGGATGATTTGATATTGACATGCTGAACCCGATAAGTAAACTAGCCATTGCTTTAGAAGGACATCGGTCACTATCCTGGTAGATGCAGGAGGTGATATTACTCCTTTAAAGAGACAGCATCGTTGATAACTTTTTCCGCAGGTGAATTAACTATAACGAATTTTTCTGCATAAATTTATTTTATTTCCGAGTTATGAAAATATTAAAATTTTGAACGTTATTTGTTTCACGACGTAGGTAGGTACATGTACAAAAAGAAAAAATATATGGGTCGTTCAGCGTTAAGAACCCGACTTAATAATTTCCGAGAAAAAATTATTTAAACCATGCAACAATGACGGCAGTAAAGTTAATAATAAAAATTGTTATGAAAAATATTATAGATTTCTTCATGATTCAGATGTTCCTAGAAAAAGTATAGTGTACAATTTGCATGAAAGCATTTCTAACTCGTAGGTAAATGAAATTGTGTAGTACTCGCTACGCTCGTACTACAAAATTTCATATACCTACTCGTGGGAAATGTATGTCATTTCATGCTCATTGTACAATATACTATTTTCTTTATGGTCGTAGAAAAATAATTATTTCGTGTTTTTCAATTTTATTTTAAATAATTATACCATTTCCGGCTGAAATAACACAGAGGTTTTTTGAAATAATTTAAATACAAAATTCCCCGTTTATTGGCCTTAAAAGTGACATATAATTATGTATTTGATAGATTAACGTTTAAAAATTGTAAATTATTTTGTATTTATTACCTACCATAAATAACAAATAGATACAATTTTAACAAGCATACAGATATGCTAGAGAATGTTGGTAAAATGACAAATTGCGTCATTGTGTCAGCTATTGTCTATATAATTAGCGTCTACTGTAAAACATTCTAATATCAATTATCATTCAATAGACATTAATGTATGCACTAATAGCTACTTTTAATTATTTCAATATTGGACAATTAATTTTTTAACATTATATTTAATGTAAAAGCTTTAAAACTGATTACAATTTATCCAAACTCATTAAAAATAACAAATCTAAATCTTCAAAATTAAACAAATCAGAGGTTTATAAATTAAAATGTAGTAATGACAACTGTGATAAAATTTATATGGGTAGAACTTTTAGAAATTTTAAAACTAGAATTTCGGAACACAAACGTTTTTATGACAACGAAAAATTAGATTCTTACTATTAAAATCATTTACTAAAAAAACCAACACACTTTCGACCCAAATTTTAAAATTTCACATGTAGAACCTAAATCTTTTAGAAGCTTTTGAAATAAACAAAAACAAATATTCAGGTAACCGTCTTAACGACCAAATATATATCACTCTCCTTTATTAAACCTTTTTACCTAGAAGATAGATTAGAAATGTTTGTAGTGAATGAATTTCCAGGTAATTTTTTTTTCGACCCCTTTGTTAATATTAGTATAATATTTATGTATTTATGCACTGTATATATTAAAACATTTTTCATTAGGCCGTCATTCGTTTTGAGAAAGCTACAGTGTTAGCGAAACGCGTCAACTAGTTCAAACTGAACATTAGTTCAAATATAATGAAGTTTTAAACAAATTAAACTATATTATTTCATCGTTTAATGTAAATGTTCTGGTTTTTCGCAAAAAGTGTAATTATTATGTGAAACAACAGCAGTAATTAAACAGCTGGTACAAAAATTGAGCAAACTCTTTTATACAGGTACACTCACCGGCAAAAAAACTCGCCTGCCTAAAATTTTGCTGAAATTAGTTGTCCAAGAACTCTCGAAATTTTTCATCGATTGCAATTGTTTCTACGCCAAATTGTAGATAAATTCTTTGGTATTAAAACAAACTCCAGAAAAGTTTTCCATTAATGCTGATAGCTCATTTATATAGGGTGAAAAAACCATGTATTCGTAGTCCAATTTCTTAACAGTTGGAACAGTTTGGGATATTTGTAGAGTTTACGCTCAGTATTTTACAAAGACCATCCTTTTCGCGTTCTTTCAGTTTTTATTTCACCTTAATATCTTGATTTCTTTTAATAACACGCCAATCTCGATTAAGGAACAAAAACGAAGGTAGCTTCTGTCAGAATAATTAAGTGGGCATATGTCAAACTATCGTAAATAAATATTGGAGACTAATATTCAATGTGTCAAAATGGTTTTAAGTACTGAGAATACATGCAAAGTTGTAGCTTTCATTGAAGATGGTCGAAGTCAGCGATATGTGTCTCGTGTCTTAGAAATACCCCGAACTACAGTTCAATATGCTTGGAATCGTTATTTGGAGACAAGAAATTGTAATAGGCGACATGGTCCGATAGAAGAAGAGCAACCACTGGTCATCCTCGCTACATTAGGAGATCGAAGAACAACTGCTCATTTTCAGCAACGTCGTTTAAGATATATATGTGGAGTTATTATGAGCGAAAGGACTGTTATAAGAAGACTTGGTGTACTAATTTGAATTCACACTCAAAATCTTCCTGCAATCATTACTTTCATCTTCACCCCGTATACCAAAATTTACGCATTCCGTATATATTATAAACGAAATACGTTTCTTCTTATCTCTTCAATATTTCCTTAGCTGCGCAAATATCCATTTACCGTCCTTTTCACATAAAAAACCACTTCAAAACCCTCAAATATCAAAGTTAACCTTATCTTTCCATACAAAAACAAACTTAAAAAAGCTTTTCTTATCTAACGAAAATAACTTTTTTCATGACAAAAAAACGACCAAGCATATATCCAACTCTCAACAGTCGTTTATGACGGTTAGAGTTTAAAATCTCATCACCCGTTGGCCAATTTCCCATATGATCTCCCCTAATCATACCCACTTTGAGTGTCTCATAAATACGGCTACAACCTAACAATTCTTCCGTCGGTGTTGCAGGTTTTTGCGGTTTTCCTGCATACTTTGTGAATTCATTCACTAGCCAAATGGACCGACGATCGACGCCCGCATTTTTAGATTTTTGATTATTATTGTTCCACCGACCACCGTAATAGTCCCAAACAAACGGAGGCACGTCACCGCAACTTTTCAGCAAAAACTTCAACAAACCATTCAATCCCATACACTTTTGTAAAATGTCTTCTATACACTTTTTCTCGAAAACTCCAAAAAACCAATAAAAATTTCAAATCTCTAATATTTCATATTATTACCTCTTAATCATCGGAGACATTTCAAATTCAGTATATAACACCCTTCTCACCAAAAATTTCTGACACCTAGCCAGCTTTACGCACATATCTATGCATCGGCAACGATACATGGTTCGTCTTCCACACTTACGATCCCATCCTAGACACTTTTTGTCAACCAACTCCGCACACTTTTAAGCTTCGCTGCTTCCAGACACCAACCTCCGATACACTTCAATACAACCCTCCAGTTATTTTCTAACGAAAAGCCCATCCAATCACTCTCAATCCCATACACTTTTAAACAAACTTTTCCTAGTCACTTTCTTAAAAAAAATTTACTAGACACTTTTTCAACCCCTAACTCGGTTTCTCGGTCAGCGCGCACCCCTAACTCGGTTTCTCGGTCAGCGCGCACTTAACCATCCAACACACCCCCAACCCAGCCCTGAAGAGGAAACCTATCCTACACCAGGGCACCAACAAGAAAAGAACAATCTCAACCAAGAAAACCCCAATCCAACAAAAATTCATATATGAACTTCTCTCTCTTTTAACAATTCTTCACTTCTCAGTCACCCATCGTACCAAAAGGTTGTTACATTTTCATTGTCATCCGGCAAATTGACCGGTTTAATCAAATCTTATATAAGCAATAAATATATTCAAATAGTGTAATCATATTTAGTGCTACATCTTAATTGTTCCACAAATAAACAACAATTATCTGACAAGTTGAATAAAAACCAGTGAATAAAAACCAGTGAAAGTGCATATTGGATTTAATTTATACTACGTATAAAATCAACGTACAAGAAAACAACGTTTGCCACATCACCGTGGCTGGTCGTTCAAGATTTATGGCTATATAACTTCATACCGTATTTGAAACTCTTACTACAAAAAGTAAGACTGCGAAACACTTGGAGAGCGCGGAATTTATTTACTTAGACCAGCTATAAGTCCACAACTACAGCCACGACATCGAGAGGACCGATTTACATTTGCAAGAACTACATCAATTGGAATTTAGAAGAATGGGTACTGTATTGTTCACTAATGAATCGAGGTTTTGTTTTCAATCGCCTGATGCCCGGGAAAAGGTATACAGACAGCGCAATGAGAGTTTGCCGACTGCACTATATCTGAACGAGTCTCATTTCAAACAGGTTCTATTATGTTATGGGCCGGTATATCAAGAGCAGCACGTACCTAATTATTATTCATTGAAGACGGAGCTCTTAATGCTCAACGTTACATACAAGACGTTCTTCAGGAAGCTGCAGTTCCCTATGCTCCATTTGTTGGAGATGACTTCCTTTTAATGCAAAACCGCATGCAGCAAATATTGCTAACAAATATTTGGATGAGGGTGATATCCAACGATTAGAATGGCCTGCATGTAGCTCGGATCTGAATTCGATTGAATATCTTTGGGATTGAATTGAAAGGAACATTCGTCGTTGTCTTATACTACCCGACACATGACGAGCTGCGTTATGCGCTGCAAGCTGAATATGACGCAATTCCTCAAGATCGCATTATTCGTCTTATCAATTCGATGTATTGGCGATTGCGTGTAGTTATTGTCTGCCCCTTATAATTTTATTTTTATTAATTTCTTTTAAATTACGACACCATAAATATGACCTATTGAAATTGTCAATACGACTTAATAATATATAGAATGAATTCATATATTTGTAATAACAAACAATTAAATATTTTTTGGTTAACTCCCATCAATCTGGCAAAATTAAAACATTATCCTACCCATATCTGAGGCATTCATATTAATATGCCTGGTTCAATGGATGGTCTTGAACAAGATGAACTTTGAATGGCTTAATTTATTCAATTGAATTTTAAAAATAATTAAAGAAAATTTATTTTAGTAAATATTTGTAAATTTTAATTAAAAGAACAATACGATCAAATAAAACAATATAATTTGTTTAAAACATCATTTATTTGAACTAATGCTCAATTTAAAACGGTTGACGCGTTTCACTAACACAGTAGCTTTCTAAAAACGAATGACGGTTTAATATAAAAATTTCTTATCATATACAGTGCATAAATACAGAATTCTATTTACTAATGTTAACAAAGGTATTGGAAGAAATTACCTGGAAATTCATTCACTACAAACATTCCTAAGCTATCTTCTAGGTAAAAAGGTCAACCAGTTTAAATTGAACATTAGTTTAAATAAATTTTGTCGCACATCTACTCACGCTTTCTATCGTTTGCGCAACTCAGAGGCATCCTTATGCTTGTCGACCGTAGTAGAGAGTTGATTTTGGGAGAGGAATTAGACAGGTTGAAAGGTGAATAAGTTAGGAGAAATTTGCTGATATTTGGGGAAATTTTCTAGGTATGTAATATAAAATTAATATTGAATGGATCATACCAATAACTAAACACCAGAGAAATATAAATACTTACATGTAAGCAAAATTTGAGAGACAAATCTAAATTTAAAGGTACATAGGGTAAATGCTACAGTAATTGGACATCCACAGTTATTGGACAGTTTCGTTTTAGATACATGTAATAAGGAAACTTAATACAATAATACAACCTTTCGGATACAGATGGCCACACATTACACATTTCGGTTAAGTGACGCTGAAATTCCCGCCTAATTTATAGCATTTGCCAGTAAAAGTACTCATATTGTTCGGATGTATGGTTTGTTGGTGTTTCCTTTCCGTTTTTGTTAAGAAATCAGAAATGTATTTAATCAATTACGTGATGTATCGTGTGTATTGGGACTTTAATATTGCTTTGTTGGCTAGTTTTAACCGTAAATAGGTACATTTACCTACACGTGAATATTATTAAATTTTACCTGTAGATGCAAGATATTTGATATCCAATGACTGTATAAATTAAAGGTGAGATTTTCAATTATGGGAAAACATGTCCAATTACTGATTTTTCAATTTTTAGGCTTCAGACAGTTATTGTCCAAACGTTTATTTTGGAATAAGTAAGTGTTTACTTAATTATTAATCTCTTTAATCGATAATGCCGAAGCAGCCAATTACGATTCTACCCAAATTGATAAAGCTCTCCAGGAACTGCAAGAAAAAAGTTTCTGTTAGGAAGATAGCTCTGAGGTATGGTATTCCAAAGTCTACCATTCATTTTAAATTAAAACATCCTGATGTTAAGGAAACTTTTGGGCCTGCGCCAGTTTTAACTAAGCACGAAGAAAATAAATTAGTTCAATGGATTTCTGAACTGCGCAAAAAGGTTTTCCTAGAAAAATAGAGGATTAGGTTTCAAGTGTAGAAAAATTTATAGATGCCAATCAGATAAAAAATCCATTTAAAAATAACCGTCTCGGAAATTGTTGGAGAAAAGCTTATCTTCGACGAAATCCCCGAGTGACACATAGACAAAGTGAAGCAGTATCTTCAGCAAGCGCGTGCGTATTAATGAAGCCGATATACGTAAATAGTTCGGTGATATTGAAGATTATTTTAAGAATAAAAATTTAATTGACGTTTTGCAAGACTCATCTAGAGTTTTTAATGGTGATGAGACAGGGTTCCAGCTTTGTCCATCTACAAGTCGGGTACTTGCAGAAAAGGGAACGAAAAATGTATATACAGTTGAAAAAGGATCATCGAAAGAAAATGTTCTAGTAATGTTCACTTTTACGGCCGACGGAACAACATGCTCCCCTATGATAGTATATCCCTATAAAAGAATTCCAGAGAAGATTTCTCAATATGGACTGCCGGAATGGGGTATTGCGAGAAGTGATAATGGTTGAATGACTGCAGGGGATTTCTATGAGTATGTGGCCAACGTGTTTCATCCATATTTCGTTTAAAATAAAATAACTCAGCCTGTAATTTTCATCGTGGATAGGCACAAATTCCACATTACATATGATTTGAGCTTGTTGTTCAACAAATTACAAATAAAGCTTATTGCTTTATATCCAAACGGTACTCCATCTTGCAACCCGCAGATGTTGCAGCATTCTGTCCAATCAAAGTAAGTTGGCGCAAAAGTGTGAGACAGTTCTATTTAGAAAATACTAGAGAAACGGTAAATAAAGCAAATATGGCTTACCTCTTAGAAAACGTAGTCCACAGTGTGAAAGCGGAAACTCTTAAAAACTTATTTAGATATTTAGACGATGTAGATTATACCCTTTCAATCCTTATGCTGTCGATTATACAAAGTGCCTGGGATCAACTACTGTAAATAACGATTCTGTCCAAAATACTAATGCTCAAAACCTAGAACCTAACCAAACTTCATCTTTTAAGAAATTTGTCAAAATTTTAGAAAAACCCCTGATAGACCAATTCAATGAGACAGATTTTACTAACGGGGAGGATGAAAACTTAAATAAAATATACTCAATATTGAAACATTTTCACTCCCCAGACAATAACACATTAACTAATTTTACATTAGAGCATAATAATTCTGTAACTGTTAAAGAATCAGAAAACAATATTAATACGATTCAACAGACAACATTTGAGGTACCAGATGTCAATGAAATTTCCAGTAGTGTTATCAGTTTTTCCATCCGGAAGTGTACCTTTCGCAACTGAAATTGATTTAAATTCCAACCATTCTGAGGAGCCTATTTCTTGCCACAGTATGCAAGATAATATTTACCATAGCAGCCCTTCAAAGCCACAAGATGAAAGTTGAAAAATAAATACATGGTCACCATTTTTTTTCCAAACTCCCCGAAACGAAAAAATAAACGGCAGATTGAGAGGACACCATACGCTGTAACTTAAGGGAAGTACTTGAAAATGTGTGAAGTAAAAAATGCCATAGAATTTGAAAAAGAAAAAGAGAAAGGGGAGAAGAAGAGAAAACGTGAAGAGAAAAAGCAGGAACAATTAGAAGAGAAAGCAGATAAATTAAAGAAAGATGAGCAAAAAGGAAAGTTGAAAAGTGTAAGTGGTGAATGCTCAAAATTGGTACGGAAAAATGGGCAGTTTTGTACCGGTTGCAATAAATTTTTCCATGGTTCTTGTGTTCCTTTAACACATAGAGATAATATACCGGATGTTGGAGATGATTATTTGTATCATATTTTTTATAAAGAAGACTCTGATTATAATGAATGGGATAATAGCGTAAGTGAAAACGAAAACGATACTGAAAGCGACATAGATGAGTTGTACTCATTATATCAAGCAGAAAGAAAATGAACAGTTTTAATGATTAAAAACAACTTCTCTGCATCTGTGAGATGCCCTGAATAATATTCAGTCATAAAATTGTCACTTGTATACACTTTGAGGTATGTATTTTGTTAACAAACCGAAATTTCTCCAAAAGTAAACAAAAATGCACTATATCTGGATTTATAGGACCCGCTGTACTCGCTATAGTCAATTATAAAATGGGCCACTTGTATACACTCCGTTGGCTGTATCGAACTAACAACCCGAAATTTCTCCAAAAAAGGCAAAAAATGTGGCATTTCAGGTACCATAGCACCCGTTGTACTAGCTCTGGTGAGTTAAAAATCAATAAGGCTCATCTATAAGACGTCTTATTCAATCATAAAATGGGTTACTTGTATGCACGTTGGAGGCTGTATCGTGTCAACAAACTGAAAATTCTCCAAAAATGAGAAACATTTGGTACCTCAAGTACCATAGCACTCGTTGTACTGGCTTTAGTGAGCTGAATTTCAATGGGATTCATATTTGAAACGCCCTGAATAATATCCAAGCATAAAATTGGTCACTTCTATATACTCCGGACGCTGTATCGTGCTAACAAACTGAAATTTTTCCAAAAATTACAAAAATGTCGTACTTAAAGTATTATAGCACCTGTTGTACCAGCTGTGGTGAGCTGCAAATCAATAAGGTTCATCTGCGAGATGTTCTGAATAATATTCAATCATAAAATTGCTGAAATGAAATTTCTCAAAAAATAACAAAATGTACTTCAAGTACCATAGCACCCATTGTACTGGCTATTGTGAGCTAAAAATCAATAGGGTTCGTCTGTGAGATGTCCTGAACAATATTCAATCACAATGTAACGACATAAATGCGTTACTATAAAACCTCGATTCAGAAAACCAGTTATCGCCGCGATGACGATATACCCCACCAGAACAGCAGAGCCCCCACGCCGGATGCGCACGAGGAATCGACGGTAGAAGGGACAGAGACTACCACCACCATCACCACGACGGATATAAAAATGCGAACTAACAGACGAAGAGACGACTTGGTTTACGGACTCCTGCTCCTACAAGTTCAGCCGCCTTCAGTGTGAAGCGTAGGTCGAGGGTATTGACTTCAACCCTAAACGCTTTACACTATCTCCCGTCGAGTGTTGTACTAAGTCGGAGAATTGATCCTACTTTATACATCATTCATTAGAATGGCTGTTGGTTTCTGGTATTGACGGAAACGTGAACGATCGCTTTAACTGTTAGAATAATTTCGGTGTGGTACTGACACACCGAAAACTCTGCAGTATCTCCGTAGGAAAGCATCGTTAAGCTGGGTACTGACTGGCTATAAACGATCGCTTTAACTGTTAGAATAATTTCGGTGTGGTATTGACACGCTGTAATAACTACAGTCCCTGCATGTAGAAGTATTCGTTAAGCTGGGTAGTGACTAGTTACAAACGATACTACCAAATCTTGAGACTAAAACCGAGGGAGTATTGATCCGCTGGTTACTCATATCCCCGGCTAGCTGAATATTTCACAGGACATATAGAGGCTCGTACACCGTCGAGTATATCGCCGAAATCAAAACACACGCCACTTTAGTTCTACCTAAGTACAATTCAGACCACCAGTACCTATCAAGCGACAAAAGGATACGGATCGTCGAAACGTGACCTTCAAAATATTTTACGTACCGGAGAATTATATAGAATATTGAATTTTAATTTATTTTTGTCGTTGTCAATATTATTTTTTAGAAATAAATCAGTTAATTTAATTGAACTCTGTCTCCTTTGGGCGTACCTGGGCAATACGCATTACAACAAAATTTGTGATTTGTTGCACTCCGGAAGATGTATCGTGCTAACAAGACATGTAACGAAAAGTGGCTGACGACAACGACGACGACGACATACACACAGGATTTTTTTCTAAAAACCATTTTTTAGTGTTGTTCTTGATGAAAAACGTAAAAATAACTCGAAAAAGTTTTGCAAAATTTCAACGTTTTTGTGGGTAAACCAATACTTTTCTCGCATATTAGATAGGTTGGACGGAAAAGTAAAAATTTGGACTTTAAAAACTATTCTTTAATGTTTTCTATTGAATAAATATGAAAATTAGTTAAAGGTTTTACCTCAAAGATAACTAATAAAGTAGTGTCCAATAACTATATTTTTTATTTCCCATTATTGTGAAAATGTGTCCAATAACTATTTTTTTTCAAAATTGAAACATAAATTGTCATAACTTTTCTATCAGTTGATATTTGTGACTGCTAATTGTTAGAAATATAGTACGCATTTTATGACTTATTCTGGCCCATGTCTCAAAAAGCAAACTTTTTACAGCGTGTGAAATAATTTTTTCCCTTAACTGTCCAAATACTGTATCATTTACCTTATCTCCGCCCATATTGCATTTTCTGCATCAATTTTTGGAACTCTGGTAGGAATTAAGAGCTCTGAAGAAAAAAAAGAGGTCCACTTTCATCCATCAAGGTATAAAATGTTTTTTCAATTTGTTTCTGATTTGTAAATGAGTAAATTTTTCAAATTCTACGTCGTATATGACTCATCCTAAAAGAAAAGTAGTAAAAAATATCATTTTCCTATATAATATAGTATGAGGTAAATAGGATAATTTTAAAAAAATAATAGTAGTTTGTACAACAAGTGCGCAAAGCGTTACTTTTCCCACAAGCGCAGAAGTTTGTGCGTAAATCCAGCGAGTGTGAAAAGTGCTTTGCGTACGAGTTGTACACAATATTTTTTCTACAACTACGTTTATTAATTAAAGAAAAAAGTAACTTATATATGTATTTTATTTAACTTAAACAGAACGAATTGAAGAAATGAACACAGAATATAGAAAAATTAGTTAAAAGTTGATAGTAAAATTGGAACAATTTCGAATTTTTATGCCTGGTATATTATCTATTTTTGATGATAAGTTATCGTTAATGTTTGTCAACGAAGATGTTGATGCTTGTTTTTCATTAGGAATAATATTATATGAAGTCGAAGCCCCAGGTATAATAGATTTTTCAATTTTGTTGGCAATATCAATTTTGTTTCATATCGAGTCGTCAATATATCCTCCCGCCACTGTATTTGAGCGCCATCGACCATGTCGCTTCAATGTTAATAAGTCTCCGCCTGAATTTGCTAAAATTGTAGCTGAAGATCGTCTAAAACAATGACCCGTGTAAAATTTAGAGTTAGGTAATTTTAAATATTCTGCAATTTGTTTAGGCATATTTCTGAATTTATTTATGCCCACTACTTGCCGGGTGCATTTTCCGTGTTGGTAATTAAGAAATAACCTCTTCTCACTTGTACGCAGACGTGCATATTTTTTGTATAAATCATAGAGTTTTCCAACTACAGTAAATGTACGTTGTATTTTTGTCTTAGTTATTGGAACAGTAACCAATAAGGCTTCTTGTAAAAATTTTACGTTATCAATAGTTAATTTCCATAATTCTTCCCTTCGACATGTTCCGGCTAATCCAAAAGACATGACAACCTACAAGTAAATTTGTGATTGAAATTAAAATTTTAATTTAGTTCCAAAATTAAAGTAAAAAGATTAAATAAATTGCAAATATATAAAAAATTCGACAGGATTTGAACCCGGGCCTCTTCGTTCCAATGCAGATGTGTTTTCCACTAAGCTATCGCGGCATCAATGATGAAATATTGTATTTAGGTCTTTCCGCTGCTTTATTTTATTTTAAGTTTTTTATTTCAATTTTTCTATATTATGAAGTACATTGGTTACTAAATAATAATAGATTGAATAACTAAATATAATCTTTAAAATTATGACTTACTAGAGTAGATAGATATTGTCTGGCGCTTCTAAAAATTCATGGATTTCAGCAGATGTCAATGTAAGGGATTTTTTTTGTCACAGCTTTTTTCGTTTTTCTTTTTTCAATATGCTCGAAGTTTTGTATACTTTTAAATATCTATGTTATGTTTGATACTTATGAGGCTCCTTATCATTGAATATATAGACCACAGTGTAGACGGTTTAAAGTTTGCAGAAATTTCTTGAAAATAAGCCAACAAAACATTTTCTGAGAATGATTTAATATTGTTTATTTCCCTCCAGTTCATAAATTTGCTGTATTGCTTTTGATATTTGTTTTTTGAAACTCCAAGTAACAAATTTTCGATTATATTTTGAGCCTTTTCGATAATATCTGGAGGAGTATTCTCAATATCGGAATTCGACAACTCGAAAGATTAATTATGATCTCGGTTCATAGTTCCTAAAATAATGGGTAATAAATGAATTTGTTTATAATCAATAAACTGAAATACATAATCTAAAAAATAGTTTACTTACAGAATTTTTAGTTTAAATTTAAAATTTGATCACCCAGAAATCCACTATAAAGTATTGTCAAAAAAATTTGACATTGACATTTCCGTGGGCAAAGTGACATTTCCGTGCGGAAAAGTACCATAACGTACTCGCAAAGGACTAACCACGGGTATTTTTTCAATATTCCTGTTACATTATACGGGGGTGAAATTAGCAACCCTTACTTTATTTCATATCAAAACTTTTTATCGAGATGAAGTTTTATGAATTGAAATTATAACTTAAAATTTATTTAAAAAATAGCTGCAGAGAAAAAATAATAATTTATAATTTTTTAAATAAATTGAGTGGAACACAGTAAAGATGAAAAATGTAATACGATTCACAATAAATGCTGGAAATGACCACCTCTAGCCAAAATACATGAACGTAGCCTACGTGTTATGGATTGGCATACACTTTCAAAGATTTGAGGTGTATTTCTTATGGTGTCACACGCTATTTTAATACGATTCCTCAGATCGTTGATATCAACTATGGATGTCGGGTAGACTACTGATTTAAGATAACCCCATAAACAGAAATCCCAAGGATTTAACTGTGAAGATCGAGGAGGCCAATGTTGGGGCCCTCCTCGACCAATCCGTCGGTTGGAATATGTTACATCTAAATGTTGCCTAGGAATCCGACTGAAGTGTACTGAAGCACCATCGTGCATTAACCACATGTTTTGTCTAATATTGAGTGCGATATCTTCAAGTAGTTCGGGGAGATGATTTTCAAGAAAACTGGTGTAATAAAATCCATTTAATGGCTGAGGCAGAAAATGTGGCTCAATTAAGTTATCCTCTACAATACGTTCACTGAAAAAACATTTTGAAAATGGTGCTCTATAATCTCAAGGGTATTCTCGTCTGCCCATACGTGATTATTGTGAATGTTTATGATAGTGTAACGTTTAAAATGAGTGGTTCGTTAAATAAAATAAGTTTTTCTATATTGTAGTAAGAAATTAATTTGATTGTGGAAGTAATTGATTCTTGCTTTAATAATAGACCTCGCTGTATCTTTGAAATACTGGTGGTAGGTACTTATAGTTCTAGTTAGGTATCCTACATAAAATAGTAAATAAAATTATTCCAAATATTCGTCCCCATTAAAGTAAATCACCAGGGTCAATTGACATAGGAATAGAATAAATGTGATCATGGTACTTACTGGTGAGATTTAAATTATCCTTCGAACAACAATTATAATAACTGTTAGCTCAAAGAACAATGGACTGTAGATTTATTTAATTATGTAATTAGCGAATCGACAACATATACAATAAACTCTAATTTAAATGTACTTACCAATGAGCCGGTGTCTGCTATTCACTATGAGTTTTCACAATCGATCGTTTGACTTATAGTGAAAGTCCTGGTCTCTGTGACAGTAAATAAAGTTTATCCCAATGTCTATATTTGCCAATAAAAGTGGAACAAAATGAAAGGAGAGTTGTGATCCGGGGTCAATAACTCCCCGTACGGGAATGTAACCTTTGCGCTCATCTAAGATGCGTGCACGAAAAGTACCTAAAAGTGACGCTACAGGCGTTGTGGTCGCACAACTAAACGAGAGCGTGAAAGCAGATGCGGGTTGTTCGACAGAGGAGGTAGATGCAATATTGGATCCATGATTGACATGATCCGAGGTGCGATTGGACGCGGAACTGTTACCTGAATTGTCTGATTGAAAAGGGTGCAAGAGAGTATGATGATTACGAGAATTGCATTTACGGCAGCCAAATGTAGATTTACATTGAGATTTCAGGTGGGAAATTAAACAGTTGAAACAACGTTTGTGTTGCTTGATGAAATCGATCTTTTCATCTCGAGAAAGAGGAAAAAATGCGGAACAGGAGGACAATGAGTGTGCCTTGTGACAAAATATACAAGACAGGATTTTTGAATCAGATTGAACAGAACGATGTGAATTTGAGTCTGAAGAATTTGATTTGCGACTGGCAACGAATTAATTTGATCTAGAAGCGACCGTGGTACGAGTATTGGGGTTAGAACTTGCGGGGGTAGAGATTATTTCCAATGTTTTGATCTGATTTATTACGAATTCCAACAAATCATCAAATCGCGGAACTCCTCCTGAAGGTTCTCGATCTTCGAAGGCTTTAGCGGTACGTGCATCAAGATTATTTAATGATAAAGTTAACAAAATAAAGTTGGCTAGATCATCGATGGATAATGTTTTAATAGCTTGTACGGAATTTTTATGCGTCTCGTGAAAATTTTTCAAATTGCTGAGTGAATTAGAAGAATTTGAGAATTTTATTTAAATAGGCTTGAACTATTCTGCGGGGAGATTGATATCTGTTGACCAGGGCCGTATAAGCTAGTTCGCAATTTTCACCTGTTAGCTGTACGCTAGAAACAACTGAGAGAGCACTTCCGCTCAGGTTGGAGCTTAAGAAATGGAACTATTCGAAAGGGGAGACAGACGTGTTATTGTGTATAAGGGATTGAAACAGTGCGAAGAATTCAGGCCATTTCTCAATATCACCAGAAAAAGTCGGTAAATGAATCTTAGGTAATGCAACATTACTTTGAGAGCTCGGACTGACGCTGATGACAGGAGTAGTAGTTGCAGTCTGTTTTTCATTATTAAGTTGTACAAACTTAGCTCTTATTTTAAAAAGAATGGTGCGAAAAGCATTGGAAGGTGCTTCTGTATCGACGTTATCCGCTGGAGGTAGGAGACAGTTGAGATCACTGATCTTATCATTGATTGGTTTAAAATCATCTTGCAATCGTGCGGTATCCTCATTATATACCTGCGCAACAGCAATTTGTTCATAAGTGCAATATTTAACTGCATCCCAGCTGCTAGTAGCATCGGAGAAAATCGTTTGTTGCCTTGCTATGTATTGCATCATTAATTTACGATTTTTTTCATCAGCAGCCAGTTTGATAAACGTAAATTAACTTACAATGAATAAGAAACAGTTGATAAAGAATAATAAATGAAAGATATAAACAACGCAAGAATAAGTTTAATAGTCTGAGAATGTATCGTCCTGCCCCGGTAAGCGTAAAATGTTTTGAACGCGGATAATCACTAATTAATTAACTCGAAATCTACCAGATATAAATTATTGAATCAGTGAATTCAATAATAAAACAAGAATTTGACAATGATGAAGAAACTAGTTAAATTACTTCTAGTTTTTATTCAACACGAGTCCGATAAACGTAGTAAATTTGTTCCAATTTTAAAATAGAACAAATTTTTTAGGAATTCAAAAAATGCGGTGAATGAAAGATATGAAAATATTATTCGCAAATATATGTCGACTTGCTAACTGCAATATAGAACAATATATCCGTCTCGTACTGGTCCAAAAATGTTAGCTCAAAGAACAATGGTCTGTAGATTTATTTAATTATGCAATTTACGAATCGACTACATATACAATAAACTCTAATTTAAATGAACTTACCAAAGAGCCGATGTCTGCAATTCACTATGAGTCTTCACAATCGACCGTTTGACTTATAGTGGATTATAGTGGAAACTCGTGGCATTTGTGACACTAAATAAAGTTCATTACAATGTCTATATTTGCGAATAAAAGTAGAACAAAATAAAAGAACTTGACACACGTCGCGGTTTTAACTGATTTTGCGGTTTTACAATGAGAGAATTGAAGAGTTATTTTAGAACGAACTGTTCCTCAGCGAAAACGTTAACGTTAAAGACCAGAATTAAAAACTAGTCCTTCATCAAAATGTACAAGAACTCAATTTTGAAATTTAATGAAAATAATCCATGAGCGGCGCGCCGAATTTTATCGAAACTAAGAGAGTGGCGCGAACAATAACAACAATTGTTAATTTTAGCAGTTTGTTAATAAACATTCGATTCCTACCATATAAAAATAATACTAGGTACTTAACTAAATGTAAACAGAATAATATTGACAGACTCCTTGACCTTGGGGTCTCCAAGCGATGGTTTGTAGGTGTATTTTAATATCAGATTTTATGGGCTATCTTCAAACTGTAGAAGTATGGTTTGTCGACGTCATAGATAGAACCCCGAAATATCGGGATATTAAAAACTTAAAGGAACCTGTTGAAATTTTCCATTTTGAGGATTTGTTTTTGCATTTGGTCTGTATGAAATATACGAGTATTACTTGGGTGTAGGTGTGTTTAGTTCACAGTAGATTGCTAATGACGTCAGGTCGCATAGACGACTGGTAGGTATGGTGTCGCGCGATCATGACTTTGGTTTCAAGTAACGTGGAATGTATTTTAACGTTGACGGTAGCTTCCTTTTTCCTGATTTGAAGTATGGCGTGATAAACGTCGTAATTTTCTTGGGGTTCGGAGGAATTGGAGTGGAAGATCAACCCCGTTTTTGAGTAGGGGATAATTCCGACCTCAAGTTAGGAGATTAAGCTATGGTAGTAGTATAGCATGTCTCACCAGACATGGGAAATTTCGCCTTTAAAGTGACTACTATTTTTTTAGTAATATACAAAAAAAAACTGGAACTAGAAAGCTCTGGTTGAGCAATGTGTTTAAATTGTTCACTTCTAAGGAAATGTATAAGTATTTCCCCAAAAGGAAGCCTAGAGAATTCGATTATGAAAATATGAAATATCAAATCTTTGAATTTTTTGAGATTTGTTGCACCCAAATTTTTGCAAACGACAATTTTTTACATTAGTTTAACAGTTCCACCCTCTTGATGCATGGTGCTGTATAGAACTTCAATGACAGATGACGACGGTCAATTCATAGACAAATCAAATATGTTTACTTTCTCTATGGGTCAAATGTTATTGTCATATGTTTTGTTTTCATAAAAACATCCCAAATATATAGTTTAGTGTGTATTGTATTTGTAAGTGATCATAATTAAGTAATTTTCATGCTGAATAAGTAAATTTGTGCTTCGTAAATAATGTTTATATTTACTCCACAAGATTGTGTTTAGTGTAGCCTAGACATAAAATAATTCACAAATATTTTTAGCTGTTGCTAGTGATTCCACAAGTGCATTATATTTATTGATCCCCATATCAGGGCCTTTTGGTTCCTCCAAGAACCTGTACACAGTCACAGATTGCATCTGCATACATACATCGGCCTTCTGAGTTAGTCGAAAACACTATATTAGTAATAGTATTAATTGCTTTCTGCTAATTTAACATAATAGACATTTCGTATTCTATTCAAGAAGTAACACAATATGTGATCTTCTATTTTCGAAATGCAGGAATAAAAATGTTATATATTTTTTATCTTCAACTTTTCCAGGTTATGTATTGAAATGTTATACTTTTTGCATTTTCCTCCAGTTTGTAATAAACGGACATGCCTGTTTCTCCATTGACTCTTCCCAGTTATTCAAGTAAATTATAGCAAAAGTGTTTTCTCTTATTGAAAACAAAATCAAATCAATGATGCAATATGTTTGTTCCATTGTAGTATTACAAATTTGAAGTAAAGAGAAAGTAAGTAGGTAGTTTTTATATTAATCATAATACAGAATGTCTGCTTTTCCATTGACCCCTCTTAATAATTCAAATATATAGTAGCAAAGAAATGCCAATTAATTAGGTAAACTATAAAAATGTTTATTATAGCAATAAACAGACATGTCCGCTTTTTCATTAACCCTTATTAATTATTCAAAAAAATTAAAGGAAAATTGGTGTATGATTCTATTGAAAAGAAACAAATAAAAAATATTTTATAAAAATATAAATAAAATTATTATTACAAATTTAATGTATTTGTCTTCATATTTATTAATACATGGCAACTGAAGTTCATCTTCCATTTTTCTCTACCATTTCTCCTCATAACAAAAAGAAAATAAAAAGTTTTTAAAAATATCCATTTTTTACGATTCTATACTCACAAAGGTGTGGTGACCCCCATCCACATTATTGAAGTCTGTATCCATGTAGTTATAAAGACTGAAAAAATATTATTTAAATATTTTCTTTAAATAAATAATATTTTTGCTTACAAAATTATTTTTCTAACTGCCAGTTCAGCAAAAGTATACAAATAATCCATTTTATCTTGGAATATTACAAATTTGATATACATAAGTTTATTCATTTAACTTACGAAAATCTACTACAATTCTATATTTTTTCTTCCCTGATGCATCGGGTTTTTTTGTGACAACCCAAATATTTGAAGACCAGGCACTTGTACTTGGCCTTATAATAATTTGTTCTAATATAGATTTAATTTGACGTTGAATTTCTTGTTTATGTAAAAAAGGGTATCTATAAGATTTTGAATAAATTTGAAGTTCGTATTTAGTTTTTATACTATGTTTAATTTGTTTAGTGGAAGTTAAAGGTTCTCCTTCTCTATAAAATATATCATTATATTTACGGAAAAGTTTCGAAATATTATTTCTCTCTTCCGAATTTAAATGATCGGTTTTTAAAAGTGCTTCAAAATATTCATGATAATCAAATAAATGAAATTTTATGTTACCACTTTGATTGAATTCTGGAAATGAAGGTATTTTAGCACAGTGTTGTTGAGTTGACGACTGATACACTGCTGTAACAGTAAAAATTTCCAAGAAAATTTTTTCATTATAATATTTTTCAGCAATTTCTTGTCGTAAAATAGTATATTGTAAAACAAGTGTTACAATGACTCGTAGTACGAGTGCAGTTTGCGTAACGAACCGCTTCGCGGTTCGTTACGCAAAGCGCGAGAACAACAAAATGTCATTGTGATAAGAGTTTCACATACTATTTTTTATAATGAACGTGCAAAAATGTTTCTTTTGAAAATATAATTGCAATACTAGGAATTTTTGTGCTTCTTCATTTATGTTGGTGACCCTCCCATATACAAGTGACAGTTGACAGAAGTTTTAAATTTTAAATTTGAATGTTAATTAAATTACTAATACATAGTTCGGAATTTATGAAATAGCGAATTATCATGCACTCCACCAGAATTGGGCAATATTACTGATAATGAATATAGTATTTATGTTTTGGCTTGCTTCCTCTTACTTTCATAATCCTGTCATTTGTTCTGCACGTGACAAAACATCAATGCTGAAAAATTAGGAATTGAAATACATACAATTGACATTACAAATCATGACTCACCTTATACTTATATATTGTTTATATTTAATATTATTGTTTTTATTTAAATTATTGAAATTCTTCAAAATTTATAGAAAATTTATCAAGTGTCCACCGTCCAATGCCAGTTTGTTATAAATGTCAGTTTGTCGGCCGTAAGTTAAACAGTGCCTCCAACTGTATAAAAAGTTACCGAAATTGATGCTGAAATGGTTATTTTGTGACACTGTTTTCGATGTCACAAAGTAAATTTTGTATACGTGAATTATGAAAATGATTTTGTAGCACCAGTATCTAATAGTAATTTTAGAAGAGGATTTGAAATTTTGTGGTAAGGTAATTCTGGTTTATTTGTAGAAATATTTAATTCAACTAAGTATGTAATTTCGTCCATTAATAATAATAATCTTTATTTGCATCAGTTACAGTTACAATAATTAAATATACATTCAAAAGATACAAGGACATTAAAATAAGTTGAGTAAATAAGTAGTCATTCATTTTCATCGCAAAAAAGCGTACATTCACAAAAGCAAGGCTTGTGCGTGAATGTGATAGTTCATTTATCATAAGAAGTAGTTGTATAGAATTTAAAAAGACATCATTTACAAAGACAAACATCCCAAACATATATGGGAATATTTCAAAGAATGTAAATATGAGCTCTAACATATAGAACACAGAACACCAAACGACAACAAAAACGTAAGTAAAATCATTCAGAATATCGATAAGACAAAAAATTTTCAGGTTTTACAAATCACGATAAAATTGACAGACTATAATAAGTTTCATTTCGAGGAGAAATAAAGTTTTGCATTATATCGGCCGGAAAAGATAGGATCCAGTTCTTTATTTTTTTTTTAATAGACTTGAAGAGTTAATTTTTTTCAAATCAGACGGTAATTGATTATATAACTTTGGAGCCAGGTATGTAAAACTTTTTTTACCTATAGCCTTTTTCATTAATGGTATTTCGGCAGCACTTTCCTTATATCTGGTTGGATAACTATGTTGAATTGCCTTTAGAGTGGCTTTGTCTTTATATTGCTTTAGTAAAATGACTTTAACATATAGTTGGCAGATGTTAAGTACTCCAGTTTCTTGGTAGAGCTGAGTTGTAGGGTAGGTTCTGGGTTCCAATTGAAAATTTCCGTTTTCCGAATAATTTTCATCTACTTCGTCACTGTAATATTCGTAATTTTGATTAGAAGAATGAGCTACTTCGTATTCATTCCTCGTAATACCTCAAGTATTGCTATTAAATATTTCTTCGGCTAAATAATTTGGTTTTTGGTTACGGTTATGATTATGGTTTTGATTTCTAAAATTATTTGAAGTTTGTCTAGTCGAAGTACTCATAGGGGTAGAGAGATTTGGTTTGTATTGCGGATTTTGTTTCCATACATTCTGGGGGTTTCTAAAAACTTTATTATTATTTGGATATTTAGGAGAATGATTGTTGGGACATTGAGGGTTGTTGATATGATGGATTTCTTAAAGGAGGTTGGTTAGGATACTGCCAATAATTTTGTCTAGTGTTGGGAAATATGGTGATTTTCCGGTAACCGGTGAAACGGCGACAGTGATTTCTAAATCACCGTGATTTTAAACGGTGATTTGAATCACCGCAGTGACTGAGTATAAATAGCAAACACGAAACAAAATACAAGACCAGGGCGCGGTGTCTGGCGACGCTTACGAATATATTATCGGGTTATTTTAAAACAATGAATATTATCCTGATTTACCATTAGCAATAATCGAGATCGACTCCCAACTCGAAGAAAGATTATTATACAAGGAGTAACATAAAAATAGCTACTAGTTTAATATTATTTAATTCTAAATTGAAAATTTCAAATGAACATGTTGCCATATTATCTGTAAAAAATATATCAATTTTTAGGGTTTACTCATTACTTTTAAAAAGAAACATTTTTTCTTGCACATATTACATGTTGCTTAATCATTGTCACCATCAACAGGTGTAAAAAAGTTCCAGATTTCACTGGTTTTCGCTTTTTTAGACATGTTTTGAACTGAAAATAAAATAAAAATATTTTACTGTGGTTTTTTTTATCTCTCTAATAACTTGGTTAAAGGATTTTATAACTTTTTAATTAAATAGACAAGTCATATTCAACTTTTTTTTAATAAAATTGGACAGGATGACCCCGAAAACTTCTTTTGTGCCCCTTATCCCATTGTTTTGTTAAAATAACATATTAGTTTAAGACATGCTATTTAATTATCAATTTATTAATATTGTAATACGATAGTGGATTTCTTGAAATGTTTTACAAACAAAAAATAAAATTTACAATTCTCCTAATACCGTTTACAATTTATGGCCATTACCTAAAGTCACTAAAATTCTGGCAAAAATACAGGCTCCCTTTATTTACAGCACAAAAAGCAGAGATTAACAAAAAAAAATAAAAACATTTATTTTATCTTATGGCTGTTAGGCGTTCACCAAACTTATTTTAAAATTTCTCTTCGAAAGGAACAAAATAATTCACAAAAAAAGCGGTACGTTTGCCCTTATCCGTATCGGGTCGGGCGGCATGTTTGTATAATTAAAATACTTATATTATCTATACCAATTGCCGCCTCCTCATTCCGTAAAAGCAAAAGTCTATATTCCAAATACCTATAATATCATATCGGCTTTAATCACCGTTTTTCTGTCACCTAATATTTGTAAATAATGATATCTTATATCGATTTTCGAACGGTGCGGTCTTCCAATGCTAGATGTTGATCGATGATGCCGATATTGCAGTATTCGGTTGAAACTGAATCAACGATCACCGCATCTGCGAGAAATGAATCATCGGTAGCGCCAGTGATTTTATATTCACCGGTGAAATATCGTGGTTAGGGATATATCGACCAAGACTAATTTTGTCTATAATTTTGAGGCATTGAATTATGATACCTAGAATTATCATTAGATTTCCTCACACTGTTATTACAGTTTATGCTATTAAAAAAATTTTGGCACTTCTGAATATAATTAATGTTATCTTCCTCGCATATAAATTGTATAGCTTGTTCTAAACTATTAGGTCTCATTGCTCGAATTATAGGACCTAGCGGTTCCTTTAACCCTTCGAGAAATGTTTTTAAATTTTGTTTAGTAAAGAATGATCTTTTTTAGTCCATTTCAGGTGCTTGACTATGTAAATCAATATAATTACAAATAGTGTTAAGTAACTGCAAAATTCTCTCGTGAAATTGATAAGAAGTTTCATTGGTTTTCTGTCTCATATTTACTAAATCCTGATTTAAACAATTTTCATCTCTTTGATCTCCAAAGTTTGAAATTAATGTGTTTTTTATATCTGTTCAATTACTAATTGAACCACTTATAGATACCACTTCTTCTGCTCTACCTTCTAATTTATTAAGAATACCATTTAGAAAAAGAATATTTTGGAAACTATGTAGAATTTCTCTTTCAAAATAATGAGTTAGAATAGATTCGGTAATACTTATAAATCTATGTAACTTAGTTGCATTTCCATCAAAAGTTGAAATAATAGAGAAAGTTTCAATATCTAAAATTGGCACTGGTATATTGATTGTTAAATTGCTTAAACTATTGATTATATTATTATCTATAATGTTTGAATTTGAAATAAGTTATTGAAGTTTTCAAACTCCTTAGAGCTATAGATTTCACTTATGGATTCTATAGGTGAAGAGGAGTCTGACATGAACTAAATTCTTACCACATCCGTTGTCTGTATCTAGAAACGGTTTCATTAAGATTTGCCCCTGGTTTCCACGATAGACTCCCCTGGAACTGATCTCGTTTCGATTCTTGTCAAATAGTTGGCACTCACGGATTGTCCACGATGGATTTCCTACGAAAATCCTACTGACTGCGCCACTTATACTTATAAGTCCCCGTATCGAGAGATTATTTTTAAAAACAATTTAGTTACATAAATACAACTACTTTCAAACTTAATTAAACAATATTATTTTATTACCATGATCTTTATTATTTAAAAGTTGACATCAGTCTGAATATGTTAATGAATTAATTAATTAGCAAAACTATCTAGGTATATCAGCAATAGATTATATACAATAAACAAGGCAACAATAAACAAAATAGTGAAGTCCGCTGTCAGCATCTACGGTGGTCAACCATTTACGGGGTGATCCAATATATTACTCGTTTTGTAGTACGAGTGCACACGAACCGCGAAGCGGTGAGTTGCTCAAAAAACGAGTACTACAAATATTTTTTATAATACGCCTTTATTGATTTTTTTAAATAAAATAGATTTACATTATCCCTATTTTTAAACTAGGAGGAATTATTTGAATTTAAGTTTACAATTCTGTAGATCCCTGATTGGTCAGATTACGTGTCGTTTTACCCTGCATTTTTATCTTTTGACATATATTATGATCAACAATTGTGTAAATTGTAAACAAACTTTCATTTAAGCAAATAGAGGATACTTATTTGTTTAAAAAAGAGCTTCTTCATATATTGTTGCTTCCTATATATATTATATCATGAACAGAATAATTTCTGTAATATATCTTTACATAGGTATTTTGTAATTTATCCCAAATCTCAAACGTTATGTATACCTATGTATTGATTCTATACAATATAAAAATAAACAATTGACAAATCATTGATCAATAAACGTTTGCGTACTTTATTTGTTGAAATTTTTAATATTTTATTTGTTCCAATTTACCTTTAAGGCCAATTAATATATTAATTTGCTAGCTAGAATCATGCTAGACCATTTTATAATTTGATTTAAGTTAAGGTTAAAGTCCAATGTCAGATAAAAATAAACGGTTTTAAAGATTAAAACTAACTTTTCCGCATCTGTGACCTTGAACAATATTCTATCATAAAATTGTTACTTGTATACACTTCGGGGGATGTATCGTGCTAACAAACCGAAATTTCTCCAAAAATAACCAAAAACTTAGTATATCTGAAATTATAGGACCCGCTGTACTCGTTCTAGTCAACTGAAAATCAATACGGTACATCTGTGAGACACCTTGAACAAGATTCAATCATAAAATTGGTCACTTTGGTACATTTTGGAGGCTGTATCTTGCTAACAAACTGAAATTTCCCCAAAAATTACAAAAATATCGTACTTAAAGTACTATAGCACCTGTTGTACTGGATCTGGTGAGCTGAATAGCAATAGGGTTCATCTGTGTGATGTCCTGAATAATATTCATTCATAAAATTGGTGACTTGTTGAACTCCAGAGGCTGTATCGTGCTAACAAGCATATAAGGAAAAGTGGCCGACGACAACGACGATGACGACTACGACATACACACGGGACTTTTTTCCTAAAAATCGTTTTTTCGTGTTGTTGTTGATGGAAAACGTTAAAATAATTTTAAAAAAATTCAAAATTCCAACTTTTTTTGGGGTAAACCAATACTTTTCTCGCATATTAGATAGGTTGGGCGGAAAAGTAATAAATACAATAACAAACTGTATGACACTAAAAATTACCAAAAAAGTGTTGAAAAATATTTAATTGTGACACTATAAACAATGTTATATCGGAGATATATGTGCAACCACAATCCGGACACTAAATTTAGAAATAAAGACACGAGATACAGTTTTTAGATATTTCCCTATTTTTTTTTATTCTAATTTGAATCGGCAACACTTTAATGCAAAACGAAAGTACTTGTTGCTAATTACTTGTAATTTAGTTCTTATCGTTTCGTGTTTTAGCCAGATTTTATTTGTTATGAATCGAAATGAATATTTTTATAACTTGATATTTCACTTTCTGCTCGTAATGAAGGTTTTTCTTTGTCCGGTTATCTGAACCAACACTTTTCGGAAACACACTGAGTATTTTTAACAATTTTATTTTGATTGCAACTCCCAAAATTTGGGTTATTTTGCAGAACAAAGTTCGAAGGTTGTCACTAATAAAATGCTTTTGAAAATTGGGACGTGGAATGTAAGAGGAACTTACCATGAAGGAGCTTTGAAAACTTGGTGGAGATTATGAGAAGATATCTTAGCATTACAAGAGACAAAACACGCCTTTTTAATAGCGGAAATGATAACAGGTATTTTGGAATAGGGTCCATTGTTAGTAAAGACCTAACACAATATGCTGTAGATTTTGAGGCAATATCAGATAGACTGTGTAGGTTGAGGCTTCAAGGAGAATATAGAAAACTTAGTATAATAAACGCACATGCCCCAACGGAAAATAAGGACTTAACTATAAAAACTGACTTCTACGAAGAAATGAACGTTCAGGTCGGAAAAATACCAATGTTTGATGTAAAAATAATTATAGGTGATATGAATTCGAAAATCGGATGCGAAGGAGAGTATAAACATGTGACAGGGGGAAAAAGTTTACACCTGAAAACTAATCAAAATGGAAAGTGTTTAATTGACTTCACAGAATTGAATAATATGGTGATAAAGAGTATAAGCTTTGATCACAAAGATATCCATAAAATAACCTGGATAGCGCCTGATAAGAAGACAAAGAACCAAATTGATCATGTACTTATTGAAAAAATATATACAAGGGCCATAAAAAATGTAAGAGGTTATCGTGGAGCTGACGCGGATTCAGACCATTCCTTAGTTATATTAAAAATAGAACAACACGTACCTACGTTTAAAACCTATGATAATAGGAAGATAGAAAGATTTTGTAACATATGTTTACCCCCGGCTTGAGACTCTTCCTCAGGTTGTTGTATTCGACTCCAGTTAATGTATCCTTATAGCAATCACTGGGATGGGGTGAACAATCGATATTAAATTGGACGCCACCAGCTTTTTAAGCGATACTTAAATTAAACAAAATACTAAAAAGGTTAAAAGCTGGAAAACCTTATATTTACTTTAACGTAACAAACGAAATACTAAAAATATTTTAACGCGATGGTCCAAGTTAATATAAATTGCTGAAAATCAAATATCAAATGTTCAGCAAATTATATTTATTAATAACTCAATAGATAATTCACATTAACTGCATATCCAAAATACAAGACGAATACGAACGTCGTTATACAATAAAAATCTCCAATTCTAGATTTCCATGAATTGAATATAAGACAAAGGACTTATCTTTGGAGAGGTTCTGGAATTATTCAGCTCTCAGCTAGGTCCTAGTCGATGGAGATATGGTCTTCAATCCATTCCGGCCGGTTTTCTGTTGTCTTCTATGGGTGGTGTTTCCATAGGGCCTACCCAGGGGCTGCAGAGCAGCAAATATGTGAAACCACAAGGATGTAGGTACTAACTCATGAATTTTACTGATAGGAAGAGACTTTTCCAATGTACGATATCGTTTAAATACACGAATTTTGTTAAAGAAACAAGTTTTTTAATTTCGAAACATTAGTACGACGAAATTAAAATACCATAGTCCGATAGAAATCGTAACAGGCGATCGGCTTGTTACAATTTAATGTGAAAGAACTTAAGAAGAATGATGTGCAAAAAAAATTACAGATTGAGATGGAAAATGAATTAACAGGATTGCCAGAGTCAGAGGATATAGAGATGCAGTGGAAACAGATAGAAAAATCAATCATTATATCCTTGCAAAGTAGCGTAGGACAACCAACACATAGAAATAACAAGGATTGGTTTGATGATGATTGTAAAAAGATATTAGATCACAGAAACAAAGCACGGTTGAACGTATTGAGAGTAAATACGGAACTTAACAGAAAAATATATGAGGAAACAAGAAGAAAAGCCAAAAAAGTGTGCCGGCATAAAAAGAGGATGAATATGGAACAAAAGTTAGAGATAATCGAGGAGCATTATAAAAATAAAGAAATCAGAAATTTCTATCAGGAGGTAAAGAAAACACAAGGAAAAGGATATAAAGCTATTCATTTCTGTAGAAATAAATAAGAACAAATGATAATAGATCCACAAGGACGATTAGACAGATGGGCTGAACATTTCGAAGAGTTGCTGAATAGTGGAAGGGTACAGACTGAACTGGAAGATGACAATGTAGAGTATGGTGACCCCGGAGAAGTAGAAGAACCATCAGACGACGAAATACTGGAAGAAATAAACAATCAAAAGAATAATAAAAGTGGAGGGGAAAATGGAATAACAGCTGAAGTCCTAAAAACATGTGGAGCTATATTACAGCAGAGGATATGCAAATTAATAAGAAAAATTTGGAGAAATGAACAGATACCGAATGCTTGGAACAATGGAATTATCTGCCCGATTTTCAAAAAGGGAGAGAAAACGTATTGTGAGAATTATAGAGGAATATATTTATTAGACGGGACTTATAAGGTATTAGGCAGAGTTATCCGCACTAGACTCACAGAAATATATAACAAGGAAATTGGACAATATCAAGGAGGTTTCAGACAAGGAAGAGGAACAGCAGACTAGATATTCACACTAAAAATGATACAAAATAATAGCTATGAACAAAATTTAGGACTACACTTACTTTTTATCGACTGCAAGCAGGCTTATGACTCCATCATAAGATCAAAATTGTATGAATCATTAGGAAATCTCGGAGTTCCACAAAAAATGGTAAATTTGATAAGACTAACTCTGCATAGAACAGCATCGAAAGTTTTGGTAGAAGGCAGTTCATCAAAAAGCTTTACTTCAAGACAAGGACTGAAGCAGGGAGATCCATTATCTACAGTTTTGTTCAACCTGATGTTAGAAGATATTTTGAGGAAAGCTGGCCTGAATACTAAAGGAATGATATACCATTGTAGACATCAGGTAATTGCATATGCCGATGATGTGACTTTGATAACTAGATCACAAAGGGAGCTGCAAGTAGTACTGAATAAACTTGTAGATACAGCGAAGACGTATGGCCTAATAATAAACACAGCTAAAACTAAATATATGGAGATGAAAAATCATACAATTGATGGGATAAAAGAGGTAACCTTCAGAACAGACAACCAGGTATATAACTTCGAGAAAGTTGACAGTTTTGATTACCTAGGGGTAACAATCAATAATAAAAACGACGAAACAGATGAAATAGATAAGAGGCTTTTCAAAGGAAGCAGAACAGTAGGAGCCCTCAGTAATATATTGAAATCAAAAGTACTCTCCAAAAAAGCGAAGATAAGAATATACAGAACGAAAATTAGGCCAACAGTACTATACGGTTGCGTATCCTGGATACTTACACAAAAGAATGAAAATAAAATTGGAATATGGGAAAGAAGAATACTCAGAAAAATATTTGGAGGCAAAAAGCTATAAGATGAAGCTTGGAGAAGACTAACAAATGAAGAAGTGGCGGAAACTTATGGATATCCAGACATAGTTCATCATATAAAGGCACAGAGAATAAGATGGCTGGGGCATGTCAGCAGAATGGCAGGAGAAAGACATCCCAGTAGAGTTATTTTCGAAGCGAGAGGGGGTAAACGGCGAAAGGGCAGACCGAGGAAGAAATGGTTAGAGGCAGTCATGACGGATCTGATGAAAAAATGAGTGGAAAGATGGAGGGAGATAGCGGATGATAGACAAAAATGGAGACTACTAGTAAAACATATAGAGAAAGAAAATTTTTTTAAATGAATTGTAATTCCTTGGGCCTTTGAGGCCTGTAGTACTGTAATATATATAATGTTATAATATAACTTGATGTTTTTGTGAGCTTTTAGTTAAAAACAAAAAATTATGCATTTAAGGGTTAAGTAACATTCATTTAATACTGATAATAATCATAGGGCCCTCACTGTGGTATTTGCTTCCCGGAAATAGGATTATCAAAATTGGATTTTCAGTTTACCAACTTTCATCCAAATCTTATAAATTTTAGTCAACAATTTTCTTCAAATCAAAGTGCCCACTCGATTGTTTCATTTAGACTTGAGTAGCATCTCCGTTTTTCGTTATAAATTTCATGCATACCAAAACGCAGTTCGCGATCATTGAGAGGAGTAGTTACTCACTACAATATGGAGCCGCTTCTTCGGAGAGTCTACTCAACTTTATATATATCACCCAACGTTTGTTAAATACTCTTTTCTGACGTTTGGTTTTCAACCACTTCACAACGTTTTTTTAACGTCTTTGGGTGGTACTTTTGGTTAATTTTGTTCGGTTGTTGGGAATGACGTTATGGTAGAATTTATTAAATATACTTACTAATTTCTGAACACTCCTCACAAATGTATATTATAATGAATTTAAAAAGTAAATTGATGGAAATAGATTTTCATATTCGCGCAGCGCTCCTTATCGTTTCAAATTAAAATGTTTTTCGGTAATTTTTGTTATCACAATTATTGAAATTTAATGTTTTAAAAAATGTATTGTCATGCATTATTTGAATATCTACTAGTAATTTACGTTACATTATATTAAGTGCTTCGGCAGCCGTGAATTTACTACTGTGAACAACATGTTGCAGGTTGTTGTGATATTTTTATTTTTACTTACCTGTACGTGTGGTCAATATAACGAAGAAGAAGTTCAAGCTTATTTACAGTTAATAAAAAAAACATTGGAAGATTCAGCAAAATATCAACCTCTCAACAGTTCGAAAAAATACGAAGCACTTCGACCTGGACCACCAAAAGGTACTACAATTTTTATTTACAATAGAGACTTTCGATTTATTACAAAATAAGTATCTCTGTATAGTATAATATTGTTTCTAGAAAATATTTGAATAGTTAATATTCTTGTTTATCCTCTTTCGACACCCATACTGCACATATGTTGCATCAATGAATATATCTTGTAAAGCGCGATTAGTCCAGTCAAAGTCTGCTTATAGCAGGATAGTTTTGGGGTAGTTCTGATTTCTTCCATTTTCCATGTTTTTTGGAGTGCTGAATCCGAATCTGAGGTTCACTAGCAAAATTTCGTGACGGAACGTTGAAGAAAATGAAAAAAAGGAAAAATCTCATTTTCTGGCAGTTTTCTGCTTATAACTCGGAAACTATCACCTTTTCGTGAAATAACTTTCTATAGAAAATGAAAGTACATAAAATTTCCTACAAATTACACTATTAACGTTTTCCGTGCGACAAATTGTTCTGGCTCAAACTGTAGTTGAAAATAGGTTTATTTCATCTGACTGCGCAAAAAACCAACTTTTCCACTCCAAAACTCCAATTTGTTATCAATGGCTGTCATTTAGTGAATTCCTCCCAGTTCTCTGCACATACCTTAATAAGATCATATATGTAAAGGTACAGGTAATTAAAAAAAAATGTTCAAGTTTAATGTAGTTTAATGAAGTCCGAAATTGTACAAATTCAATTACAAAAAAGTTGAAATTAGAACAAAAAATTATTTTTATAACATTTATGTTATATTTCAATACATAATTATTACATTGATCAAATTATTAATATTGCATTGATTATACAGTGCTATTCAAAAGTCCCCTCCGCAACTCGTATCTTTTGAACGGCTACACTTACATTAATAAAATTTGGAGGGTGAAAATAAAGTGTTGTAAACTTTTCTACGAATGGTAACAGGTGACGTAATAGTAATAGATGACGTCACAGTGCCACTCTGGCCAATAATTTTGAATCGGACCTTATGGCAAGTGGTATCTCGTTTGAAAGGAATTGACATTGGTAACATAGCCATATTAATTTTGTTTGGGTTTAAATTAATTTTGACGGATAAATTAAATAAATACCAAAATTATTGAAATTATTTTTTTAAATTTAATTAATCAAATATCAATAATAGATTCTCATAGCAAGTGTTCGAAATGTGCTCCGTCTACTTCCTGACAGTAATACATCCTATTAGTAAACTCTTGTCGTACTCGCTCGAATGTGACAGCTGAAATAGCATTGCATTCTTCAGTAATTCTTTCTTACAAAACGCCAATGCTATCTGGTGCCGTAGTTTAAACCTTGGATTTCAAGTACCCCCATAGAAAAAAATCTAATGGTGTCAGATCTGGTGACCGAGGTGGCCATTCTATAGGACCTCGCCGGCCGATCCATCTACCTCGATATTCTTCTTCCAGGTAACGTCTTACTGTACCATAATAATGTGCAGGAGCACCATCTTGTTGAAATGTTATTCCTAGATGGCCGAATTCATCTTGATTATCTTCCAGAATTTCAAGAATTAACGGCTCAATTGCATTTTGTAACATCTCCAGATACACTTCAACGCTAAAATTTGAGTTTAGGAAAACAGGAACAACTATGTGGTCATCACTAAATGTTGGTCGACCAAATTGTTTGGCATCTTGAACACTACTTGTTGCTTCAAACTTGTGAAGAAGCTCCCTCAAATAAGTTCTCGAGATATGGCGATCTGGGTATCTCTCATTAAATAAACGTTCCGCTTCATGGAGATTCTTTCTAGATTTACCAATTATCAAGATAGCTGCTACTTTGTCGGCTTGAGTACGTACCATTTTGCCTATGTAAACTCTTAAACATCTCGTTAAACAATAATAAAATTAAATATTTAAGCTATTTAGAAAAACTTTGCAAAACAACAAATACTATTAAATTAAAAACGTCAATTTTTTTGACAACTAACCAGAGGCGGACTGAAAAATCTTCAATATTTAAATGTGAAATAATAATTTTGGTATTTATTTAATTTATCCGTCAAAATTAATTTAAACCCAAACAAAATTAATATCGCTATGTAGCCAATGTCAATACCTTTCGAACGAGATATCACTTGCCATAAGGTCCTATCTAAAATTATTGGCCAGAGTGGCACTGTGACGTCATCTATTACTATTTCGTCACCTGTTACCATTCGTAGAGAAGTTTACAACGCTTTATTTTCACCCTCCAAATTTTATTAATGTAAGTGTAGCCGTTCAAAAGATACGAGGGGAGAGGGGACTTTTGAATAGCACTGTATAAAGAAACCTACAAAACCACCCACAATGACAAAGGGTTGGGTATGAAGAAACTGTATTAATAAATCTTATAGATATATTAAATAATTTCAATATATTCTTATAAAAGAATGTTGTTGCAGATTATGGTGTGTACGACTTCATAATTGTTGGATCTGGATCGACTGGATCGGTAGTAGCACGCCGATTATCGGAAGTATTAGATTGGAAAGTTTTAGTACTAGAAGCTGGCGAATTCGGAAATAATGTTACAGAAATTACCGCCCTGTCCTATAAAGCTCTTATCAAAAGTGACTATAATTGGGGCTATTATAGCGTTCCGCAAAGAAACACTTGTTTGGGTATGAATAAATTAACAATAATGTTTTAAAATCCAGACAAATGTATTGCTATATAAATCTATAATCTGAACAATATTTTTTTAGGTTTTGAAGAATCTCGTTGTCCCCATATTAGAGGTAAAGGAGTTGGAGGAACGTCTCTGTTAAACGCTTTAATTTATACGAGAGGTAACAAAATGGATTTTGAAAAGTGGTGTGAGGAAGGCAACAAAAATTGGTGTTACGAAGACGTTCTTCCGTTATTTATAAGATCTGAAAATTTACATCCTACAGACCCTACAGCTCCAATTGACAAGGCGTACCATGGCTATTCAGGTCCATTATATGTAGAGCATCCTATGCCTAGAACCAAACATTCCGAGGTAATAACTTTTTTCTACGCCCATGTCTGTAAACGTCAAAAATCGCACTGTCAACATTCCTTGTAAATGACACTTAACAATAACATGTACGTAATGAGATCCCATAACATACACGTGCGTTTTGAGAAGAAAACTTAAACTTCTTGGTTTAATTAAATTACAATCAAATTTTTATTCATGTTAGACTTTATTTGGTCTATTTACACAAATTTAGTCAATTAAAAAACATAAAAACTTTTAGTATTAGCGAGATATATTTAGGATTCAAAGAGTGATGCCCCTAAATGTAGACAGCACATTATGCAATTTCTTTAAAAATTGGACGTTTTCTTAAGTAGCATGCTATGAAAATAAATGTTGTTATTTATATTGTCAATTTCTTGAACACAATATAATACAATTATAAATAACCGTTCATCACCATTAAATAATAAGGCACAATCGATGTACAATCATTGTTCAATTGTTATTAACAACTATTATAATAAAATTTAAATAATTGCGATGTTTTTGATTTAATGGAAGAAAATGAATGGGCGTAGAAAAAGTATAGTACGTTACACGAGTTGTAAGCCCATTACGCACTCATGAAATTGATGCACTCGCCGCTGCGCGGCTTCGTGCATAAACTTTTTCATTTCGTGCGTAATGGGTTACTTACAACTCTTGTTACGTAATATACTATTTTATGTACATGGTGTCTTATTAAGAATGAGATGTAGACAATAGACAACCGCTGATTCTTCAAGGCAGCCCAACATCGTCAATTTGATCAATACGTTACCTCGTAAGTGTTGCTCTTCTAATGTCTAAATATCTATAATTTGTTTTCTATATTATAGAATTTTTAAACCTTTAACAGAACTATTCTTGATGTGAAACATTAAGTTGTAGAATAATGAGTTATATACACCCTAACTCGATGTCGGTGACGTCTTACGCCTTGGACCATTTGAAAACTTGTTAAAATCCCTGGAACCCATTTTTTGGCCTTGGCCTCTATGCAGTCCCGGGTGGGGGAGCATTAAAGGTTTTTTTATGGAAATTTCAAAAATGTCACCCAGTGGTTTAATCATGAAGCCACATAATACCATACATCAAGCACTACTACCGAATTCCACTTGCAGTGTATTTGATACAAATACCGTTGCACGGCACAGTGCTCTTTAATCGTCAGAATTGGCGAGATTGTGGGAAAATTTGGAATTGTAAAGTTATTGTTAAGAATGAGATTTTATATTACAATGGAAATAGGCAATTTTTTCCTTTGTTATTTATTACAATGTAACTTGTCCATCCCTCAGAGAAGTTTTATAAGGGACGAATAAAACAGAATGATCTTCTTGTTGTGGGGATGATGTTTCTACTTCTTTTTACTTCTTAGGTTTGGAAAGCGATGTCGATACCTATATATTATCATAACGATGCAGATGGCGATTACAATTAATACAGAGGTTGTCCAGAAGTGTGTAACGTCGATAGAATTTTCTTCATAAAATATAGGTTATAGGAGTTGTTGTTCTTGATGAATTCTATGGAGTTCATCTAGATGAATTTTTTTCTGTCGTTGTCAATTTGTAATAAATTATCTTTATTAGTTTTCGTTTTTGGTATATGTTTAATGTTCTCTTTATGAACTGTATTATATATTACCGTTTTTGGTACAAATCTAGGAAGAAGTTTGTTTCTTTTCTCAGTGGTTTTCGTGAAAATGTTGGTACTGGGTTCATAATTAATTGGGGGATCTCTATCTTGGTTACTATTTTTTCTTTTCTCTTGGATAGCTTTCTGATTAAGTTGTTCATATAATAACTTAGTTTCTTCGCGATGTTGTTCTGTATAACTATTCAGTAACATTTGATTTATATCTACATCAAAAGGCTCTTGAGTGTTTAAATATCCATTTAAAATTTCAATTGGTTTTTGTTTAGTAGTACTATGAATTGAGCTATTGTGTGCTAAAATAGCGTGAGGAATGTGTTCTTGAATATCGAAAGATTTTTTATATTTTCCTCTTAACGTTTTTAAATGTTCTATGAGGGTAGAATGAAAACGTTCGATCATACCATTTGAAGAGGGATTATCCGGAGTTGCGTAATGAATCAATATTTTATGTGTCTATGTGTGATAAATTCTTTATCAAGTCCATTTTCAAATTCCGTACCACTATCAGAGACTATCATATGTGGTACTCCATGATGAGTTATGAATTTAACTAGAGATTTGACTAAATTTACCGCTGCAGCTCCGTCTATGGGGTATGCTTGTTCATATTTTGGAAAAGCATCAATTAAATTGAAAAAAAATTGTCCGTTTGCTTGAAATGTATAAATATACATAATTTGGAGAGGTTTTACCGGTGTTGGTGTTAACATAAACTTGGGTTTAGTAGTATGTTTGTCATATTTATTTATTTGACAATTTTCACATGAATTATTATATTCATCTGTCATATTTTAAAGTGGGCCAATAATAGTATATTACGTAACGTGTGTTGTAAGAAGCATTTCACGCACGAACACAAAAGTTACGCACGAAGCCGCGTAGCGACGAGTGCGTAATTCCGTGAGTGCGTAAAATGCGTTACAACACGAGTTACGCACTATACTTTACCTACGACCTACTTGTAATTGTATTCATAATCTTATTAAGGGATTTAAAGTACAAATAGAAACGTACATCCTCGATGCCTAGCCAAGCATTTTAGAAGTCCATTCTCGATGCCCAGCCAAGGCGGAATTGCATAAAATAGCGTAGGGGAGGACCGGGCAAAGTGGATAAGTTAAGACAAAATATCCAGTACTACCTAACTGAAGGAAATAAAAAAAATATATAGCAAATGTTGACAGTAGGGATTGCTTTATTAAAATGAAATACAAAAATACAGGCTTTTATAGGTTAGTAACACACGCGAACACTTAAACTAAAATAGAACATTTTATTCACTTTGCCCGATAATCTGGGCAAAGTGAATAGTTGGTTAGGGTGAAGTGAATAAAACGGAACAATCAACTATTTAATTGCAGTCATCACACCTGTACTCTGCCCAGTACCTTTGTAGGATGTACACTGCTCATGGGCCCATTGCTGACAGAAATTGCACCGGATCCAGTCTTATGTTGGCTTTCCATTAATCGAAATGTATTTTTCGGCACAGAAAATACACAAAGTCTCTTGAATATTTTCCTTCTGAACTAGTTTCTTTGGGATTTTTTCTTTCTTTACTCTTTTGTCGGTCAATATTGGTTGAGCCGTAGTTTTCAAGTATTTTTCCTTTTGTTCCTCTTTTATAGGAGTGCTTGTTAGTACTTCTGATTTTTGCGTTTTTCTTTTACGGGTACCAGATGATCTTACTACTTTTGGCAAAGGTCTAATATTTCGAGGACTGTGGGTTGGTTTCACGTCAGACAAAGATTGCATTCTCTCCATAATTTTCGATGTACTACTATAAATAGATAGTGGTGCATTTGAAGACAACATTGTACTCTTTGGTATTTTCCGGTTGGTTTGACTCTGGTAGTACCACTACTTCCACAGCTGGTTCATTGATAATTTCACCTGAATTATCTTCTATTTCTATTACTTGATTTTCAGTAGGGAAAAAATTGGGGTGTGGGATCTCAGTTTCTGCTACTTGTTATTCAACAGTTTCACATGGAGTATTTGGAAGTGCATCCTCATATGTGACCGATGCTGGTAGGTAGTCTTCATCTCCAAACGTATGTCCATTAATTGGCCAAATACCAGGAGATCTAAACCCATTTACTGCATTTTGGGAAGTGGCACTTTTTAAATAAGCCGGACTGAATAATTTTACAATATCATATTGATTAACAATTCTCCCTGAATGCGATTTTTGAAATACATTAATTTCTTGTTCAAAATATTTTTTGAGTGGTCCATAGACTGCTTTGTCAAGTGGTTGCATCTTGTGTGTGGTATGTGGTGCAAATGATACAAATATGACATTGTACGCAAAATCGAGAGCTGGATAAAATTTATGAGATTCATGACTATCCAGTAAGAGAATAACTTTTTTTTCTTGAGTTGGCCGAACTTGGTCCACAAAATAATTTAGCCAATCAAGAGAAACTTTCCCATTTATCCACCCTGTTGGTGTACAAGTGGTTTGAGTTTCTGGGGGAGCACCATCTAACAACCTTTCCTGCATTCGTTTGCGAGCAAGAATTATAAAAGGGAAAATGCATGAACCTGCAGCATTGCAGCAACCAACAACAGTGGTTAGTTTACCACGCTCTGTGCTTGATATCACGCCCACTTGTTTCTTCCCTTTGACAGATAGAATTTTTGGAGGTCTATTAGTTGTCGTCATTATGCCAGTATCGTCCATATTATATAGACGAGTTCCGTGTATGTCATACCTTTTAACTTGATCTGACAGGTTTTTATAAAATCTCTCAACTTGGGTTCGATTAAAACCTCGTGCTCTGCCCACTGAAACACATAACTGTACTCTCAGGGTAAAAAAATATGAAACAAAAGAATAAATAAAATGAGAGTAGGTTCTTTCCAAACTGATAATGTGAATGGAGATAATAAAGCCAGTTCTCAGGGCTCTGTTAAAGAAGTTAGATAAACTAAGGAAATAAAAGGAAGAGAAAAGAAATGAGATAAAGATAAAATGAAATTTAATTAAGGGCGCCACTAATTTTTGTTCCTAAACAAAATTAGAAAAAAAATCATTCACATATATCAGCCAACTCTTAACTGCTGTTACCTGCTAGTTTTAATAAATGTTCACAAAAAAATTGTGCTGAAGGCAATTTTTCAGGTATTACCTGTATAATAAATAAAACTCCTGGATCAAAATATGTACAAATATAATGTATGTAAAAGAAACGAATTATAAAATTTTATAAAAAGTGGTTAGTAGGTGTCAGTATGAGTGAACAAAAAGAAATTTTGACCTTAAACGAACAGATAAAAATGATAGTGGTGAAGCCATACAAAATAAAATTACTCAACTTAAGAATTGTTGTTCGAAGGTTGTATTTCGGAAAATCTTCTTTAATTTTGTAATTGTCTGTACTCTATACAGGTGAACAGCTGCATCCTCGATAAGCTCTTACAGTACAACCATTACTGTAATGTTATGCTATTTGGAGTTAATACAATAGCACACTTCTTATGTCAGGTACTTTGGTAGAATTTACACACAAAAGTTGATTAGTCCTGGAGTTTCCGCAGTAATCCCACGAATTTGTTCTTAGAGAACAAGTTTTATATTGGATCAAACTTTTATCAGAATTTCAGCGTCAACTAACCTCTCGAAAGATGTATCGTATCGTGGCGCATTCCGAATTCCTATTAAGGATTTTTTTTGGATCGAGTTAACCTTAACGTTCATTCCACCAACACTCAATTAGTTGAATTTAAAATATAAACTAGGAAGACGTGTGGTCTATTCCACCAATAAATTTAACATTCATAGCAAAATTATTCATTTAAATCAATATTCGAAATGTTGACTGCTAAGTTAACGTTTCACCGCACTTGTTGGTTCTGGTGTTTTCAAAGTGATCTCTTGATTTTTCCTTAAAAATCCAGTCAGCCAATCATTTCCTCCCTTCGCATTTTGATCCCAACTTTTAGGGTGAGTTAATTTGTTTTTCTTTGCATATTCGTATACAACTCCTTTAAAATCATCTCTAGTCAAACCAAAAAAAAAGATTGTCAAGATCCTTTAAGTATTGCTACAATTATTTCTCATGTTTATTATTAAAAAAGGTTCGGAATCTACCCAACTGAATGGGGGTTGAACCGGATTTCATATGCCTAAATAATGTTGCATACGGTATATTATAAGTTTGGGCCACTGAATTCATGGACGTCCCTGTAAAACATTCTCTCATTGCTGTCCTCATTGTTTCCGCTATCCACTGAGCTTGTTGCGTTATTTTTTTATATTTGTACACTATCTGGAATATAAAGTCCACTGAGTAGGTACCTACATTAGGTACTATAAGACTGTTATGTTCGTGCAAAGCGAATAATTATTCACTTTGCCCTATTCGCTTTGCCCGGAGGTGACAAGTTCAAATCAAAGTGAACTAAGCAGAGAAAAAATAAGAAATATTCAAATGTTTTGATTGAGAACGACCGTCAACATGCGTAATTATTGTAAAAACCTACATTGCAATCCTTATCTTCATATTAACGTAAAAAAAGTTCGTTAAACTAACCTTCAAATATTTTTATTATTCACGTGGTTACACAAACAGTCGTAAAGCTATTGAACGGTCGATAACTTCGCACAGATAAATGCTGTCTCAAACTAAGCGTGGGTAGATGGGTGTCTTGGTATTATTGCGGAATTCGGGACATCACGTATTTGGGCGTGGAAGGGATTATTCGCTTTGCCCGGCATATTCACTTTGCCCGGTCCTCCCTTATACACCTCTCGACTAAAGTGACATTAATCCCTTCGGTGGATTACTTCCCTCAGGAATCAAACACCACCCGCTTGATTAAGTAAGTCACTTCAGTCGCTTGGTGTATAATATACTATTGTTTACTAATACGAGATACAGTTAGACAGCTAAAAGATGCGGATTGAATGAAACAGAACCAATTATCATATGATTCCTAATAACTCTTAATATTAAATGCAAACTCATATCTAATAAATGTTATCTACCATTTATATATAGAATAAAATTCAACGTCTAATATCTAAATAATACATTTTTAATAAAACGTCTATTGACAGTTGCAAGTGGTTGCTAGGGAAGCCGTGCGATTTACTTTACAGCCGTGCGTTTTGTTTTACCGTGCGTAATAGACGTCTTACATTGATTGCCGACTGTGTGTTTTTGACTACTAGTAGGTAAAATCTTTTTCGAATTTGTTGTTCGGTTTCGTTAATATCTCGATGATATGTTTTTCCTTCATGATCATTTTTTTTAATGTCATTTTTGTCCGTGACGTCTGAGAGTATTGTGGAACATTTAACTGAAGTATATGCACTATTTTTAAAAGTGCGTTGTAATAATGTACAAATAGATTCATAATATACAGGGTGTCCCGGGACTAATGGGAAAAAAGTCAGGAGCGTATAATCTGAGCAAAAATAATGTTAGTACTTCATATAAACTTTTTCTATGTAGGCACTCGTTTTCGAGTTATAGGCCTCCAAAGTTTTAATTTTGAATTTGGTTTTTATTTTTATTTTTTTTACTAGTTATTTGATCTTTGTAAAATTTACGGTAAAGCTTTTTTGTACATGTATGTTTATTTTGGAAAGGTAAACAGATTTACAGTAGTGCCTTGAAGCCAGGGACGGACTACTCGCAATGGTTAGTGATCCATAAATTTGCAGGGATGGCACACCCTGTATGAAATTATCGAAATTGACTTCCCCACACATTAAGCTAACGAAAAGGTACTCTTGCTGGAATTCGATAAAATGAGCCGTTTGACTAATATTTACAGTTTTATTAATGCACTACGTACAAATTTACCTAACTAACTTATTAATACGATGTACTACAAAAAAATAATTTGAAGATAGCAGATGTTAAAAACATTAAGAACTTATTTAATGGGAATTAAAAAGGTACGCAGACAACGTAATTAGTTGCTTTTAATCAAAATTACGAACACAACTTTATTAAACCATTAAGAAAACCTCATAAAACACAAGTTATAAAACAATCGACTGAAACTAATTCCTAAACAACAAAAACTAACGTTTTTCTAATAAATGTTCAATATGAGCTCCTCCCACTTCCACGCACATTCTAAGTCTACGACGGTTGTTTCTTTGCACTTCTAATAACATTGCAGTGTAACACATTTCTGTCTATTAAATCTTGCCTTGTTTGCACAGGTGTTGCGTATACCTTACTTTTGAGATAACCCTCGAGGAAGAAATCCATAGGATTAACATCTCCTGATCGCGGTGGTCATTGAAAAGGGTCTCCACGACCAATCCATCTATTAGGAAACCTTGTGTGTAAATGCTATCGTACATCTAAACTGAAATGAGGAGGGGCCCCATCATGCATGAACCATAAATTCCTACGAGTTTGTAGTAGCACATCATCAAACAGGTTCCATAACTCATTTTGCAAAAACTCCAAATATCTCTGACCGGTCAAAGTATCGTCAATAAAGTATGGCCCTATCAAATGATTGCCAACTATTCCTGCCCAAACATTAACCATGAATCTATGCTGGCTCCTAGTTTGACTAATGCCATGTGGATTCACATCATCCCATAAATGCATATTATGAGAATTTATGACTACATCTCTGTTGAAACCGGATTCGTTCGTAAAGAGAACGTTACTAATAAATGTATTGTCTGCTTGTTGTTGTAGCAGAAACCACTGGCTATACTCAAGTCGTGAAGGATAATCAGCCACTGTCATACTGTGTACTTTTTTCATGTGAAAAGGATATAACAGCTGTTCTTTTAGAACGCGATGCAAAACTGATTTCGAGACGTTATGTTCTCTTGATAATTTTCGTAAACTCGTTGATGGTTCATTATCAACTGTATTTAACAAGTCTTGTTCAACTGCCACAGTACGTACGCTTCGTACTGGACCTTCTCCACCTTTTTTTGGAAAAAAACGTCCTAAAATTTAAAACTTTGTTTTGTATACATGGAAAATTACATTTACTTATTCATACCAGTTTCTCGTAATCTGAGATCAATACGCTCAAACATTCGTCTGTCTGGCAATGCTCTGTTTGCAAAATGTTCTGCATAAAGCCTTCTGGCCTCTAAACAGTTTCGAGAAACCAGTCCATACATTAAATTCATATCTGCGTACTCAATAAAAGTGAATTCTGCCATTGTAACTGTTAAATTAAGGACTTATGAATTATTGACAAGTACTGACTACGAACTATTCTACACAATGCTTGACAACTAATCCTATGGTTACTTGATAAACGGTAAAAACACTTTTAAAAAGTTTTTACCAACTTTCCAATTAATGAGTCGTTAATGTTTTTCATCTTCTGCTATCGTTAAATTATTTTTTTGTAGTACTGAAGGTAAATCTTGGACATCGAATTAATAAGTTAGTTTTACCTCGTTGTGTACTTATAAAAATGGTGAATGTACGTAGTGCATTAATAAAACTGTCAATATTAGCCGAACGGCTTATTTTATCAAATTCTAACAAGAGTACCTTTTCGTTAGCTTAATGTGTTGGGAAGTGAATTTCGATAATTTCATACAGGGTGTGCCATCCCTGCTAATTATTTGGATCACTAACCATTGCGAGTAGTCCGTCCCTGGCTTCAAGACACTACTGTAAATCTGTTTACCTTACCAAAATAAACATACACGTACATTATAGCTTTGCCGTGATTTTTATAAAGATCAAATAACTAGTACAAAAAATAAAAATAAAAACTAAATTCAAAATTAAAACTTTGGAGGCCTATAACTCGAAAACGAGGGCCTGAATAGAAAAAGTTTATATGAAGTACTAACACTATTTTGACTCAGATTATACGCTCCTGACTTTTTTCCCGTTAGTCCCGGGACACCCTGTATATCTGGTAAAAAATTTATAGCGTATAAATAAGGTCTAATAGTATATTACGTAACGTGTGTTGTAAGAAGCATTTTACGCACGAACGGAAAAGTTAATTCCGTGAGTGCGTAAAATGCGTTACAACACGAGTTACGTACTATACTTTACCTACGACCCACTTGTACTTGTGTTTATAATCTTATTAAGGTGTTTAAAGTACAAGTAAAAACGTACATCCTCGATGCCCAGCCAAGTTTTATAAAAATCGCTCCTCGATGCCCAGCCAAGCATCTTAGAAGTTCACCCTCGATGCCCAGCCATGTTTCGTAAAAGTCCGTCCTAAGTAGTATTTATTTTTATTAAAAATGCATGTAGAGTTACCGGAATTGCATAAAATAGCGTATACACCTCTCGACTAAAGTGACATTAATCCCTTAGGTGGATTACTTCCCTCGGGAATCAAACACCACTCGCGGGATTAAATGGGCCACTTTTATCGCTTGGTGTATAATATAGTATTGTTTACTAATATGAGATACATTCAGACAGCTAAAAGATGCGGATTGAATGAAACGGAACCAATTATCATATAATTCCAAATAACTCTTAGTATTAAATGCAATCTCATACCTAATAAATGTTATCTACCATTTATATATAGAATAAAATGCAACGTCAAATATCTAAGTAATACATTTTGAATAAAATGGCTACGTTTACTGACAGTTGCTATGGAAGCCGTGCGATTTACTTTACAGCCGTGCGTTTTGTAATACCGTGCGTAATAGACGTTTTTGACTACTTACAGGGGTGGTCGTAGGTAAAATATTTTACTATAGCAAGCATCTCTTTTTCGATGGTTGAATAATTTTGTTCCGAATCGTTCAAGGTTCTGGATGCAAACGCGATTGGTTTATTTTTGCCAATTGGTCCTTGCGAAAGTATTGCACCAATTGCAAAATTACTAGCATCAGTTATTAAATTGAAATGTTGTGTAAAAGCGGGGTATTGAAGTAAGGGTTAATTTACAAGAAGATTTCAAAACATTCGATAAACTTAGGAGTATGTTCAATGCAACAAGTAGTTAATGGTTTTGTATTTCGCGCAAAATCTTGGATACATTTCCTGTAATAACCAAGGAGTCCTAGGAACGATTTAAATTGCTTAGTTGTTTTTGGTATCGGAAAATTTTTGATTGCTACGATTTTATCAGGGTTTGGTCTAATTCCTTCAGGAGTTTTCATATGTCCGACAAAAGCGACTTCCTTTTATGGAAATTTCGATTTATCGAGTTGTATTTTCAGATTAGAATCTCTAAGTCTTTGAAATATTTTCGATATGTTTACCAAACTTTCTTGCAATGAGGTTGAAAAGATTATATTATCATCCATATATACCAGGCATATAAATCCTTGTAGTCCTCTTAGAATATTATCCATCACTCTATGGAACGTGGATGGGCTATTTTTTTTAATCCAAACGGCATTCGAACATATTCATAGTGACCATGTTCCACTGTAAATATCATTTTTGAGATGTCTTGTTCGGTCATTTCTATTTGATGAAACCCACTCGCCAGGTCAAGTGTCGTAAAGAATTGGCATCTGCCTAATTTGTCAAGTAAATTAGAACTATTCGTTATGGGATATTTGTCGTCTATGGTTTTTTCGTTTAAATTTCGATAATCTACGACAATTGTCCATTTGATTGTACCTGAGGACTCGGTATTTTTTTGTACATCCAGATTGGAAAAGCCACGGTGATTGACCGTGTCTAACTACCTTTGTCTAACATTGATCCAATTTGGTTTTGTACTTTCTCTTTATGTATATGAGGAGATCTGTATGATTTGGTATAACCTGTTATTTCATTGGTTGTCTTGATATTATTTTTTATTTGATTTGTAAACGTAAGTGGCTCATCAATCCAATCAAATATATCTGAACATTTTTGCCATAAATGTGTAATTTTTTCTCTTTCTTCAATGTTCATATGATCAGTTCGAATAAAGTTTTTTATATCTCCTTTTTCGTCAGTATTTTGGAAATTTGTTGGTAGAACGTCAGCTGTATATAAATTATATTCATTTAAATTTATAAGATGACTTTTAAGAGGATGTGTCAATGTCATAGAAATAGTTTCGTCTGTTTCATTAATTGATTCGGCCCATGCTAATCCGTTTTTTGCTTCGGTTAGCGTTTCTCTTAAATATGTACTATACATTTTTTGATTAGGTAAAAATATTGTACCTTTAATTTCTTTAACAGGTATTCGAATGGGATTTATTGAATGTGGATCTAATTGAATAAAGCAAAATTAATTTTTATCTGGTTTATAATATTTAATTGGTAATACAGAATTTTCAGTTATTAGTTTTGATTTGGAAAAATCAATGTGCGCTTTTAAAAGTTTTATAGTCTATTTCTTAATGTCTGACAGCACAGTAGCCTCATTAAATATTAAAATAGAAAATTATCTCTTACAGAGTGATCCTAAGAATTTTACAAGTAAATACTAAAATTCTAATGCAAAACAAGTAGGTATTGGTTTATCTGGACATCCCTGTTTCAGCTCAAAATACAATATGGTGATAAAACTGAACAATGCCAGCTAAACGATGAACAGTGCGGCAGTGGCGGAGATTACGATATTAGTTCATTTTGCTTATTTAATTAGATTCGGTCAACATTACAGTTGAAATAAAATTCATTCGTTTAGGCCTATCAACAAGTTACATTTTCATTTTTATTAAGTTAAATTATTTAAAGAAAATATAGTTTAATTTTCATAATTCAAATTTATTGACAATGAATTAATGTATATTAAGTAAAGTAAACATACCATTTATAGGAAATATAAAATTCGATCTATAGTATCATCCTCTTCGCTGGCCATACAAGAATCATCCGAAGACGCGTCGAGAGAGATCACTATCGGTTCTATGGTTTGTTCTATGAGGTTATCTAAAACCTACACTTTCTCTTCCTCTTTAATTACATGATTCGCAGCATCTCTCCAGTTCTCTTCAGTTATTGTTGTCAATGAGTACTTCATGAGTTCACGAACATCTCTCATTTGGGTGTTTTATTATGTCTAGCTACATAACCTTTCATTTGGGCCCATATTAACTCTATCGCGTTTAATTCACAATGGTATGGCGACAAACGAAGCACTGTTATCCCACGATTCTTGGCTATTTCATCAATAACAAACTTTTTAAATCGTAGCTTGTGATCTGAAGCAACCTTTAAAAGTTCTTTTTTCAACATATCATCTTCAAATGGTATATCTTTTACGATTGACCAGTTTCTAATATCAGCTTTTCTCCAAGAGGTAGATGAAAGATTTTCTGTTAATCGCGAATGATAAGTGGCATTGTCCATAACCATTACAGCATTATTTGGAATTAATTCGACCATTTGTGTAAAATATTCTTCAAAAACATCTGCAGTCATTTCTTCATGATAGTCTTTGGTGGATGTTGACTGAAACTCCAGTAAACCACCTTCAATGAACCCTTGATTGCATCCAATATGCGTTATTATTAGTCGGCGATCTTTACCGATAGGAGTTTTCAGTCCAGTAGATAAACCTTCTATGAAAGCTTGACGACTGGTTTGAATACTTTTGTCCTGCCATATTTTTTTACTGAATGTCCTTCATTGAGCCATGTCTCATCTAGGTAATAGATTTGTCTTCCCTCCTGTCTGTATTTTCGGATATCTCGTAAATAGTGGCGTCTCCAACATATTATTTCTTCGATGTCGATTAGCACTGATTTGCGACTTTGCTTCTCCCAAGTAAAATTTAATTTGTGTCATATTTTCCACAAAGTTTTTCTCCCTATGTCAGGCAAATTCTCGTCCTCCTTCACCATTCTTAGAATTATGTCAAGGGTTGGGATCTATTTTTTAAAATATAATTCATGTACTTTTAGTCTTATTGTATTTTGCATATGTCCATCAAGGTCAAATGGTTTTCTTCCAGTTGACTTTTTAGGTGGAGATATATTTCCATTTTTCCCCTCTCTTAGAAGCCTGTAAATAGTAGATTCACTAACTCCTGTCATATTGGAACATGTCGAAACTATATTTCTAACAGTAGCAGCCGGCATTTGATGTACAACAGCATCATGCACATTTAACAATACAGTCTTCGTTTGTAAGCTAAGCACGCTCTTACACTTTACTGGGGTAAAGCTTGAAGACATTTTTCACAACACACTTAATACTTATGGAACATAAGCCACTCTAAGCAAATCAAATTATACAAATTTGGGCGAGACCAAGTTTCACCGTATATACCTGCAAAATTTCTAAGTAGTCATTGGGACAATCCCTGGTAGGACCATATTGTAATGTTTCTTGGAAATGTTATTATCAACACTTCGAAAATCAGAAAGTAATTATCTGGAGAATGAATTGATAAATGGTTTGTTAATATATCTCCCAAGAATTGACCTGCTTCAAATTCTAAACATAATTAATGAAATATTCAGTCAGAATAGTTGCGTTACAAGATTATTTCAAAAATAATTTATTGTTTTAACTGTATGTACTCTACAAATGTATGAAGGTCAGTTAGTTGTTTTAACTAACCGAATTTACATGTATATTACCTTTATATGTCAGATCGGGTATAAAATTAAATAGTGAACAAATTCCTTAGATGAACGGTGACGCCTATGGTTTAGTACCTGACTAGTATCTGTGACCTTTTCGCGTGTTGTCAGACAATTAGAAACAGACTATAAGTTGTCTAAACCTAGTAATCCAGCAAAGGTTTTATGACATTTGAAAAGTTTAAAGTTCAAATTGTGTTTAATTTCGAACTCCATAAAGCTTGGAATATTAATAGAATATTCTTGAGAATGTGTTTGAAAAACTGAGCTTACTACGAATGGTTCGTGTTTTACATTACTTTTAAAATATTGAAAGCCAATATCAGGATTTAAAAGTGATTTTGTTGAACCGGTAACTACAAGGAGTTTTGATGGTGGATTTCTAATAACTGTATACGATAATTCTGTTTTATCACAAATAGTATTTATTTCTATTATTTGCTTAGATTCCGATTCGGATCTAAGTGAAAATTTTCATCATTGTTTTCGCTATCATAATGAACGTTTTTATTTTCAGTATATTCATTTATTTCGGGGATTGACATATAGTATTCTTGGTCATCGTCTTGCTCACAATTGAAAAGTTCTTCCGATGTCCAATTTCTGGAAATTATTTGGAGAATGTCGGCGAGAAACTGGAAGGGTACTTGAAATACTCATAGGGGTAGGTTTAGGATAATTTAAATTCTTATTGACCGTAGTCATTTGCGTGGGTCTTGTTTGAGGTATATTTTTATTTGCCCAAGCATTCTCTGGTCATTGGGGTTTGCTAAAACTTGTTGGTTTGTGAAATACCTTTGGGGTGGTTATTGTCTCGGATCTACATTTACTGGACCTTGGGGAAATGGTCTCTGTTGAGTTTGTTGCATTGTGGTCTAAAAGAGGGTTGAGAAGATGTGAATGGTGAGGAATGTGGCTGATTTCTTGCAGAAAATTGCGGTTTTTTATTAGAAAAGTTTTGTTGAGGTTTACTGCCTTTTTGTAAATAATGTATATTATTTTCGTCTTGGATATACTGCATAGCAGAAAGTAATGTGGTGGGTGGCATTGCTCTAATAGTAGAACCTGAAGGTTCTTTAAGACCTGCGAGAAAGGTAGTTGAAGCCTCTTGTTGAATGAATTGTTTCTTATATTGAATAATAAGAGCAGCATATTTATGAATATCAATATAATTACAAATAGTATTTAACATCGAGATCGATGATAAAATTGTGGCGGTTGTTCATTATAGTTTTGCCTTAAATTTACTAAATCTGTCGTCAATGAATTTTCATTCCTTTGATCACCAAAGTTTTCAATCAAAATTGTTTTTAATTTATTCCAGTCTTTATAACCATATATCGAAGTAATATCTTTAGCTTTACCTATTATTTTAGAGACGATACCATGTACTAACAGAATATTTTGAAAACAATTTTCGTTACCAGGTGTTCTATTATAATAGTTATTTGTATGCCAAGTACTGAAAGTGCTACTTTGTTGGACGAGTCCAACAAAGTAGTATTTCAGCCGCGGCGTACACAACATTTTTTACACGACGCATAAGATCCAAAATTTTTTCAATTACACTGAGGAAAGAAAATAAATAATAGAGAATTATAAACATTTTATTTATTGAACAATATAATGAACTTAATGATATTTGCAATTTCAATATTAATTTATTAATTATTTGCAAAAAGTAATGTTGATTGTACCTCCAGGACAATTATTAATATTTATTGGATTGGATGCAGATGGAATATGTATACCTCTACTAGCGTCCTGAAAGTGTTTTGCAGTACGGAACTGTCCCTTTTACTACATGGAACACTCAAAACGCATCTTTCGGTATGTTAATGAATACAGAACGAGCAACTTTCAGATGGCGTCGTCTGAAATAGTAATTTAATAATGTTGTAGCTACTTTAAAAAAATCATATGATTAGCTAGGTTTTCCATAAAAAGTTGGTTGAATGCAAAAAGTATATACATCAAATTGTGGAAGAACCATTGTATTTCTATTAATATTTAAATTACTTAAATTAGAATTATTTTCACTAATAATCAAATGAGCTATTTTCACTGATAAACAAATTTGAAATTAAGGCTGATAATAAATCTGCAGATAAATCGCTCAAAGGATTAAAAGCAGAGGAATCTGACATAGGTACTTACAGAATAAGGGCGACGATTAAATTCATTCCCTAAAACTGCAGGTGCATGATCTGGTTTTAGGATGAAACTTCGAATGTTTTTCCAAAATTACACCAAAGATGTATGGGAAAAATACTTTAGGGAACTTTACAACACCGAAGAAGCCATAAGGATCGAAAACTACGAGTCAAATCATCAAATATCACTGAACGAAGAGGAGGTAACAGCAAAAATAAGAAAATTGAAAAACAGAAAAGCCCCCGGTACAGACCTTATCCCAAACGAACTTCTAAAATATGCTGGACCCAAGCTAGAAAAACATCTGAAAATTCTCTACAACAAAATTTTAGAAACATCGGAAATACCTACGGAATGGCACAAAAGTATAACTATCCCTATATTCAAGAAAGGACAGAAGACACACCCAGACAACTACAGGGGCATAACGCTGCTGAACACAAGCATGAAACTCTTTACTAGCATTCTGAAAGAAAGACTCGAGGCACAAATAACAAACAGGGAAGAACAACAAGGTTTTAGACGGAACAGATCCACGACCGACGACATATTCATTATCGAACAACTCAAAGAAAAATCAATAGAATTTAATACACCAGCGTATGTCTATTTCATCGATTTGACCAAGGCATTTGATAGGGTTCGTCTCTCAGACATCATAAACATACTGATAGCGAAAGGAAAGCTAGACACCATCATAAGAGCAGTCTGCAGTCTCAATAGAAACAACATGACCAAAGTAAAGACAGGAGACACTTACACGGAAGAGATACCAACACCAGGAGGCATCAGACAAGGCGATAGCCTTAGCCCATTTCTGTTCAATCTCTTAATGGACAGAATTATAGAGAAAATATCATCACTAAATATGGGATACAGAATGGGGCAGAATAAAAGAATCAGCATGGTAAGCTACGCCGACGATGCAGCTATTATTGCGGAAACGCAGGACGATCTACAGAGACAACTGCACAAATTCTACCAGGTCAGCCAAGCGATGAACATGACCATATCCATAGAAAAAACGAGAAGAATAACCTTTGCTAAAGAACCTGTAAGATGTAAGCTGGAAGTTCAGGGAAAAATCATCGAGCAAGTCTCACAATTCAAATATCTGGGTATGGATCTGTCGAGTTATCACGACCCAGTGAAGGACCTAGGAAGACAGATTAACAAAGCGACTGCCATATCGGGCTGCTTAAAACAAACAATATGGGCAAACGAATACATGCGAAAGGATAGCAAGGTTAGGATCTATAAGACTTGTATCAGGCCAATCATGACATACGGAATAGAAACCATAGAAGAAACCAACAAAACGAAAAGCATGCTTAGAGTAGCCGAAATGAAAACGCTCAGGACTATAGTGGTAAAAACAAGAAGGGACCGAATTAGAAACAATGACATCAGGGAACAATGTGGAGTGCAAGACATCGTAAGATGGGGGAGACAAAGAAGAAGACATTGGTACGCTCATGTGAGAAGAATGGAGGAGAGCAGACTGCCACGCATCGCACTTGAAGGGAAACCAACAGGGAAAAGAGCACCCGGTAGACCACCTAAGAGATGGAAGGACAATTGGCAGTCCACCTCCCAGGAAACGATAAAGAGGAACCTTCAAAACTAACAGATCGCAAGATCTTAAATACAAATAAGAAGAAGAAGAAGACACTTCTGTTTTAACTTTCGCACTTTTCGATTCAACTTTTTTTTTCAAAGTTCGTATCGCGAATAAACGTTTAAAAACGACGAGTTTCGACAAAAGGACTCTTTCGCGATCCTACTACGCTACGCCAATTATATTTACGGTTTCGAAAATTAACTTTTTAAAAACAAAAATTACAATTCATTTGACGTAAAAATATAACAGTGAAAATACAGAGAGTAAAATATAACTAACAACATTAAAATCAGATTAAACTATGAAATCCATTTAGCGTATTTATAATATAAAACTGCATATTCCGCACTATCAGCGCCTGGGTGGAACAACACACCGTTCATCGCAACAATTTATCATAATAGTACCATTTATTGTTACAATGTAACTATAGTGACTCTAGAAAGAATAAAATTTCCATTTAATAAACAATTAAAATAATGGAATTTATATCACAAAATTTTTTGAAATCACGTAAAATACCATGTCTATTGAATTTTTTCTATTTTCAATTGATATTTACAAAGAATCATTCTTCCAAATAATTCTCAATTTATTTCCGGAAATTTATTCAGATAAAATTTTTATATACAGGGTGTCCCGGGACTAATGGGAAAAAGTCAGGAGCGTATATTCTGAGCCAAAATAATGTTAGTACTTCATATAAACTTTTTCTATGCAGGCCCTCGTTTTCGAGTTATAGGCCTCCAAAGTTTTAATTTATAATTTGGTTTTTATTTTTATTTTTTGTACTAGTTATTTGATCTTCATAAAATTTACGGCAAGGCTAAAATGTACGTGTATGTTTATTTTGGAAAGATAAACAGATTTACAGTAGTGCCTTGAATCCAGGGACGGACTACTCGCAATGGTTAGTGATCCAAAAATTTTGCAGGGATTGCACACCCTGTATGAAATTATCGAAATTCACTTCCCCACACATTAAGCTAACGAAAAGGTACTCTTGTTGGAATTCGATAAAATAAGCCGTTTGGCTAATATTTACAGATTTATTAATGCACTACGTACAAATTTACCTAACTAACTTATTAATACGATGTCCAATATTTACCTACAGTACTACAAAAAAATAATTTGATGATAACAGATGATAAAAACATTAAGAACTTATTTAATGGGAATTAAATAGGTAAGCAAACAACGTAATTAGTTGCTTTGGATCAAAATTACGAACACGACATTATTAAACCATTAAGAAAACCTCAAAAAACACAAGTTATAAAACATTAGACCAAAACTAATTCCTAAACAACAACAAAAACTAAGGTTATTCTAATAAATGTTCAATATGAGCTCCTCCCACTTCCACGCGCATTCTAAGTCTACGAAGGTTGTTTCTTTGCACTTGAAAGAGTAATCCGACTTTATTTCTAATAACATTGCAGTGTAACACAATTCTGTCTATTAAATCTTGCCTTGTTCGCACAAGTGTTGCGTATACCTTACTTTTGAGATAACCCTAGAGATAGTAATCCATAGGATTAACGTCTCCTGATCGCGGTGGCCATTGAAAAGTGCCTCTGACCAATCCATCTATTGGGAAACCTTGTGTGTAAATGCTGTCGTACATTTGAACTGAAATGAGGAGGGCCCCATCATAGATGAACCATAAATTCCTACGAGTTTGTAGTAGCACATCATCAAACAGGTTCCATAACTCATTTTGCAAAAACTCCAAATATCTCTGACCGGTCAAAGTACCGTCAATAAAGAATGGCCCTATCAAATGATTGCCAACTATTCCTGCCCAAACATTAACCATGAATCTATGCTGGCTCCTCGTTTGGATAATTCCATGTGGATTTTCATCATCCCATAAATGTATATTATGAGAATTTGTGACTCCATCTCTGGTGAAACCGGATTCGTTCGTAAAGAGAACGTTACTAATAAATGTATTGTCTGCTTGTTGTTGTCGCAGAAACCACTGGCTATACTCAAGTCGTGCAGGAGAATCAACCAATCTCATACTGTGTACTTTTATCATGTGAAAAGGATATAAAAGCTGTTCTTTTAGGACGCGATGAACAACTGATTTCGAGACGTTATGTTCTCGTGATAATTTTCGTAAACTCGTTGATGGTTCATTATCAACTGCATTTAACAAGTCTTGTTCAACTGCCTCAGTACGTACGCTTCGTACTGGACCTTCTCCATCTTCTTTAGCAAAAAACTTCCTAAAATTTAAAATTTTGTTTTGTATACATGGAAAATTACATTTACTAATTCATACCTGTTTCTCGTAACCTGAGATCAATACGCTCAAACATTCGTCTGTCTGGCAATGCTCTGTTTGCAAAATATTCTGCATAAAGCCTTCTGTCCTCTAAACAGTTTCGAGAAGCCAGTCCATACATTAAATACATATTTGCGTACTCAATAAAAGTAAATTTTGTCATTGTTACTGGTAAATCAAGGACTTATGAATTATTGACAAGTACTGACTACGAACTATTCTACACAACGTTTGACAACTAATCCTATGGTTACTTGATAAACGGTAAAAACACTTATAAAAAGTTTTTACCAACTTTCGAATTAATAAGTCGTTAATGTTTTTTATCTTCTGATATCGTTAAATTATTTTTTTGTAGTACTGTAAGTAAATCTGGACATCGTATTAATAAGTTGGTTTTACCTCGTTGTGTGCTTATAATAAAAATGGTGAATGCGCAAATTGGTACGTAGTGCATTAATAAAACTGTAAATATTAGTCAAACGGCTTTTTTTATCGAATTCCAACAAAAGTCTCTTTTCATTAGCTTAACCCTTTCGCTCACGATTTATTGTTATTGGGAATAAAATTCTGTGAAAAGAGATCCTTGATAATTGATTTTTTTTATGATTTTTAAGAATTTGCATATCACCTATGCTGCCCCCAGATAGCGGTGGTGGCATGTCGTCAATTGATGACAGTATGAGCCAACGGTTGCTATATAACATCCACGTGGAGGCGGTAGCATGTTGTAGATTTTGTATTGTAGACGTTAAATAAAAGTAACGTAGAAAAACTTTTTAGTATTTTTATTATTCAAAATACAAATTTACTTATGAAAATTTATAAAACAATTCTTATCTTTTGTTAAACACAGATGTACAAGGCACTTACTACATTTAATTCTTGATGTACCTTTGCAACCCGCATTTTTACAGCGTGAATATGATTTTGAATTTTCATGGATAGGCCAATGACCAACGTTGTCCCGTCTAACTTCTAGTATTGGACGTACTTCGAAGGTTGGTCTCGATATTGTTGGTTGTACTGGCTCATTCCGAACATTCGTAGGGGGTCGTCCTCTTTGTGCTTTAGGTGTTGTATCAACTACAATTAGAGCTTCTGCGACATATGATCTAAAGTTAAATAAATCTAGTATATCCTTTTTTGGTATGTTTAGTTGTTGAGCTTGTTGTCTGTATTCTAACCATGATAAAGTACATGCAAGATCAATTGCGTGTGTGAACATTCGAAGTGTCCACTTCTTGGACCTAATAAATGTTCGATATATTTGAATCAGAAAGTCAAGTTTGTCGACTCCTCCCATACTAGAATTGTATAATTTGACTGATTCGGGGCGTGACACATACACATATTGTTTGGTGGTTTTATCCCAACGTTTAGCTTGATCTTTCTCACCAATTCCTACAAAGGTCGATGCTATGTGCATCGGTGTGTTGTCAAACCATTTTACAACTACGATTCCATCTTTACTTATCACTTCCTGTACAGACCCTCCTCCTTGTTTTGCCATTTCCTTGTGAGTTATGAAGGGAGGTTTTGCAAATCTGTCCAAACGTGCTGTAGATGTGCAATATATTGCTTTATTGCGTAAATATAACATCACGTTGTAATTTGAAAAAAAATTGTCGAAATATAGTTGTATATTCCTTTCGTGTATTCGATTACTTAATTTTAGAACTACACTACCTGCAACGCCATAGACCGCTTTCTCAAGTGAATCTAACTCTGTTGTAGCCCCCTGATAAATAATGAAATCGTATAAAAGTCCGCTTTTACCACACAACGCATAAATTTTAATCCCCCATGGATTAGGTTTGTTCTTTATGTACTGTTTAACATTCAACTTTCCCTTGAAGGGAACCATTTGTTCATCAATGCACATATCTTTTTCCAGAGGCAAAGACAAACAACGAGTCCTAATTGAATCATAGAGGGGTCGTATCTTCCAAAAGCGGTCAGTAGAATTAGCTAATCTATTTTGAACATCAACAAAATGCACAGTTTGACGTAGCTTGAAGAATCGATTTACTGCCATATTATCAGCTATAATAGCTACTCTCAGTGACTTGCTATTTTTCCAATATAAATTAACTCTCGGATATCGTAAATTTCCCATCATAACATGGATGCCAACAAAAGTTCTTATCTCAGACAATGTGGTGAACTGAAATCTCATATTTTGTTGTGTAGCGTACAAGTTGGTGTTATCTACTATTTGTTGAAAGAGGGAATTTGGAAAATATTGGTTAAAAAAATGAAGAGGGCTTGGCAAATCTACAACAGGGCGACGAGCATTCTCAAACCATTTTATATTCGGTGTAAGATATGTCACATTATTCATCCATATAATATTTTCTTTCGTAGTAAGTTGATTTGTTTTCATATACTCTGTTACTGCTCTCTTTGTTTCCGCCTTTTCCTTCTTCCTTTGTTTTGCGTATTTCTGAATAATATCCTCATTGTCATTACCCTGCATTTCTTCCACCTCAACTTCCTGCATTTCTTCCACCTCAACTTCCTGCATTTCTTCCACCTCAACTTCCTGCATTTCTTCTACCGCACCGTCTTGTGTTTCGACTCCTTTGGCATCTTGCACTTCTCGCCCTATATCTTGTTCTCGTTCATCTATTTGCACGTGCATTTCGTTAAATTCACTGTCGACATCGCACATTTCTCCCACTTCTAAAAACATAGTAACTCGTATTTCACGAAATAATAGCGATAAATATACATTTACCTTCCAAATTTTCTCCAATTTCTGAGTCTATTTCATCATTTTCGTCACTAATGTATTCTATGTCTGACATTTCATCCACGATTTTCATTAACTCCTCATATTTTAACGGCACGTTACGCTTGAAAGCCATTTTCTAATATAAATCACAAAATTAAAATCAAAGTAATAAAAAAAACTTTTTATCTTTACCTTGGTATATTGTTGACCGTTGACTCACAATGTAATCAATTGATGACAACAATATTTACAAAAATCCTGTACTCAATGGGGAACACAACGAACTATTTCGACAAAAACGAACAATTTGGTGGTTATTTACTAATGTCTGAAAAATACTAACATGTCTATAATAACAAAGTGACACTCACAACCTTCGTTTTTGTTCTATCATGTTGTCGCGGTAACGCAGGGTTCTATTCATCTAATGAAATATTAAAAATAAAGTCTCGCTACTAGACAGCAGATGGCAGGACAATATTATATACTGTTTTCTAATAGTGTAACCAATTGCTGACATTATGATTAAACCACAAAATATCGCTGTAGTATCCATACTTTTCAATATAATTCGATGTCATCAAATGACGACACCATGAGCGAAAGGGTTAATGTGTGGGGAAGTTAATTTCGATAATTTCATACAGGTTGTGCCATCGCTGCAAACTTTTTGGATCACTAACCATTGCGAGTAGTCCGTCCATGTCTTCAAGGCACTACTGTAAATATGTTTACCTTACCAAAATAAACATACACGTACATTACAGCTTTGCCGTGAATTTTATCAAGATCCAATAACTAGTACAAAAAATAAAAATAAAAACCAAATTCAAAATTAAAACTTTGGAGGCCTATAACTCGAAAACGAGGGCCTGCATGGAAAATGTTTATATGAAATACTAACATTATTTTGGCTCAGATTATACGCTCCTGACTTTTTTCCCATTAGTCCCGGGACACCCTGTATACATAGTTTTTTATTAACGTGACTAATGCTTGTGAATATTCATGATATTTTCAGATTATTAGCAAAGTAAGGGACATTTTAATTAGTTAGTAATATTATAACGTGCAACGGTATTTGTATTAATATTTTTATATGTTTACTTCATAATGATCCCATCGACTTTTAGATATTTTTAGAAGCGTGTGAAGCGTTGGGTTATCCAATCAGAGACTTAAACGGAAGGAATCAAACAGGAGTAATGCCTTTTCAATTAAATACGAAACGTGGTAGGAGACAGGACAGCGGTACTGCATTTCTAAGACCGGTACTGTATAGAAGAAATTTGAAAGTGTTGACTAACAGCTTGGTAACGAAAATTTTAATCAAAAATAATGTAGCCAAGGGAGTTTTATTTTTAAACAATGGAGTTTTGTATAAAGCTACAGTGAAGAAAGAAGTTATTGTTTGTGCTGGTACAATAAATAGCCCTCAATTGCTTATGTTATCTGGAATTGGACCTAAAAAGCATTTACAAGAACATAGTAAGTACTCACTTTAATTGATTCTGTAAGCAGGATATTTAATTTAATTGATAAATAGTTATATATTGTATGTTGTTTCAGATAGCATTTTATTTAACAAGTTAACTCCTAGACTTTTTTTGTGTGCATTACCAAAGAGTCATTTGCGTACCATATATGGTACTTGGTCCAAAAAAAAAATTCAAATATTGAGAGCCAAATCTGGTACTCGGTATAATTTATAAAATTGCATGCGGTGTACCTTAGCAGTCTCTACTTGAGTAGAAAACCGTTCTATGATCTTAGTGCTTGGTTACATGTTATTATGCTTTTATAAGAAGTTTTATAAAAATGCTTATTTTAACTTAAATATTTGTTTTATAGTAGCGTAACGCTAAAAAATGGTACACAAATGAAAACAAATAGTACAGAAAAGTTTACATAAATGCCCATAAAGAAAAATTATCGTAATTTGGTAGCATGCATCTTAAATAAACACTCAGAACAAAAATATTTTGCGCAAGCAGAACACTTTGTCCACAAAAAGAGAGCTTACTTTTGTGCTGTTTTTCTTCCATGTTTAGTAACAATATCCTTATAACATTGATTGCTGACGTTTTATTTTGGATATTTTGTCAAATTGTGTAGGGAAGAGTTGGATAAAATGGGGTGCTAATTTTATCGTGCTTGTTAATTGAAAAAGTAGTAAGAATACATTCATGTTTCTAATCTCAAGGTATACAGTTATATGAATGGATTAATAACTGAAGCGCATTATCCTTAGATTTCAATACTTTTGTAGAAATTAGGTGATTTTTGAAAATTTGTGAAATATGTCTCGCAGATGGACAAACTACCCGTTATAGTCAGGGAAAGTAAGATCGAAAAATCTGTTAACTATCAAAACATTCCCATTTTTAAATGAAAATATATGGACCCAGCATCACTCTCCTAGATTGTCTAATAATTTCCACTGGAGCTTGCGACGCAGCTTGCAAGCACAGCTCAGACCACCTAAAATTCAAGTGATTTATGCTCGTGTCATTCCTGGATATGTTCTTACAAAAAAATCGTAGAGATGAAAATTGAAGCAAATCTTATGCTCTTGAAGGTGACGTAAATAGTTTTTTCAATAAAAAATTTTCCGATCTTAAATTTTCCAAAAATTGAAAAAAATTACAAAAATTGTATTTTTGGTTGGTAATTATAAATTAAATATTAATATCGAGGTCAAAACATAGATAAATATAGAGGACAAACTTCTAAAAATTTACATTTTTTCAGAATTGGGAAGTTCAAAATGGCGGCTGCGCAAATTGGAAACAATTTTTTTTTAATCGCGTCTAAATTTAACGATATTGAGAAACGGTTTGTTGCAATCGACAGAGTTAAAGTTATATTTTTATAAATAACATGAACAAAATTTTTAAAAAAATTTTTAAATAATTTTTTAGGACATTTACCGAAAATAAAAATTTTTACATCTAGTTTTTTCTCATTTTGGCGTTGAAAAATTTGTTTAAAATATTTTTTCACGTTATAAATATAAATTTTTTGGATGCGACTTTTACACGTTGAGAGAAACAAATTCAAAGTATGTTAGATTCTGTGATAATATTGATTGAAATTTTCAAATTTTGATCACTTCGCTAGGTTGTCGAATCCCAACTCAACTTTAACACAAATTTTCATTTTTCTACCGTCAATTGGTCCATTCAAAAAAGAATAGTAATCCTAGCTCGCTCGGCCAAACGGTGCGGCGTCAGCTGCTTGGCGTTGTGGTGGGGAGTCAGCGCTCGTTCGCAGTTGAACGAAGCTCAAGCTTTTATTTTGGTTTTCTTTGTAAAAAATTTGCATTTGTGGTTTGCTAATAGTATCGTTATTATCAACCATTACATATTGCTAGAAATAAGGTACAATGATATTTATAATGTATATCTCTAAATCCATTTATTATATATATTATACATAATTCGAAACGTAGATACTAAAAATAATATTTATTCACAAATTTACATATATTTTCTACAAATTCTCGCCCTTTTTGGTCTCTGAGGAAATGGCTCTGTACAATTTTCCTGGTCATTATCATTAGCAAACAAATCCTCATCGATATTATTGCTACTATCAATTGCAAGTTCACAATCAACTAATTGAGTCATATCCAAATTTAGCTCATCACTCAGAGATTCATTATCATCCTCATCATTGTCAAATACCGTACTTACAATTTCGATGTTACAACAGTTTTTGCCTTTGCAATTTTTACATAATATCGTACAATGTATGCCAACTTTTTTACAACCACACTTGGTAGTAGAGCACCCTGTGGTACAAGAACACGAAATAATGTTCAATAATTCGTCGGGTACAAGTACGTCGTCAGGCATGTTAGTAAGGGTCTTTTGGGCGTTCGAAGAGACCAGAGACAACACACGAGACGTGGAACTCAATGTATCATTTTAGTTCGGCAAGACTTATCTGGACGATTGTAATCAAAGACTTTCTGTAGGTGGCGCTTTAATCGATCTTCTATAATCGTAAGTGGCCTCTTTCTGTTATGCATATACGGTCAGGTAAAATACATCACGAAAATGCGGGAAATTCAAAAAAATGCAAACGCGGGAAATTTGAATATCCATACATTCTCTGGCCCCGTATAAAAGTATCCATTCAAAAATTCAGTGTTTTCAATTACAGTATTATGTGCATTTTGATCTCGTAGAGGTTGCTATTATACCAAAATGTCGAGATAGAAACACACATCTGTACTGAAACACTAAATTTGATTCTAGTCACCTCCTGTACCATCCATAAATAAAGTAATGATACGTATTTTTGAAATAATTTTGTTATAAATAAATATTTAACACTTCAAACAAACAAACAAACTTTATTTTAAAAATTACATACACAGAGGACACAAGAGTAGATGTTTCAATAATTTTTATAAACAAAAATATAATAAATTTTTTCAAGTTTTTGGTCAAGATTGAAGCACAGATTTTGTTTAAAATGTTTACGCTACAGTTGATTGCAAAATTTAAACCAATTTTAGAAAATCAAAATACAGAAAAATCACAACTCGCCTTTAACAACCTCTTAAAGAAGAGTCGCTTATATTTCAAAAATATAATTTACCCGATGAAGATAATTCATTAGATAGAGGTAATTTATAAGATAAAGGTAATACACACTTTTTGGATTCTGATAACGAAGCAGTTACGATATTTTGATTGCAAGATGAATTTTTATAGTTTTCATAAAACTTCTCAACAAATATTAGGTAATTTTGCCATTCATGTGACTATCGATATATTTTTAATAATTTTGATACAACTGGTTTTGATGAATTCTGCTCGTGAGTATTTTCCACACAGCAAAGTTCATTTCTTAAATTACTTTCGAGATACTTTTCTGAACTTAGATTCCACAAAACTCCTGCGTCCAGTGAGTCGGAACTTAATTATTTGGTTTTTGAATTTTTATTATCACTCGGTAGATTTGTTGAGGAATTTTTGTGAGGTAAATATTCATTAGATTTATTTTTATTGCAGTTGAGACAAACATTTTTAGTAACGTTAGATCGTCCACAACCGTAGCAATAGATATTTCAAAGAAAATTTGGATTTTCCATAAGCGTTACCCAAGCATTTGCAAATCCAACATCATATTTAGGTTGTGGCTTGTAACATTTCGTCCATTCTTTAGTCTGTTCTATCTGCTTGTAAGCAGTTAGAGGTTCAGAAACTGTTTGTCATAGCTAATTGATTGAAGAAATGTGGAAGCATATTAAGTTTTATAAAGGTTGTCATTTCTTTTTTATCAGGTTTTGGTTTGTAGTTTATTAAATAGACCAAGCATATTAGAAATAAAAATAGAGACACGTTGTCTTCTGTTTTGAATATCTACCTTTAAATCATAATTGTAGAGTCGGAAATCTGATTTTAATTTGGTGACGATATCATCCCATGTTGGAGATTGAATATTTACTTTACAACCTTGTGCATCTGAAAAACTGTACAATTGCGCTACTGTTTCATCAAAATCTGATTCAATAATTAAACTTGTATGTTTAACTTAATGAATCAATTGTTTTTCAGTTGCATTTTTGGCTGCCAACATTTTAATACGATTATTAACATGATGTAATCTAGTTTTAAGTTTTCTTTAATATTAACCTCAGAAAAATCATCAAGTTTAATTCTAATTGTATCTAAGGATGCTTCAATTTCAGTTATGTTAGAATCAAAGGAACATATTGAAGTATTATAGATAGAATGAAACTTCTGTTTACATTTTCTGATTTCAACAAACCCATAAGAATTTTTCTATTATCATCTGCAGAAGAATCGGGAAATTTATTTCTAATTTTAATCTTGATAATCAATTAAGTAGCAGACCAAAAATTCACGTTAATTTTCATTTTTAAGTAGTTTTTTAATTACAATTTATATCTAGAATATCTTTAACAATCTTAATGAAAAGTAATTTTGTTAAAAGTATTATTTAGTAAGACCGCCAGTATAATAAATTTGAGCAAAACGGTTATTTTATATGGTTTATACATGTATCGCAACAGTTTATTGGAAAATTTAAACCCAATTTTAGAGAATCAAAATACAGAAAAATCACAACTCACCTCTAATATTACAAAACAACCTCTTAAAGAATCGTCACTTATATTTCGAAAACTATTAAAACCATTAATGATTATATTTATTATATAGTAACATAGGATGAATATTGTATTTAGAGGTGAAGATGTTTTAAAATTGACGTGAAGTGTGAAATAATAATAAATATGGGTAAACTTCTGCAGTTTTTTATTTTTTGTAAGGGGTATACTCTCTTTCATTTTTAAAACTTTTCTTTTACACCACCAAGGTATACCTATTTTCCATATTCCTTTTATAATGGAATTTTTAACTAGGTCCATATGAAGTGGACATTGTATAAAAGAGGAGTCTAGAGTATGATTCAAATGGTTTTCAATCTCTTTTGAAATATTTGGAATATTGCAATGGGGTTCCAGAAAATCTTCCAACAAAGTTATACCAGTATCTACTGTAATCACTGGTTGTTCCGCAGGATAAATTAAACGCTCTTCATCGCCATCCCATTCTTTAAAACTTATAAATAAGTTATGGGGCTCATCAGAGTTCGACAATAAATTTTTTTTACAAATGGCACAATCAATTACCCTTAAAATATATTTTATAATAAAGCCTCCAACATAAGCAACTGACATAGTTGCGACAGAAGTGACTGCATTCGCTATGTCAGTTGTCAAGTCTTCAGCATTTACATTGTGAAAAACGTTACTGGCCGTACTAGTTTCACTGGAAGAATTTTTGGAATCTTGATCAATTGCTAAAAAAGTATTTAGGTTGGAAAGTAAAACCTCATCGTCTTCCTCACAATTTTTCCCTGATCCTAAATATACGAGTCCATTTAAAATTTGAGTTTTTAAACTCCCCACAAACTGGATAGTCGTGGGATTATCGTTATTGCCCAAACTGGATCTAATACCTCCAAACAGATTTTCCATTGCATCTTGGTTGAGGGTTCTGGGTTTAAGTGAATCAAATTTTTTTTCCTTGTGGAGGAACTTCCATAATTCTTTGACTGCGCGTATTGTGGTCAACCAACCAATCTGAGATGGTGGTTTGTTTTTAAGTAAACCTTTTTTTGAGTATCTCATAAATCGCCACCTTCTGACCATTTTAAAAGCCTTGTCCCAATATGCCAGGTGGGGGGAATCTTTGGTGATTTTACACTTTACTTCCTTTCCACTGGGTGGAAACTTTGAACTGCCATTGAAACTGTCAAATAATTCATCCACTTGCTGGACAAACGTGGCGGTGGCAATTGACCTTTGTTCCAATTCACCTACAATATAAGTGAAAAGTTTAATATAGTTTGGGCAAAATAAAAACGGTTGTGCTTCATTCATAACAACTTAGTAAAATTTTAAGAATTCTTATGGTTGGCATGTGACGGTTTTATTTTGCATGAACCATACTTATTTTAGGGTTTATGCATGGTTTCCTACTATAACTAAGCCACAAACGTAACATATATTGATTGATAATAAAACCACACATATTTTTACATTATAAACTTGTTCTAGATGAACTGACTAACAAATTGTCACACATGGGGTATATATATATATATATATATATATATATATATATATATATATATATATATATATTAAACTGAAAATTATCTATCAAGATAAATTAAAACAGAGATATCACTAAGTTAATGTGAATCTTAGTAATAGATGACAATAAATCCAATAAATTGCATAATAGTCCATAAGACAACAATTTAAATATGAGTATAAATATGTGAAGAAACACTTACAAACAAGATACAACTAATATTGCATATAAAAATTGCTATTTAAGTTTGCAATTATTTTTTCTTCAAATTATATTTCATGACAGAAAACACAGACGTAACAAATAAATTACGTAAACATTAATTTGGTACATAACAATGATTATCACGGTATACTATTACATGAATTTCAAAATAAAATTCCATAATTGTAATTTTATATATTATAGACACTTTTCAGAAACCCTGTATGTTATGTAAATTATTGATTATTTTGGTATAAACTTCAAGGTCAAAATGTCATCGTAAAATGACGTTCGGTTAATAGTTCGAACGGTGTAATTTCGGAGTGACATTAGGAATGCATAGAACAAAGTGAACTTATCTACAATAACATAGAAAACAGATATTTGGATTTGAAAACAATGATGTTTATTTATAAACAATTGAAAAATAAAACAAAAATTAAAAACAACTAAAAGTTGTTGATTGAGAGCTTGAGGAGACGCGGTGTAGATTCAATAATGTGAGGACGCATTAAAATTTCTCTCCTCTAAATTTTTATAAATCTCAAACATTTTGATATATTTTAAGTTTAAAGAATTAATCATAGTATTTAAAAACAATGATGCTATAAAATAACAGAAACTTTCTATCGAATACATAATAAAAAGTGAAAAAATTAGTGAAACGCCGAGAATTGGTAAGATGAACAATTTACCTTTATTAATCTGCTTTTCGTTTGCTCATTCACGTATCTTCTGTGAATAAATTGTTGCTCCTGGCGAAATAAATCACGTCACATCATTTTAATATCAAGATTTCGCATATATGATCATAGGCGATCGTATTTCTTCCAAATGTTTCATCCCAGAGACAAGAAGATGCCAAGCATAGACTTTTCTTTTCGTGTGTAACATATTTGTCCTATAAAACATCGTTCATAATTTTCATTTGTTAGGTTATATTGTGTAAAAATTTATTCGTTGGTAAAATTATTAGATATAGATATTCAATCTCCACTAGATCGGGATAGAACATTGAACTTACATTAAAGGAAATAATAAAGGAAATAATACTCACCAAATCATTACGATAAATCATCAGTTTGCCTCACAAACACACTTGGTTTTCAATCTTTATTTAATAACTGAATTATCATTAACATAGAATAACTCAACGTCACGTCAACATTAACAAATTATTAGAGTAGAGATTGAATGGTTTGTGGAAGCTTTCAAAAACATATAGAGATAAGTTATAGGAAGCGAAATTTATTTGATATGTTTCATATTTAATAGTATTCATAAAAAAATAAAAAAAAACGTACTTACGCAAAGGTTTAATTAATATGATTATACAATTATGATTTAGAAAATGTTCATTATTCAAACAACTATTCACAATTAAAATCTATTTATCTATGTTTTTCCTTTCTTTTCTTTGATATCTTACCTTTCAGTTTCTTGTTACTACCGATCGCCAAGTGCCGAATCTCATCCCTGAGGTATAGTATCATAAAGTTACATAACTCATAATTTTGTTACTAAATAAAATTTTGAATTGGAAATTAGCGGTTAGCTAAACCAATTCTGGCGCCCACAATCATTAAAAAAAAATATATTTAAAGTCAAATCAATTATAAATAAATACTTATAAATATAAGATCCATAATAAAGTAGCATCCCAATATAGGATCATTAATAAATAAGTAAATGTTATTACTCCAATATTTAAATACATGATAAAAATGGCGCCCAACGTGGGGCGATTGTTGAACAATTGAAATAACGCTAGTAACAGGAACAGGTTATTATTTTTGAGATATCTGAGGGAATTTTTTTTTAAAAACAATGACAGACAAAACAATAAACGTTGACGAACTGACGGTAGAAGACTTAAAAGAACTTTTAAAAACTAGGAACATGGACGTGAAAGGAAATAAGCAGACACTGAAAGAACGTTTGACAGCGACCCTTCAAGCTGAAGAAGCAGCAGGATTGGAAGAAGGAGATGGCATAGTGAAAGAAGTTCACCACTACGTAAAACCGACACCAAATGAAAATCAACAACTACTAGACATGATGAAAATAATGATGGCAGATATCAAAAGCGCAAAGGAAGACATCAAAAGGACCAAAGAAGAAATAAAAGAGGACATTAAAAAAACACAGGAAAGCACAAAAGATGAAATAAAAAGTACAAAGGAAGAAATCAATAAAAAACTGGATCAACAAGAAGAAAAATTTGCAGGACATATGGTCGAAATGAAAAAACAGTTTGAAGATCATAAGAAAGAACAAGAAGAGAAAATGGATAAGTTATATGGACATCTAATACAATAAGGCAATATTAGGAAACAAGAAATTGAAGAGATGGGAAATAAACTGCGAGAAGAAGGAAAGGAACAGATAGGCAGAGTGGAGAAAAATATAATGAAAACCCACGCCAGAATAAACGATGTTGAACAAGGCATTCAATTAAATTTGTCGATTGCGGAGGAGATGAACCTAAAAACGCGAAAAGAACTTATATGGGAAATGGATTCAAAACTAAAACAAATCAAGGAAGATGGAAACTTACGAGACTTTACAAAATTGGAAAAGGAAATCAAAGAAGATTTCAAGAAGAAGATGATGGAGTTAGAAAAAGAATTTGGAAATATAAAAAACAAAACGAATACAAACAGTAGCACTCAAGGGGTAAATTATATCTACAATCATGGGGAAAGTAACCTCAGATTTGACGGGGATACCAGGAAAATGCATCCGAAAATTTTCCTGAGATATCTTAAAAATAAAGTAAAAGGTATCAGAGAGATAGAGGATCTTAAGGAAATAATAAGATCTCATCTACATGGTCAGACATTACTTTGGTTCACATGTAATGATGTGAACATTAATAACTTCACTGATTTTGAAAATAATTTCCTAAAACAATATTGGGGGGAAACTGAACAAAATTGTGTTAGGGAAAAGTTGTACTTTGGTAAGTTCGATACCAGAAGGAACAGCAATATGAGTAGTTATGCTCTATCATTATATTCACAGGCACAGTATTTAGAGCCAACTATTTCCGAGCAAGAAATAATAATATTCTTGTCTCGACACTTTAACGATAACGTAACGCAAGGCATAGCCATACAAAACATAACAAATTTCCAATCATTATTAGATTACCTAAATAGAGTACAGAGAACAGTTCATCATAACAATAATAGACGTGACAACGACGACTATAGAAATAACAATTACAGACATAATAATTATAACAATCAATATCATGACACAAACAATACTAACAACAACAGGAGATTTGACAGAAATAATGATAGGACAAATAACAACAATAACAGGTACACCAATTATCCAGATAGGAGACAACAACAAAACAATTATAATAGGAGAGAGAGAAGAAACTCTGATGGAGATATGAGAAGGACGAACAACATAAGACGTGACACAAGAACTGACAGAACGAACAGTTTAGAAAGGAATACAACTAATAGTGACACAAACTTTAATCAAACTAATTTAAGTAACAATAATCATAGTAATAATAATGTTGTAGTTCCCGTGTCATCCTCTGGTGCGGAACAACAGTTTTTCCACTAGAGGGTGAATATGGTAGGTTGAGTTGGTGCAGCTATGTTCACCCACGCGAATTTCTAAAGGTACAGGACCAGCTAGAACAAAACAATGAAACTTTAATTTATATATATGGAACGATAGAAGGCATTAGTATAAAAATATTGATCGATACCGGGTCAGAGATATCATTAATAAATAACAAATTCGTAAATCAATTAAATACATCAAAGAAAAATTTCGTCAAGTTACCAAAAGTAAGCTTAATAGGAATAAATCAAAAGAAATTAACTATCTCAAGTACTTCGATAACCGTCGCATTAAAATTCAAGGAATGGGAATCTATGGTACAACTGCTAGTAGTGGAAGATATGGAATGTGAACTATTGCTAGGATCGGATATTTTGTATGAAAACAAAGCAATTATTAATTATGAAGGAATGTACATAATCTTTAATAAAGAAAAAGTGGATTTTAGTTATGAAGAGAAAAATAATAATTCAAAAAGGGATGAAGAGTTAATAGAAGAAGTAGATAAATGTATTAATTATAATAAGAAAATCGAAGATGATATGGAACAGAGATATGATTATAGGCAGGAAGGAAAAATGAATGGAGATATGATGTTGGATGGCAATGGAGAAATAAATTTGAATAATAATAATATGCCGGAATGGAATTTGGATATAGATGGAAAAATAGAGTGGAAAAATGAAGTAATGGAGATGTTGAGAGAACATGGAAGTTTGATTAATGAAGAATCTCGAATTGCAAGAAATTATGTACACAAGATTGAAATGAAAAAGGATCAACAATTTCAACAAAGAAGCTATCCGATACCCTACAAATATCAAGAAGATGTGAAGAAATCTATAAATAAATTATTAGAAGATAAAATAATAGAACATAGTACCACCCCGTATATCAATCCAGTAGTAATAGTGAAGAAGAAAGACGGAGATATAAGAATATGCCTTGATGCACGAAATTTAAATAAATGTACAATGCCCGAGTATGAATCGCTTTTAACTATCGAATCGATATTAGGAAAGATAAGTAAAGTTAAAGTTTTTTCTAAGCTAGATTTGAAGCACAGCTTCTGGCTGATACCACTACATCCGGAAAGCAGGAAGTATGTAGGATTCAAGATTAATGGGGAAGTAAACATTTAAAAAAGGGTGACTTGGTAATAATAAAAGCATTAAGAGTACCTAATCATAAAAAAGGAATATGTTCTAAGCTACAGTTACCTTACGAAGGTCCTTATTTAGTCGAAACCAGTCATGGAATAAATAGCTATAAATTGATACATCCTGACACTCATCGAGAACGTGGAATTTTCCATATCAACCAGCTGCATCAATTTAACACTAACCAATCATCAATTTGACACCATCAGTTGTAACTAAAAAATTGAGAAACATTGGAATTAGAGATATTATTTAGTTAATCAAGTATAAAATAGTTTATTTAGTCAATCTTAATTGAGAATTAATATTAGTGGAATTAAGATTCATTAGTAGGTTAAGTATAAGTTAATTATGAGAATCTAGAAGATTTCTTTAGTATTGAGAGAGATTTAAATGGGGAATTAATTAAATAAGTAGTACATGAATATGAAATCATATATAAAAAAAATCAAGGTAAACTTCTATAGAATATTCTTGTCAAACCAAGAATAATTCTATAGAATTTTAGGGAATGTTAAACTGAAAATTATCTATCAAGATAAATTAAAACAGAGATATCACTAAGTTAATGTGAATCTTAGTAATAGATGACAATAAATCCAATAAATTGCATAATAGTCCATAAGACAACAATTTAAATATGAGTATAAATATGTGAAGAAACACTTACAAACAAGATACAACTAATATTGCATATAAAAATTGCTATTTAAGTTTGCAATTATTTTTTCTTCAAATTATATTTGATGACAGAAAACACAGACGTAACAAATAAATTACGTAAACATTAATTTGGTACATAACAATGATTATCACGGTATAATATTACATGAATTTCAAAATAAAATTCCATAATTGTAATTTTATATATTATAGACACTTTTCAGAAACCCTGTATGTTATGTAAATTATTGATTATTTTGGTATAAACTTCAAGGTCAAAATGTCATCGTAAAATGACGTTCGGTTAATAGTTCGAACGGTGTAATTTCGGAGTGACATTAGGAATGCATAGAACAAAGTGAACTTATATACAATAACATAGAAAACAGATATTTGGATTTGAAAACAATGATGTTTATTTATAAACAATTGAAAAATAAAACAAAAATTAAAAACAACTAAAAGTTGTTGATTGAGAGCTTGAGGAGACGCGGTGTAGATTCAATAATGTGAGGACGCATTAAAATTTCTCTCCTCTAAATTTTTATAAATCTCAAACATTTTGATATATTTTAAGTTTAAAGAATTAATCATAGTATTTAAAAACAATGATGCTATAAAATAACAGAAACTTTCTATCGAATACATAATAAAAAGTGAAAAAATTAGTGAAACGCCGAGAATTGGTAAGATGAACAATTTACCTTTATTAATCTGCTTTTCGTTTGCTCATTCACGTATCTTCTGTGAATAAATTGTTGCTCCTGGCGAAATAAATCACGTCACATCATTTTAATATCAAGATTTCGCATATATGATCATAGGCGATCGTATTTCTTCCAAATGTTTCATCCCAGAGACAAAAAGATGCCAAGCATAGACTTTTCTTTTCGTGTGTAACATATTTGTCCTATAAAACATCGTTCATAATTTTCATTTGTTAGGTTATATTGTGTAAAAATTTATTCGTTGGTAAAATTATTAGATATAGATATTCAATCTCCACTAGATCGGGATAGAACATTGAACTTACATTAAAGGAAATAATAAAGGAAATAATACTCACCAAATCATTACGATAAATCATCAGTTTGCCTCACAAACACACTTGGTTTTCATTCTTTATTTAATAACTGAATTATCATTACCATAGAATAACTCAACGTCACGTCAACATTAACAAATTATTAGAGTAGAGATTGAATGGTTTGTGGAAGCTTTCAAAAACATATAGAGATAAGTTATAGGAAGCGAAATTTATTTGATATGTTTCATATTTAGTAGTATTCATAAAAAATAAAAAAAAACGTACTTACGCAAAGGTTTAATTAATATGATTATACAATTATGATTTAGAAAATGTTCATTATTCAAACAACTATTCACAATTAAAATCTATTTATCTATGTTTTTCCTTTCTTTTCTTTGATATCTTACCTTTCAGTTTCTTGTTACTACCGATCGCCAAGTGCCGAATCTCATCCCTGAGGTATAGTATCATAAAGTTACATAACGCATAATTTTGTTACTAAATAAAATTTTGAATTGGAAATTAGCGGTTAGCTAAACCAATTCTGGCGCCCACAATCATTAAAAAAAAAAAATATATTTAAAGTCAAATCAATTATAAATAAATACTCATAAATATAAGATCCATAATAAAGTAGCATCCCAATATAGGATCATTAATAAATAAGTAAATGTTATTACTCTAATATTTAAATACATGATATATATATATATATATATATATATATATATATATATATATATATATATATATATATATATATATATATTAGATGTACGAATAGTGTGTGACATATGAACAATAAGCAAATATATATATATATATATATATATATATATATATATATATATATTGAACCAGATATCATAGATAATAAGAGAATTAGTATTATAAAAATATGTTGCTAGTATTAAAATATATGAAAATAATATAATTTAAGAAAACAAGTAAAAAGGAAACACTTTTCTTAATTTAAACAACATATCAAATAAAGATATATTGAATAATAGCCTATAACAATATAATAAATAAAGAATTACCTCAATAATAATACAAAATATAGAGATTGCCTAACCAATGTAATGATGTAAATAAAGTTGCCTAAGACGAAGAATAATTTCCATATCATAACCAGCTGTTCACCTAAAAAGATATAATTATATAGTCAAGTCAAGAGAATTTTAGATATAAGTAGTTACATTAGAATACAAATATTATTATAGATAACTCATTATCACTAATTTAAGAATAAAAAACAAATACAAATATTGAATAGAATAGAATTCAATAGATTTTCATAGATAAACAAATAATGACATATAGATAAATGATATATGGTAAATAAAATGAACGTTGAATCAACAAATAGTAATTTGTTAAAGTTTATTATAAATAATATAATGCAAAGAGTTTAGACAAATAACATAAGAGAATTTATATTTATAATGAATATGAGTGTAACAATGATATACTATCAATAACAATATTGGATGTTGTACCATTTAAATGTATCTATGTATAACCAATTTTAATTTATTTGTATGATGAAAAAACTCATAGGAACTCTATAAATGAACTAATAATGTAAAAGAGTGTATGTATGAAATTTTTTTAATAAGTGAAAGAAGTTTCAATTAATCTGATTGCAAAAGACAATATTTTATTGGTTATAAAATATGACAGAACAAATTGTGAATCAACAAATAAACTTTGAAATAGTGACCTGAAAAACAACAAAAGACTGTTTTGTTGAAAAAAGTAGAGAATCGAGGGGACGCTTAAAAAGAAGGGAAGCTGGTGTCAAAAAGTGAGGAGTGTGTGTGATGGTGTTCCTGAAATTTCAAGAAATTCCCGGTTTAAGACATTTAAACCTATAAAGTACTATTAAATACAATCTTAGTAATACTCACAGTCAATTGTATCAAGTTTTTCGGCAAGAATCTACGAAATTTTCATCAATTTTGGTTTTTTGGAGCTTCAGCGGAGTGTTCCTGGGATCCAGAGACTTTCATCCCAATTCAAGAGCAACAGGTCAGTGTTTTTAAATCATTATTGGCCAATAATCAGTGTAAAAACTCAAAATACTCAATTAAGTACTTAATTTCATAAATTGATAAACTTTTGCAAATATGATCGATCTGAAAAAGAAAGAAACAGACTTTGTATAGTGAATTCATTGCATAAATCGTTAAATTTAATAAAAGGCCGAATTTTCAATAAATTAAAATATGTACTTACACCATTTTGTAATCGCATAAATCTGATGATTGAAATTTCATAATGTAATAACTATTTCCATCTGTATATAATTTCTATTTTTCTATCTATGTATATAACAATTTTCTTTCCACAGCAATTTGTATCATATATAACTATGATTTATATATAAATTCTTTTCTGTGTTTGAACCATTCACTTGTTTGCATCTTCATCAAACTTTGTATAATATGAATAGATGCTTCTTACGTATCAGAATTGTTCGTTTTATGTTAAAGCGCATGACTAGTTTTTCACGCATGCGCATTGATGAAATTATTAAAATAAATAAGTAGGTACAATATAACCATTGGCGTCGCATATTATTTTTATCAAATATAAATATTGCATTGAAAATTAAATCTATTTCAAATAATGTGTTTTCTTTTTATTCAAACAATTACAACAATATAATAAGCCAGGACTCAAAGAGAAAAAGGATTTCATGCTCCCGAATAATCAAATTAAAATAAATTTCATAATCTAAATAATAAAGTATATATCATAAATAATAGAATAATTGTCACAAAAAACGTGGGGTGTTGTAAAAATTTTGGTTATATTTGTAAAATTTAATACTTAATTAAAATGGCAAAACGAATGATGTTGAGAGATGGAAGGCAGGTAGGAGCAGACAGTGGATCAGAAGAGGAAAGGGAGGAACGAAGTCATGGTATGGTAGATTACCAAGCGGTATATTTGGAACAAGGACAACAATTAGAAGGAGATGTACAGGAAGAAAGTATGACAGGAGATGGGGAAGCTGTAGGACAAGAAGATAGGACACAGGAGATGCAAAATAGAAGAAGTAGAGATGATCAGATGGACATGATGCAATTTTTTATCAGAATGAAGGATGAATTAAGGGGAGATATGAACAGTATGAGGAAAGAGTTGAAAGGAGATATCAATACAGTAAGTGGAAACATGGGAAATATGAGGGGAGATTAGAACAAAATGGAGGACAATTTGAATGGAAAAATGGACAGTATGAGAGAAGAAATTAGAGGGGATATAAACAACATCAATGGTAATATGAACAGATTAGAAGAGAAAATAGAAGAAGTGAAATTTGAAAATTGTAAGGAAATTAAAGAACTTAAGAAGACTAATGAAGAATTTGGAAAGAAAATTGACAAGGTGAGAGAAGATATGGAGGATCAAAACAAACATATACGAAATGAAATTCAAGAAAATGGTATTAAAATTAGAGAGCAAATAGAACATCAACTTGCAGAACAAATTCAAGAATTAGAGAGGGGTATAGAAGAAAAATTACCGGGAACAATTCAAGCAGAAGTAATGAGACAGAATGAAGACATAACTAAAGAAGTGGAAAATATAAAATTCAAGGAACAAATAATAGAAGAGATAATGCAGAATTACCAACAGAATGCGGAGCAGAAATTTGAGGAATTAGATGTAAAGTTTCAAAAACAAACAGGAACATGTGAGGAGAGGAACGAGCACATTGGACAAATATTTCATAAAGAACTGGAAGAAATGAACAGAAAATTACAGGAAGGCATGGAAGAAATTGAATTTAACGTTAGGAGAAATGGAGGTGGAGTAATCTATACGGAAAACATGGATATCGGAGTAAAGTTTGATGGGAATATAAATACTATTCATCCGAAGGTGTTTATTAAAATCAATAAAAGCAAACTTAAAGAAATTAAGAAGGAAACTGGAGAAGTAGGATACATAAAATTACAAGGACAAGTAAGTAAACAGGTAAATCAACATTCTTACGAAAAAGTGAATAAAGAAATTATAAATTTAGATGGCGGAGTAACAAAACCGACAGGAATATATGAAAAAAGGAGTCAAATCTTAGGTAGACAAATTAACAAGGAAATACAAGAGATGAATCGAAGATTAACAGACACAGTGGAAGAAATAGAAGATAGTATAAGAAGAAATGAAGGAGGTACAGGATGCTCAGGAAATTTTTATAATAATAAAGTAGTAACTGGAATAATATATAACAACAACATGATAATAATTTACACACAAGCTTTCTTTAAAATAATACATAGTAAAATGCATAATATGGAAGAATTGGAAACGCAGATTTTAATGGATTCATGGGAAGAAATTTATGAGATATGGGGCAACAAAGTTAAAAAGGATACAGTAGAGAATAGACAGACGCTTCAGAAATTTATCGAGCATCAAACAACAAGAGAAGAAAGCAAGAAAAAGGTTAGAAAAAGAAAAGCAAATTAAATAATAGAACAAGAGAATAGGAATGAAATATGGAGACGAAAATGCAATTCAATGAAAAAGGGAAAGGATACAGAAATGAAGTCGAAATAAATAATGTACATGAAATTTAGCAATAATGAGTAATCCAATTATAAGTCATGTATATAAATTATTTATATATGATGTTATGTTACGAATAATACTTAAAAAAAGGAAATGATAGTCATAAGGATAGATTTAAAATTTAATATTAGGTAGTGTACAAAGTTAAAGTAGATATTAGACAGAGTTTTGTTTTCCATTTGGCAGCTGGTGATCCAATTAAATTCATCACGTTTGTTTCTTCAGAACCTAAAAAAATAAATATAATATAATATAAAGAAAAATTTATTAGGTAAAACTTATAATTAAAACATTTTAAAAATTTGTGAGTATGGCAAATCAATATATATAGCAAATAAAGGAAACAATTTATAAGAGATACTGGTTTACATAGAATGAAACTATTAAAGAATATAGGATAGAGGGGATAAAATAAGAATAACTCAAGTATCAAATAGAAGTTCACATTTTTTAAATAAGGAAATAAGATGTAAGTAATAAAGGATAGGAAAGGATAATAATGAATGATATTGATTAAAAATATAGGAGGTAATGTTTAATGTCAATTAGAATCTTATAGATTACTTGATAATACAGGAAGAAATAAGGAAGTTGATATTGATATGTATATGAATTTAAGAAATAATTAATTATATTGAATAATGAATATTGAAAAGAAATATGATATGAGGAGTATATAGAAGTATAATGTAATTACAAAGAAATAAGTTGATATATAAGTGGATGTTAGGAAGAAATGATAATAAAGAAGTATTATATGAAGTAATATTAAAATTATAAATTGATATTGATCTTAATCAAGTGTATTTTAAGGAAAGAATTAGGAGACAGTTATTGAAAGAAATAGGTTTTGTAGTAGAAAATATGTGAACAAATATTTGAGAAACAAAGTTGAAGAAAGTAAGATTATGCCATAAAATTGTTAAATTTTTTTTGAATAAAATAAAATCAATCATTTATAATAAGAAAATTGAAATTTAAATAAATATCCAGGGTATGGATATCATTTAAATTTAAATTTGAGGGGAATTGAACCAGATATCATAGATAATAAGAGAATTAGTATTATAAAAATATGTTGCTAGTATTAAAATATATGAAAATGATATAATTTAAGAAAACAAGTAAAAAGGAAACACTTTTCTTAATTTAAACAACATATCAAATAAATATATATTAAATAATAGCCTATAACAATATAATAAATAAAGAATTACCTCAATAATAATAGAAAATATAGAGATTGCCTTACCAATGTAATGATGTAAATAAAGTTGCCTAAGACGAAGAATAATTTCCATATCATAACCAGCTGTTCACCTAAAAAGATATAATTATATAGTCAAGTCAAGAGAATTTTAGATATAAGTAGTTACATTAGAATACAAATATTATTATAGATAACTCATTATAATCACTAATTTAAGAATGAAAAACAAATACAAATATTGAATAGAATAGAATTCAATAGATTTTCATAGATAAACAAATAATGACATATAGATAAATGATATATGGTAAATAAAATGAACGTTGAATCAATAAATAGTAATTTGTTAAAGTTTATTATAAATAATATAATGCAAAGAGTTTAGACAAATAACATAAGAGAATTTATATTTATAATGAATATGAGTGTAACAATGATATACTATCAATAACAATATTGGATGTTGTACCATTTAAATGTATCTATGTATAACCAATTTTAATTTATTTGTATGATGAAAAAACTCATAGGAACTCTATAAATGAACTAATAATGTAAAAGAGTGTATGTATGAAATTTTTTAATAAGTGAAAGAAGTTTCAATTAATCTGATTGCAAAAGACAATATTTTATTGGTTATAAAATATGACAGAACAAATTGTGAATCAACAAATAAACTTTGAAATAGTGACCTGAAAAAGAACAAAAGACTGTTTTGTTGAAAAAAGTAGAGAATCGAGGGGACGCTTAAAAAGAAGGGAAGCTGGTGTCAAGAAGTGAGGAGTGTGTGTGATGGTGTTCCTGAAATTTCAAGAAATTCCCGGTTTAAGACATTTAAACCTATAAAGTACTATTAAATACAATCTTAGTAATACTCACAGTCAATTGTATCAAGTTTTTCGGCAAGAATCTACGAAATTTTCATCAATTTTGGTTTTTTGGAGCTTCAGCGGAGTGTTCCTGGGATCCAGAGACTTTCATCCCAATTCAAGAGCAACAGGTCAGTGTTTTTAAATCATTATTGGCCAATAATCAGTGTAAAAACTCAAAATACTCAATTAAGTACTTAATTTCATAAATTGATAAACTTTTGCAAATATGATCGATCTGAAAAAGAAAGAAACAGACTTTGTATAGTGAATTCATTGCATACATCGTTAAATTTAATAAAAGGCCAAATTTTCAATAAATTAAAATATGTACTTACACCATTTTGTAATCGCATAAATCTGATGATTGAAATTTCATAATGTAATAACTATTTCCATCTGTATATAATTTCTATTTTTCTATCTATGTATATAACAATTTTCTTTCCACGGCAATTTGTATCATATATAACTATGATTTATATATAAATTCTTTTCTGTGTTTGAACCATTCACTTGTTTGCATCTTCATCAAACTTTGTATAATATGAATAGATGCTTCTTACGTATCAGAATTGTTCGTTTTATGTTAAAGCGCATGACTAGTTTTTCACGCATGCGCATTGATGAAATTATTAAAATAAATAAGTAGGTACAATATAACCATTGGCGTCGCATATTATTTTTATCAAATATAAATATTGCATTGAAAATTAAATCTATTCCAAATAATGTGTTTTCTTTTTATTTAAACAATTACAACAATATAATAAGCCAGGACTCAAAGAGAAAAAGGATTTCATGCTCCCGAACAATCACATTTAAATAAATTTCATAATCTAAATAATAAAGTATATATCATAAATAATAGAATAATATATATATATATATATATATATATATATATATATATATATATATAGTTCCTCCTTCCTCCCTTTGACTTGCCATATCTGTACATTGAATTGTATTCAAACTGATTAAATAAATGTATCTAACTATACACATTAAAATGGACTACAAAATAAATTATGCTGACCCCTGGAAAGTAATGTGTACAAATACGCGGAGACAGTTCTGCTGAGAATTTGTGCAGATAAGTTCACTTTCATTGAATAGTTCATTTTAGGGTCCATATGATGATTTTTGATTTTCTGCATGGCCCTAAAAATTAATGGAGATTTGGAATCAATCTCATGTGCTTTTCTAATGTCATTAAATCTTGCTTGCATCACAGCATTCTGACACCTGGGAACCTGAACATCAACATTATGTTTTCTAAATAATGATGCTGTGCATTTTAGAAGGTGAGGTGGGTCAAAAATTGTAAAAATTTTCTGATCTCCAATCAATATGTAAGGAGTGATTACGGAAGAACCCAGTTGTTTTAACGCCTTAACATTTGTGGAACCGCAGTCATTTATTGTAGCAACAACAGTTAGCTTGGCAATGTCTCGACAAGCCTTAATCACTTCAACAATAATTTTTGCCAAGTTAGTTACAGTAACTGCTCCATTGGAAAAATAATAGGCAACAGGTTGCTTCCATGAATTTTTAATGCCTTTAACCATAAATACCAAGGCCTTGTTAGCCACTGCTTTAGAACCTTCTCCTATGTTATCAAAGCCTCTTATTTTGTCAGCATATGCATCATACTGAATATGCTCTTTTATACCCAATTCATCCAGTACCATTACACCAAATCGATCATCATCCTCTTTAATGGACTTATTAATGTGCTGCAGTATGTGGACATTAATTCCACTATCAAATGGTATATGTCTTAGAAGTTCCAATAGAGTTTTTTTGAAGGTAGGGCAACAATTTTTCGCAATGAGCTGTAACACTTCGGACCTCTCTTCAATAAAGCCAGAGCCAAAACTTTTTCCTCTATTGTCCACCTTCTCCCTTTAGGGACTTTCTTAGAACACCGAACTTGAGAAATTAAAAAGGTGGCCACTGTTGATGGTAAGTCCTGAAATAACTCTTTTACTACATTAGAGTCAGTAAGTTTTACGAGTTCCTTTAGATCATGGCCTCTACTTTTTGATATTTTTTTTAAATGCCTAATGTGGGCCTCTTTGCTCTCAATCAGCTTAATTAATTTTAATTTAGGAGGAGTTGCAGATAATCTGGAGATATCTGGAATTCTTCTAAACACAGATCTTTTGGGTTTAGGAGTTACAGTAGATACCTCTCTACTGGGACCTGCTTCAACTTGCAACTGATCCTCTTGCTCGTCTGAAAATTAAATATTTTTAAACTTTCAGTCATAGTCATTAAATATAAAAGAAAGCCACAGAATTTAAATGAACTGTTAGGAACAAAGACTACTATTATATTCAGTAAAAAATAATAAGTTCTCTTCATCATATCATATTATCCATTATTAGTGTTTTAAATGAAACTCACTGTTTCTATCTAATTCCACAATATAATCAAAAATGTTGAAAATTCTAAAATCAGATTCCACGAAGTAAGGGTCGACACAGTTAATTCCATATTAGCCATTATTTACAATTTATACATATAAATATTTTAATATAAAAATTGATCAATTGTTAGCTTTTAATTTTGCAATTTCATCAACTTACATATGTTTATGTGTTTCTCTTCTAAATCTACACCAATAGGATCTGCTTCTACCATAGTGAACTTAATTGGTACGGCATGTGGTTTTAATTTCCAGGTAACAATATTGCTATAATCATTTCTATTAAAATGATTACTACATATGCTGTAATTCCTCATGTCCATGTTAGGATAATTAACACCAAGACTTTCAAACCAGATTTTACACCTGAAAACATATAAAACTGTATTTTTCAATACAATAGATGTTAACGTATAGTTTTTCACTCATAGCTTTTACCAACTAGTTAATATTCATACACACTAGTACAAGCTTCTTCTCATCCTTTCTATTATTTCTGAACGCAGAAAGAATATACACAGTTTTAGAGCGTTTATAACCAGATATCTTATATTCATGTTATTTCTATACCTATTAGGATATATTTTGTATATAAACAATCAATTCGATTGCAAAACATAATTTTAGTTTTATTAATTGTGAAGGACTCTTACTGAAGTTGTAGTTATTTACGTACCTGACAGTATTTTTGGGAAAGTAATGCATTTTCAGAACATCCTGTTCATTGTTTCCACAAATTAAGCACATCGCACCCATTGTTAGTTGTTCACTACTTAAGCAAGTAAATGTACAGACACTATATTTAACTAGAACTAAAAAATAATGAATAAACTAGAAGTAAAGAATAATGAATAAACTTAAGCGTAAGGTAATAAACAAAACTCAAAATCACTGATCAAAATATCAAAACAAACCAATGCAAACATTTACATGGATGGAGGTTAGTGTGCTGTTGCCAAGCTTATTCCTCTTCTCTGTGTAATTTCGTACTCTGTTGTTTAGTTATTCAGCCAGTTGTCACGTTTTAGATTCATTTTTCTATTTTGGATGTGGATTTTCTTGAAAACCCTCCTTTTCTTATCGAGTCATATACATATTATGATTATTTTAGCAATACACTTTCATAAATAATGAAAAATTAATTTTCACAAAACTGCAATCAAAATTGTAACATCGTAGCGATATCAGCGCCCTCTACTTTATTCTTTGCTCTTACAGACAAAGAGAAACTTATTTCAAAGAATATATGACAAACAAGGACAATGTATTTCACTTAATAACTGTGCTATCGAACTAATTTGTCCATTGAAGTTACACGTCTCGTGTGTTGTCTCTGACTGAGCGCTGACCCCAAACCCCCCCCCCCCCCCCGGAACGCCAAGCGGCTGCCGCCGCATCGTTTGGCCGAGCGAGCTAGGATTACTATTCTCTTTTGAATGGACCAATTGACGGTAGAAAAATGAAAATTTGTGTTTAAGTTGCGTTGGGATTCGACAACCTAGCGAAGTTATCAAAATTTGAAAATTTCAATCAATATTATCACAGGGTCTAACAGACTTTGAATTTGTTTATCTCAACTTGTAAAAGTCGCATCTAAAAAAAATTTTTTTTTAAATACTCGTCTTTCAGAGACACACATATTTATAACGGGAAAACATATTTTAAACAAATTTTTCAACGCCAAAATGAGAAAAAACTAGATGTAAAAATTTTTATTTTCGGTAAATGTTCTAAAAAATTATGTATGAAAATTTTTAAAAATTTTGTTTATGTTATTTATAAAAATATAACTTTCACTCTGTCGATTGCAACAAACCGTTTCTCAATATCGTTAATGTTCATAAATTTAGACGCGATTGAAAAAAAAATTTGTTTCCAATTTGCGCAGCCGCCATTTTGAATTTTCCAAATCTGAAAAAATGTAAATTATCTGTTTTCCCTCTATGTTTATCTATGTTTTGACCTCGATATCAATATTTTATTTATAATTACCAACCAAAAATATAATTTTCGTAAATTTTTTCAATTTTTGGAAAATTTGAGATCGGAATTTTTTTTTAAAGAACTATTTACGTCACCTTCAAGAGCATAAGATTTGCTTCAATTTTCATCTCCACAATTTTTTTGTAAGAACACATCCAGAAATGATACGAGCATAAATCACTTGAATTTTAGGTGGTCTAAGCTGTGCTTGCAAGCTGCGTCGCAGGCTCCAGTGGAAATTATTAGACAATCTAGGAGAGTGATGCTGGGTCAATATATTTTCATTTAAAAATGAAAAATCAATTATGGGAAACGTTTGACTTTTATTTCATTACTTTCCCGGACTATTATTCCCGGCCTTGACGGTTCAAATAATACACCTACGGCACTTTTCTTGACCTTTTAATCAAAATATATCAGACCAATATCGAAAAAAACTTAATTTTTTTCACTTATAATTGCACAAGTGGTTTGTATTTTATCGGGTAAATTTGGGTTGTTTAATGAGAAACTGTTTCCTAGCAATTTGACGAGAATAACTGTCAACACGACACCGAAGGTGGAGTGTTTTTAGGTTGACAGTTATTCTAGTCAAATTGCTAAAGGAAACAGTTTAGAATTTGAACAACACAAATTTACCCAATGTCAATACAAACCTCGAGTGTAATTCGGCAGGACAATTTATTGAATGAGAAATTTGGAAACATATCTTGCAATATTACATTCAATTTCTCGATGGAAGTATCTGGCTCAAATGTGTATCTTTTTGCACCACAAAACGTAGGAAATTGTCGCCAGATTGATGATTGCGTCGCAACTGTATTAGAAGGCACACAGGTATTAACAATTTGACTAATTTCGGCGTTCGTAGACACACCGAATCGACTCATTGTTAGTTCTTGAAAATTCAATAAGTTGTTGACAAACATGCCAAACTATTTATTCTGGTAACCAACACCGCGATAATTGATGAACAAATGAATAAGTGAAAAAACCACTAGTGTATTTGTCAACAGTAAAAACACAAGAGCTTTTTTTTTATCGGATAAATTTCTCTTTGCAACGAAACAGTTTTGCCAATCACTAATTTTACGAGAAAAACTGACATGATAAAATCGCGACACCGAAGGTGGAGCGATTTTATCTAATGTCAGTTTTTCGAGCAAATTTAGTGATTGGCAAAACTTTGAGTCAAAGAGGAATTTATCTAATAAAAGAAAAGCTCGAGTGTTTTTTGGCAAGATAAATTAACGACAGAATATATGGATGAACAACAACAATAATTGCGACTCATTGTCATTGTGTAAAAGTGACGTCCGCTTACTAGATATTGAGGAAGAGAAGTTTTTATCGCGATAAAAAAGGATGCACCTTTTTTATCGATGGCAAAGTGACAATAACATTTCCAGGTATATGACATTTTAACATTGGAGTTAATTTATCGCTGTAAAAGTTAAAGCTAACTTTTGCCGCTGTCAGAGTGACAATTGCATTGTGGCATATGCGATTTTTTATACATGAGTTAAATTGTCACAATTAATATTCTGGCAACTACTGTAATCTTTTCAATACTAATACCGAGTACGATCATTTTTTCGGTTACATATACATATTAAAATCAAAGTAATAAAAGAAATGTGGGGAAACCAACCTCTATGTCTAAAATTTTTAACACAAAGTATCTAAAAGTAAAGTTATCTCAAGATAAGGATATGAAGAAAGGGTGGTATTTCCGACATGCTCATACCTGGGAAATTATTTGGTCAACAAAATTATTTCTCAAGACAAAGAAAATACGAAACTATAATCGATATCACAGATCTTCTAGGAATTTTACTCAAGCGACCCCTACACGTGAGTTTCACTGTATCGGTTACTCTGCTTTTAAACACTCCCGCACTTTTTGTCAGCTTCACTAATCGGGTACTCTGCTATTAGACACTTCCGCACTTATTTCCGCACACTCTGTTGGACGATCGATTCGAATTTTCTCTCGATGCTCATCAGGCTGCTCTTGGTTTACTCCAGCTTCTTCGGATATACATTCCAGTGGAAATAACCGTTGAACAGGACGTAATAGTTCGCCTCGGGCCATTTTAATACGCACAAGCCTAACCAGACCGTCTTTTCCAGGTATAAGTTCGGATATACGACCCATGGGCCAGTCTATGCGTTTTGTATTGTCATTGCCTACTAGTACATCACCCACTCTCAGATTATTGGTCGGTTTTTGTTAGTTCAACAATTTTAATTGAACCAAATATTCGAGTCGAAATCTTTCTCGTAAATCTTCCCTTAGCCTCTGTTGATTACGGACAATTTTTGATAGAGAACTACGATCTATCTGATCACAATCGGGTATGTTGTCATCGGATAATTCACGTAAAAAACATGACCGGACTAAGAGGTAGTAAGTCACAGGGATCGTTAGAAAGATATGTTATAGGGCGTGCATTAACTACAGCTTCACAGTCACAAAGAATAGTCAGCATTTCTTCATAACACACACTGGCACGACCTAATATTCGTCTAAACAGATTCTTCACAATGCCAATCAGTCTTTCAAAAAATCCACCCCACCACGACCCAGTTGCAGGATTAAAACACCAAATGATTCGTTGGGTATAAGTGTCCTGCGAAATTTTAGACCAGTCCAAAACATTAGATGCATTTTCCGCACCTTTAAACGGTATGGCACTATCACTATAAATTATTTTAGGCCTGCCTCTTCTGGCTATGAATCGGGGTAAAATTTATAGAAAACTGTGAGTAGACAAAGACGGTGTCAACTAAAGATGGATTGCACGGTAAACCGCGCATATAAATAGGTATACCCATGCTTTTCACCCTGATCTATGAAAAAGAGGCCCAGCAAAATCTACACCTGATATCTCGAACGCCACTGCATCTCGAACTCGATCTACAGGCAAAGGAGGTGATTCTACTTCATAAGCTTTCGAATTGAATCGATTGCATATCATACATGTTTTTATTACTTTTCGTATCGTACGTCTTCCGCCAATTATCCAATTCTTCTCACGCAATTGTGAAAAAGACCTTGTACTCCTACATGACACAAGTTTTGATGTGTTTCCATTAATAATATATCCAATGGCAATATAACGGGGTAACGAAAATCTCTAGTATCATTTCCTTTGGAAATTCTAGACTTTAGACGTAACACTCCAGATTCATCATAAAATGGATTCAAACATATTATGCTTTTGTCATCAGGACCAGAAAAATGCTTCCTTTGTATTATCTTCAATATAAAATTTTCTGCAATCTGCAAATCATTAACGGTAGTTAAACCTATCTTTTTGCGTTAGGGTGACACACATTGTGTTTAAATCTAAAAACTAAAGCAAAAATCTTAACTCTTTTTGAGAATTTATAAAACATTTGAAGTTTTCAAAAATCAAATTGTTCAACAGTAGTTAATGTTGTTATTAGCCTTTTTCTTCGTTCAGTGGCAATTTCCATCTCATTAAAATTCATCTCTTCAATCGCCCAATTTTCTTTCTTGTGGTACAACCACTTAGGACCCTCCCATCATTTGGAATCTAACAACTGTTTTGCACAACATCCTCTTGAAGGCAAATCTGCGGGGTTCAAAATTCCAGGAAGGTGGTGCCATTGGGATGAAAAAGTTAATTGTTGGATTTCACGAACTCTATTAAAAACAAATGTTGCCAATTGCTCTTCGCGTTGTATCCAAGAAATCACAATTGATGAATCGCTTCAAAAAAATGCTTCACAGTCAAACTCCAAGCTTCCTGTAACCTGATTATAAAGTCTAGCAGCAATATTGGCCCCCAACAACTCTAATCTGGGAATTGATAATTTTTTAATTGGAGCGACTCTAGACTTTGCAGAAAGTGAATGGAATGAAACTTCTTTAGCTGTTTCCACTCGACAAAAAACTACAGCTGCAAAAACTTTCTGACTAGCATCGCAGCATTTTTGGAAATTAAAATCCATCGAGGTATTCTTATTTTGAATATATCAGATAAATCAGACAACCATGCCCTACAAATAATAGCGACATCTTTATCTACTGGAACATCCCATGGATTCTCTTCTCCCACAACTGCTGCAACAAAAGCTTAGGCAAAATAGTGACTGGAGCTCTGAATCCAATTGGATCAAATACTTTTTGAGCTATAGACAGTAGACGACGTTTCGTTACAGCTATGTCTTTCATTTCATCTACAATAAAATCAGAATTTATAGCCAATATGTCCTGTCCAGGATACCACAATAGACCAAGCACAGATATCTTATGATCTGGTGTACAATTTTCACGGAAATATTCCCACCCTCGAAAATCAAATTGGCCTTTGGCCATCACATAGACAGCTTCCTTAATAATCTCTCCAAGTTCTTTAGAACGAGAAAAACTGGTTACGCAATTGTCTACATAAAAACTTTTTGACAATTTTTTCACTGTAGAGGCTTTAAAAGATGGGTCTTCTGAAATTTCTGCCAAACACTGGGATAAGTAATACTCTATAGTGGAACCAAGTAAAAATGGACTACTCTCCTATGCCTATATGCAATTTCCGAATCATTTTCATCTACCCAAAGGGATTTTAAAAACTTTCTGTCATTTGAATTAATGTTTATTTGTAGAAATGCCCTTTTATGTCAGAAATCACACCGTACTTTAATTGTCTGAACCGAACAAACAAGGAAGGAATTCATTCAATCATGTTTGGCCCTTTTTCAAGACAATGGTTCAATGAAGGATTGTCCTTTTCTCGACAAGATGCATCAAAAACTGGTTTTATAGCCGTTGTAGAACCTTCTTTTGAAACAGGACGGTATGGTAAAAAATGTAACGCACTGTGTGTTTGGCTCTACCTTTTCAATAATATTTAAACTTTCCCATTCTTTGAAAACGTCGTTATACCTTATTCACAAATTATCTTTGTCCAGTTCCCGCAAAGTGTTTTGTGATCTTTTTTGTGCAACTTTGTAATTGGTCGTGAGCGGATTATGTCCATCTATCCATGGTAACCTTACTTCCTAACGTCCTTCCTTATCTACAGTAATAGCATCTAAGAATAGCTCCTTTGCGGCAAAAGCTCTTTCTTCCTTAGATTTTTGTTCACCAGGATCCTGAATACCCAAAACGTCCAATTCCCATAAGTCTGTGATAGAGGCTCTCGCAAATAAAGACAAAGCAGAAGTTGATAAATTCGAATGTTAAATTTGACAAGGTACTTTTCCCATAGCAGTCCTTCCAATGTGTGTTTCAGTTGCTACCAACCCATACTATAAAGTATGTTTGTTCCCAGTATATAAAATTCCTGCAACGTCTGCACCTAACAAAAGTTCAATGAGATCTTCATTATTTAAATCAGAAATAGCGATATTATATTTGTTCAATTCGCATATCCAAGGCCCATTGAAAAGAGGCTTAACGTTGTTACAAATATTATCTTGATCTAATACTTCAAAAGTGTATGAGAAGTTATCAACAGAAATACTAATATCATAACAGTTATGTGCAACTATAATCTCTTTTCCTCCAAATAAACCATGCACCAGATTCTCTGAACGTTTGACTCGCAAACCAAGAAATGACACAGTGGATTTCAACATATAAGAACGTTGTGATCCTGTGTCAATCAAAGTCCGAACAAATTTAGAACTACTGGGACCTACTAATCTGATAAGCAACGTCTGGATAAATACATGACCACTGGTATGATTCGCATTCGAATTTGTATGATTTGAAAGTTCGTCGTTATCTGCCAAAGTAGATGAAGGTTTACTTACACTTGATTCAAATATATTGTCCTTGGTGGTGTTCCTTTTAATAACTCTTTATTGACTTTCTTTCGAGAAAATACAAACTTTAATTGGCATATAATTTCCTGCGGCACTCATACAAGTTTTTGCTGTAAACAAAGTTCCTCACTCCCCTGAAACAACACTTGCAATTTGACGTTTACCTCGTAGTGCGAGAACTTTCGATTGCTCCTTTGGAACAGTCGTCACACCAGTTTCATCCCCATTGAAGTTTCTAGTGAAAACTGGTATTTGGCGAATAATATTTCTAGTAAATCAAAGAACTTGTTCACTACTGGTCTATTAAATCCCATTGCTCGAGCACGGGATGTTGCTTCTGGCGATCTAAGCCTCAGTTCAGGATAAGGCTTACGAAATGAGTATAGCCAACACTTTCCAGCCATCCATTTGCCTCTGTAGAAATTGTGCGGTAGGTTGTTCCGCTCTGCAAGTTCAAATGCAAGATTTCGTAATTTCCTTAATGTTAGTCCGAAACATATATTTTCCATTAGAAGAGGATACTTGTAATATATTGACAATAATATGATGGGTAGATATTATATTACAACACGTTGATATTTTAGGAATGAAATAAATACGATGAATTCCTCATTTCATGAGATTTATAGTACTACTTTAATTACGGACAGGTACAATAGAACACATATTCAAAATAATAGAACCACTTTTTGTTTAGTTCCAAAACTGATAAGCAATATACCTTGCTGAATTAAATATAAAATGCTTATACAGGGTAATATAAATATCCATACATCACACTTCCCCTTAAAAAAAATCGAACATTCATTATAACAAAAAAAATATTTTATAAATACAAATACAATAACTTGATAAAAAAATAAATATTAATGACACAAAACAAATTGAAAATTAATTTTCATAAACCAGACGTTCAGGAGGTTTAACATTCCTTTTAGGTCTAGCTAATAAGTCCGTACCTATAAGAATATTACTAACATTGTTATCACATTCCTGATTGTCATTTGACTTATCTAAAATTACGTCATTTGAATCAGAAATCTCACTTTCATTTTGAATAATATCGGATTCTACAATATTAAATTGTTTAATCTGATTTAAATGGCGTTTCCATTTCACATTCAATTTGGGTATTTTAACAATATAAGTAACTTTACCAATTTTTTTATCAATAATTCCCTTAATACAAGTTTTTGTACTTGTGTTGCGATAATCACGCACAATAACACTATCACCTGTGGAGAGTTCACGTGCGCTATGGAATTTTTGGATAAAAACTCTTTTAATTCTGCCGAACAAAAGGAACTACCGTTATCGGTACATACTTCTTTCGGTAACCCAAACCGTGCAAAACATGACCTCAAAACATCTATGGTTGATTTTGTAGTAATCGAGGTCATTGGAAAAGCTTCTATCCACTTACTATGGGCATCCAGAATGATCAAAAATTGTTTATTTGAAAATGGGCCCATGAAATCTAAACTATTCTGGATAAGGCCACGTTTGCAAAACAGATTTATCTGGAGATTTCTTTGTCAATAAACAATCATTACAAGCTTTACAAATTTCTTCAATTTGCCTGTTCAAATTGGGCCACCAAAAATAAGAGCGAGCTAAATTTTTCATCTTCACCGCCCCCATGTGTGAAGAATGTAAGCTTTGTAATATTAGTTTTTTTAAATGAAACTCACGGTCTCTAGTTAATTCCACAATATAATACAAGTTATTGAAAATTCTAAAAAAATGTTTGTCAATTTTTTAGAATTTTCAATAACTTGTATTATATTGTGGAATTAACTAGAGACCGTGAGTTTCATTTAAAAAAACTAATATGAGCATATTCCACGAAGTAAGGGTCGAGACAGTCAATTTCTTTGTAATATTGTTTTTTGTAAACTACATGGTATTATTATTCTATTATTCCACATTAAACAATTTGATTCAATAGTTAATTCATGTCTGATCCGATAAAACTTTTGTAAACTAGGATTTTTATTAAATGATTTATTTTGAGCCTAGCCGTTTTCAACAAATTTCAATACTTCACCTAAAGTTTCGTCTTTTGCTGTAGCTTCTTTTACGTGGTTGAAATTATTACTTAAGTAATTTACATAATTTATTTCCACATCTAATAATGCATCTTTTTCCAAAATTAAAGGTAACCTTGACAAAGCATCCGCTGGATTTTTATCAGCTTTTACCATTTTAATATCATATTGATAACTTGAAAGAATTAACGCCGATCTTTTCAATCTATTCGCCGAATATTGAGGAATATGTTTGTGAGGGTGAAAAATACACGATAAAGGTTTATTGTCTATCACTAATGTAAAATGCTTCAAAAATAAATAGTTATGAAATTTACATAAACCAAAAATTACGCCCAATGCATTTTTTTCCAGCGTACACTATTTACGCTCTGCATTAGAAAGCATACGTGAAGCATACCCGATTACTCTATGGCTGCCATTTGGCAATATGTGTGAAATTAAAGCGCCCACTCCATAATCACTGGCATCAGTAATTAACCGAATGGGAAGTTCTGGATTGTAATGCAGAAGAATTGGAGCTTTGACTAATAATTTATTTATATTGTCAAATGCCTGTTGACAGTTTTCCGTCCACTCATATTTGACATTTTTTTTTAATAAATTCTACAATGGATATAAAACCGTCACCAAATTATTTATAAATTTTCCGTAATAATTGATAAGACTTAAAAATGAAAGTAAAGAAGTAACATCCGTCGGAATTGGTGCATGTTCGATAGCTGAAATTTTATCATTTGAAGTGTGTACTCCTTCTTTATCTATCTCATGATCCAAGTAGGTAATTTTTGACTTAAAAAACCTACATTTTTCCAATTAAAGCTTGAGTCCTGCATCTTGTAATCTACCTAGTACTAACTCTAAACGTGCTAAGTGTTCTTGGCGATTTTAACCTGTTATCAGAATGTCGTTCAAGGAACAGACAACTCCAGTTAAACCCTGCAATAAAGTTTCAATCATTTTCTGAAACTTTGCGGGAATACTTGCTATTCCAAATGGAGCACGTGTATACTGATATAACCCTTTATGAATTGAAATAGTCATTAGCTTCTTAGATTCTCGATCTTTACAAATTTGTTGATAGGCGTTAGATAAATCAAGCTTGGAAAATTGCACTCCACATTGTAGTTTAACAAACAAATCCTCAATTTTAGGCAATGGAAACTGATCAATTTCAATGAACGGATTTAAAGTTACCTTCAAGTCACCACATATTCTAACCGAACAGTCTTTTTTTATAACTGGTACTATTGGAGTATCCCAGTCACTTTAATCAATAATATAACCAAACTTGCGACTCATTGTCATTGTGTAAAAGTGACGTCCGCTTACTAGATATTGAGGAAGAGAAGTTTTTATCCGATAAAAAAGGATGCATCTTTTTCATCGATGTCAAAGTGACAATAACATTTCCAGGTATATGACATTTTACCATTGGAGTTAATTTATCAGGGCAAATGAAACCATTATATAATCTAGTAGGTAAAAATCAGACATTTAAGTGGGAATTTGCAAAGGGAGAATTAATCTCCGAGAAAATTTCAATGCATTTTGATGCAAGTAAGCCAGTTAGGTTAGCATGCGACAGTTCTTAATATGGAATTGGTGCCGTCTTGTTGCACGTATTGCATGACGATATGGAGAGACCAATATGTTATATTTCCAGGGTATTAAGCAAGGCAGAGAGAAATTACTCAATGATAATAAAAGAGGCTTTAGCAGTATACTGGGCAGTATCTAAGTTGTACCAATTCCTGGCAGGAATAAAGTTTGAAATATTGAGCGATCATAAGCCGCTGCAGCTAGGTCTCTATTTTTAGCAGGTTTTGATTATAAATTCAGGTTTATTAAGGGAGTTGATAATGTAAAAGCCAATGCTTTATCACTATTGCCGTTACCAATGGAGGAAGGAGAAGAAGAGGTGACACAGCTGGATTATTTAAAATTTGTGGAAACAGAAGCACCAATTAACTCTTGAAAAGTCAGGGTAGAGACTAGGCGAGATCCGATTTTAGGTATAATTTTTAATTATATACGTCATGGTTTTCCAAAACACATCGATAATATTTTGTTGAAACCATTCTTTTGTAGACAGGAGGAGTTGACAATAGATAGTGGCATTATTCTTTGGGGTTATAGGGTAGTAATACCAACAGTTTTAAGGGAGCAGTTTTTAACTGAATCACATGCAGTGCATCAAGGGATTGTGCAAATGAAAGCCAATGTTAGAGCTTATTTCTGGTGGCCTTCCCTTGATGGAGAGATAGAAACTAAAGTTGAAAATTGTGAAATTTGAGCTATAAATAGACCGGTACCCAAAAAGGCACAAACAATTTCAGTAAAAGAATCTAGTTATTTCTTTGAAAGGACCCATACAGGGTTTCTCGGACCATTAAGGGGAAAACTTATTTTAATAATAATTGACACATTTTCAAAATGGCCAGAAGTTTTTGTTGTTAATATTACAACAGCTGAGGGCACGATAGAATTATTTAGAGAATGTTTTTCTCATTTTGGGTTACCAAAAATTGTTTGTATAGACAATGGCCCACCCTTTGTTTCTGAGAACTTTTCCAAATTATTATCTAATAATGGAGTTAAACACATCTCATCACCACCTTTTCACCCCGCATCAAATGGTATTGCAGAAAATGCAGACAAGTCATTAAAAATAGGTATAAAAAAAGCTTGGGATGATGAGTCAAATAGAGCGCTAACTTTAAAAACAATAATGGATAGGTATTTATTTCATTATCGGAATTCAATTCATTCAAGCCCTGTACTTGACACCTTCGAGTCTCATATTAAAAATAAAATACGAACTAGGCTAGACATATTATCTTAAAATAAGATAAAAAATTTGGGAAATAGGCATATGGGGAGAGAAGGAGTATTCAAAGTAGAAGATAGAGTATGGATAAGGGATTATAGGCAACCAAATAAGAAAACCTGGGTAGAGGGAGTAATCGATGAGGTTATTAACGAACGACTTCATTTGTCTAAAGTTGTTAAAGAGGGATTTATATGGAAAAGATATGTAGATCAAATTATAAATAATGTAAGAATGGAAATCGAGCAAACGGTTGAATCACCATCACCAATGAACCTTAATCCTAAAGAACCTTTAATAAACGAACAAGTGAGTGCGGGTTCAGAAGAGAAATCTGAAATTAAAGAAACTATAATAGTGAGTGAAAATGTGGAAAAGGAAGAGAAAGAAAATGTTCTTGATAGTGATGGTTCACAAAGTTGTAAAAATAATGTAGAGATAAATGGAAGAAACATTTTACATAACTCTGTTAATAATAGAAGGCTTAAGAGAAACATAAAAGTACCCCAGCGTTTAAATTTATGAGAGGAGGTATGAGATTTATTGGAACATACGTATGTGTATCGGAACGCACTTTTGAGTTGGTAACCATGCAGTTGTCTATGTCACATCAAACACGGGGTGACTACTTACTTCACTTAGGTCTTCTACATGAAACATACATTTCACATGCATTTTAAATATTATAATAATAAAGGTATTAAACAGTATCACAGTAATCACGAACAAGAGGTTATTTATTACCATTGGTAAACACATTACATATTATGACGGTTTACTCTACCATAACTACTAAAGGTAGCTTCGTCGATCCAGAGAATTTCCGTTAACAAATTTCTGTTTTCCTGTCCTGTCCATTGACAATAACTTAATATATTATCGAAATCTTGTTCATTTAGCGCTTGGTGCAAGACTATGTGATGAGGAGGTAATCTAAAAGTAAAAAACAACATGCGTAAAAATAATATAATCAGAATAACACTGAATTGTGTATTTGAGAGTATGTGCTAAGATACTTGGAATAAGATAAAATTATTTAACTATAACTTCTCAATATTTCTAACAGTTGTTCGTGCTATTCCCAAGTATAGAGACAATGTTCTAGTTCCTACATGTCTATCAAATTATATGTAAGCCAAGACATTGATAATGTTTTCTTCGGTTCTTCCATTACGACGCTTGCGACGTTTAAGAGGACGAAAACTTCCAATATCGCGTAATCGCTGTACCAAGCGCGGGAACATTCTTCTCCCGTAATTACAGCGATGTAGACAGTGTGCCGCGTACTGTCTTTCAGCTATAGCCGCATTTTGAAAACACTCGAAATAAATCGCAATCATGTCAACGGCTTCATTATTTGTGAGAGGCATTTTGAATAAATAGTACTCAATTTATACGCAATCAACAATATTGGGCTTCGTGTGATAAAAGTTTGTCGTTACTTGGCAATATTTTTGTCAGGCGATTGTCGTGTCTATGGCCTACTACTTGCCTTGTTATCGAAAGCAACCGATGCGTTTTTAAATGGGGATATATGAATTTTCCTGGATTAGTATTTTTTTTATAATTTGTGTTAGGAAAAAGATATTAAGATGCTGTTTGCGCAGGCTTATTGGTTGTTCATTTGTCTATTTTTTAGCCTAAAAAGTCATATCATCGCATGTAAATTATTTGAGAAAATCGAATATTTTGGTAATAATTTCGAATAACACCCTCTATCGGCAGCCGTGTAGGTCACAATTATCATGATTACAAGAAATCTAAAAGCCCGAGAAATGTTGTTTTCAGTGATGCTGAATTCATCCAAATCCATTAAGCCGTTTCCAAGTTACAGACATTTACTTAAAACACCATTCAAATACCCACCACCACTTTATTTCGAAAGATAGAGAAACATTGTTTTTATAAAAAATGTTCGACTTGAAGTTAACATTAAAACGCAAATACTTTTTTGTTACATTCATTAGGGAAAATCGCGAGAAATGTAACTTTATGTAATCCATTTTCCCTTGCCTACTTAACCTATTAAAATATTTCACCGTAACTCTCTACGATCATTAGTTTCTGAGTTATAGCCGCTTACTTCGCTTATTTGCCCACTTGGTACAATACAAATCAGAAAACATAATCTTATACGGACTCAGTGGTTTTATAATCGGGGCAGTATTACCCAAAATAGTGCACGGGGTTAAACGGCGGCTTGACGAAATTTGAAAAAAAAATCCTTTAAACAAACTCAAAACAGCGGAGGAAGAAGGAGATTCCAACAAAACCCGAGAAGGTCGACGAGGAGCTAAAATCTCTACCAGAATTTATTTAACTCCCGAGCAATACTTTCGGATCACACAGTAATTAAATATAGTTCTCGGAAGCCGGTATCTACTATCAACAAAATTAAACAGCGGAAGGAGAAAGAAATCTCAACAAGATCCGAGAAAGTCGGCGAATCGTTGAAATTCCTGCTAAAATAAATTGAATTCCCGACCGATACTTTCGAATCGTTCAGCAATTAAATATTATATCTGGAACCGAACACAAAAACTCTATAAACAAAACAAAAGATCAAGCAAAAAAAAATTTTAATTTAGAAAGCATCAAGTGAAACAACGTGGCTTACAAAAAAAATGCTTCTGAATTAGAACTTAAAATATCTACGGACAAACTTGATCAAATAAAATTTTGAAATAACCAACAACGGAAAATATGGTACAGTTTACAATTTAATTTTTATTGGGATTCACGAGTCAGAACTCATTAGGTTCGGATCGTTAAATCGTCAATATCATAGCAAATTAAAAACGTGTTTTTTGTCATCATTAAAATGTGATAGTAAAACTTGTAAAAGTGCTGTTTTTCTGCAAAATTGGTAAATATTCTTGAACTCAACATCCGTCAAATTAAAAGTTCTAGTGAAGAAATAAAAATTATCTTCCAACACAACTACTTTGTTGTTATTTCCTGCATTGAAATTATTAGAATTATCAATATTTAAGTTGTTTGTCAATATGTTGGAACCAGTTTCTTCAACATCATTAAACAAATTGTCGTTCAAAATTGAAAAAAAATTGTTAACATTTCTTACTACGGTCCACTTTCCTGTCAATTGGCCAACATTATTCAGAATAGAACAGAATATAAAGAAATGCCTGTGGATATGGTGTACACACTATATGCAAATTGAGTGAATGAAAACGACGAATACTCAGTGTGTATTAATTTATTACTTTTAGGCTAAGCGCTTTCGGCTGTTAAATGACGACGGCTTTGATAATGGCTTAACAGCCGAAAGCGCTTAGCCTAAAAGTAATAAATTAATACACACTGAGTATTCGTCGTTTTCATTCACTCAATTAGAATATAAAGAACCCTGTAAAACTCCACTAAACATAAAAACTTTCTTTTCTCGAACCAAAGCCCCAATTTCACAATTTGATAGAAGTGGTGTTTAACAATTGCACCGCTGAATACATAGAGCAGTGTGGTAGGAGGTTTAGGTTGAGAATCCAGGAACATTTGACAATGAATAGTTCCGTTTTCTACAGACATTTGCAATTTAATAAACCATTCTTTTGTGGTGGATGACAATTTAAAAAAATTACATGTTTGTGAACATGGAGCTAGACTAAACGCTTTGGAGAACTTACAAATTTTCAAATCATTTAATAATGAAAATACTATATCATTGATTTTAAAATCAACTATTGAAGTTCCACCTTTGTTTAGGATTTTAGAATATGAAAAATTATCTTCACTTGAGTATGTTAACGATCAAATTATTTAAAACGTTAGTTCGTCTAGTTCTGTTGTCTTGTCTTGTTTTTGCTGTTTATTTTTAATTCATGCTGTTATCCGTCCCATGTGAAGTTTTTTCATTGACTGGTGAATTACAGTTATTTGAATAGAATCAGAATTACTATATTAAATTTACCATCATAATTGTAGCTTAAGAGGGGCCTCACGTTTTAGGAACCTGAAAACAGTTGGCACTCGTGATTTTCAAAAAAGTTTAGGTCAATTTGTACACAACAAATCTAAAGAACTCAGGGAAATTAAGTGTAGAAATTTTAACACAATATAACTTGGACCTTTGTCTTGGGGATCAGGTATTTTGGTTGAGTTTAATATTGTTATAAAAAAGATATAAGCCATTAAGTGATGGTGTGATTTTGACAGTTTTGACAATTTGTGGTCACCAATCCGGACACCAAAACCTGATCCCCAAAAGGAAGCCTAGAGAATTAGATTCTGAAAATATGAAATCTCAAATCATTGTATTTTTTGAGATTTGTTGTGCGCAAATTTTTGCAAACGAACAGCTTTTTACTTAAGTTCAACCGCTCCACCGTCTTGATGCATGGCGCTGTATAGAAAAATATAGAACAATGACAGAAGACGACGGTCAATTCATAGACAAATAATATTAAAACTTTCTCTATGGGTCAAATGCTGTTGTCATATGTTTTGTGTTCATAAAAATATCCCAAATTTATAGTTTAGTTTGTATTGTATTTGTAAGTGATTATAATTAAGTAGTTTTCATGCTTAATAAGTAAATTTGTGCTTCGTAAATGCTATTTATATTTACTCCACAAGATTGTGTTTAGTGTAGCCTAGACATAAAATAATCCACAAATATTTTTAGCTGTTGCTAGTGATTCCGCAAGTGCATTATATTTATCCCCATATCAGGGCCTTTTGGTTCCTCCAAGAACCTGTACACTGCCACAGCCTTCTGAGTTAGTGAAAAAACTACATTGGTAATTGTATTAATTGCTTTCTACTAATTTAACAAAATAGACATTTCTTATTCTATTCAAAAAGTAACACAATATGTAATCTTTTATTTTCGAAACGCAGGAATAAAAATGTTACATATTTTTTATCTTCAACTTTTCCAGGTTGTGTATTGAAATGTTATACTTTTTGCATTTTCCTCCAGTTTGTAATAAACGGAAATGCCTATTTTTCCATTGACTCTTCTCAATTATTCAAGTAAATTATAGCAAAAGTGTTTTCTTTTATTGAAAACAAAATCAAATCAATTATGCAATATGTTTGTTTAATTGTAGTATTACAAATTTGAGGTACAGAGAAAGTAAGTAGGTAGTTTTTATATTTATTATAATACAGAATGTCTGCTTTTCCACTGACCCCTCTTAATAATTCAAATGAATAGTAGCAAAGAAATGCCAATTAATTAGGTAAACTATTAAAAAGTTTACTATAGCAATAAACAGACATGTCCGTTTTTTCATTGACCCTTATTAATTATTCAAAAAAATTAAAGGAAAAATTGGTGTATGTTTTTATTGAAAAGAAATAAATAAAAAATATTTTATAAAAATATCAATAAAATTATTATTACAAATTTAATGTATTTGTCTTCACATTTATTAATACATGGCAACTGAAGTTCATTTTCTTCTCTACCATTTCTCCTCATAACAAAAAGAAAATAAAAAGTTTATAAAAATATCCATTTTTTACGATTCTATATTCACAAAGGGGTGGTGACCCCCCATCCACATTATTGAAGTCTGGATCCACGTAGTTATAATGACTGAAAAAATATACTTTAAATATTTTCTTTACATAAATCATATTTTTACTTACAAAATTATTTTTCCCCCAATTCAGCAAAAGTATACAAGTAATCCATTTTAACTTGGAATCCATATTACAAATTTGATATACATAAGTACTGAATACATTTTCTTTATTTTTATACATACATGGCAACTGAGCTGCATCTTCTATTTTCTCAATCCTCAGACAAAAAAAAACAAAAAGTTTATAAACTATCCCTTACAATTACATCAGGCTACATTTTAGTTTTAGTTTTTACTTACTGAATAGCTATAGCGAGCACTGCTATATGAAAAATATTTGGACGTGTTACATCAGGTTCCGTTTCAGTGAAATTATCAGTTCTGAAAATGAATAGAAATTTGATTTTTGTAAATAAGTCTTGTTAGTGTTTTTACTTACGGAATGGTATAAGGAAACTCTGTTTTATGAAATATTAATGGATCTGCGGGTCAGTTACATCGGGCTTAGTTTTAGTTACATAATCAGAACTGTAAAGGAAATAAGAAAATTAGATGCTTCTTCTAAGTAGGTTTTGCCATTTTTTTACTTACAGTATAGTCTTGTTAGTGTTTATACTTACGGATTAGTATCAGGAAACTCTGTTGCAGTTGCAGCAGGTTTCATATTAGTAAAATTGTCAGCTCTGAAAATGTAAAGAAATTAGATTTTTTGTAAATAAATTTTGGTAATCTTTTTACTCACGGAGTAGTATCAGCGTCGACTTCTAGATTCTGTCTTGCCAGACTTTTCTTTTTCTTATATTCTGATATTGTTTGCTTGACAGAAGGGGGGTCAATACATTTCTGCCCTTTTCCTATTTGATTTCTGATTATTTCAGGGGCTATACATTCTGTATAGAATTGCTTAAGTTTCGGAAGCATTTTTTCGGCCCATATTTTTCTATCTATCTCAATTTCTTCTATATACAGATCTATATTATTGTAGATATACACAAAACAGTATCATCTACTCCTATTAGTTATATTCAATTGCCCCTAGATCTAAAAACACACATTTTAAATAGACCCCATAATATTTTTATCTGTGAGAGTGCCTTTTTGCTGTATCTACTGTGTCAAAACTTTCTTTTTTGCACTGGTACAAAGAAGTTGTTACCTTTTATCGTAGACAAAAAGAACATTTGTTGCACTCAGCACGAGTGTAGCTCTTGACTTTGTCTCGAGCTACAAGCTTCTTGCTTCGTTGCAACAAAAATGCACTTTTTGCACCTATTACACAAATAACTACTTTGTAATGTTATTCTCATTTAATGTTGGTAAATACATCAAAGTGATTAAATATATTATGTGAGAATGATTTTAAGTTTTTGTTCTTTGGAATAAATATATCATGTTTATACCTGATAATAGTAATTGTGATTCCGCTTAAGTTGAATTTTATTGTTGTGTTTTTCTAGGCGAATTTTGTTCTTCATGAGGTCAATTATTTCGCTTATTGTATTTGTTTGTAAATTCAGTTTTGATGCAGAGTGTAGGCATTTTATTTCAAGTAGTGCATCATCACCTACAAGCCCTAAAATATTTTATCAATGAATGTATGTCATTTAATATGCAAAAAGAATTTATAACACATGGTAATTATTTGTTATGTTAAATATATTTACCATCAGGAAGCACTTAGAAAACCGTGTTGAACATCTACCCACAACCCTGAATCAACCACCACAACATTTTGTACTTGATCAAAAATGCTCTTAGCCACTTTTTCCTCAAGAATTTCATACTCCATTGCCTCCGTCATACAATAAGTCTTTTTAAGAACAGTTTTAACAAGAGAATGACAAGGTGTATTTGTTTTTCTCTTAACAACCTGTCCAAAGATTTTATAAGAAATTAGGATGGTTATCCACTTTTTAGCTTGCCTTAGCCTATGCACCATAGGTAATATTAATTGTTGAATAAAATTAATGAATGAAGTAGGTAACATTATATTTTGAAAATCTTTGAACCATAAATATTTTAAAACTTTGTATAGCCAATAGTCGAAGTTTCCTTGCAAATTGTTTGATTATATAAGCATTTCAAAAAGTCAAAGAAAATAAGAAACCAAATTATTATTAAAGGATGACTTAGTAATAGTCTTAGTTGTTGATAATAAAAAAAATTATAAAACAAAGGACGACTAAAAAATTAATTTTGTCTAGTTACTGTAGAAATGGCAATAGCACTTCTAAATAGCATAGGACTCGTTATACTCGCTCTAGTGAGGTGCAAATTAATAGGGTTCAACTGTGAGACACTCTGAAAAATATCCAATTATAAAATTGGTCACTTGTGTACACTCCGGAAGCTGTATCGTGCTAAGAACCCGGAATTTCTCCAAAAAATGTTGCACTTCAGGTACCATAGCACCCTGTACTAGCTCTATTGAGCTGAAAATCAATAAGGTTCATCTATAAGATGCTTTGCATAATATCCAATCATAAAATTGGTCATTTGCATACACTCTTGAGGCTGTATCGTGATAACGGGGTTGTTATATGTGGCACTTCAGGAACCATGGCACCCGTTGTACTAGCTCTAGTGAGCTTAAAATCAATAAGTTTCGCCAATAAAAAGCTCTGAATAATATCCAATCATGAAATTGGTCATTTATATACACTCCAGAGGCTGTATCGTGCTAACAAACTGAAATTTCTCCAAAAATGTGATACTTCAAGTACCATAGCACTCGTTCTACTGGCTCTGGTGAGCTGAAAATCAAAAGGGTTCATCTGTGAGATATCCTGAACAATATTCAGTCATAAAATTGGTGACTTGTTGCACTTCGGGGGCTGTATCGAGTTATACGGATAGGTTTTCTTTTCTAAAAACCATTTTTTTGTGTTGTTCTTGCTAAAAAACGTAAAAACAACTAAAGAAAATCCAAAATTACAACTTTTTTTGGGTAAACCAATACTTTTCTCGTATATTAGATGGGTTGTATGGAAAAGTAATAATACCAATAATGTATTATACAAAAACAAAAAAATATTTACCATTCAGGTGATCACACATATGTGTATCTGTCATGGAAAAAAGAGAATGAACCAACTATTTTTTTGTATAATGAAGGAAAAATGTGTCAGTTCCAATCGCCACAACACATATGATAAATCTTTGCAAACAAGGTAGAAGCAAACTTGTACATGTTGATTGTATGTTTGATTGTGTACTGTATATATCGATCTCCCCACAATATATACATTATTATTTATCATTACAGATCTTTCGCTTTATGTTTTTTATTAGTTGTTATAGATGATTTGTAAGTTTTTTAAACGTTTGCTATTTTAAATTGAAATTCCTCACTGTATCTTACTTTCCTCTTTCTATTAAATGTAAAGCATTGTATTACAAGTAAATATTTATTTGTAAAATAAATTTGGAAACTTTTTGTTTATATTATTTGTTTCTAGATAAAATTGAATATATTTACACATGTAGTTGAAAAAAGAGCCTACATGTCAAATAAAATTTGAAAGCAACCAACATGAACTCTGAAACTGATACAAATATGATTAGATTGAGGCAAAGTTGTGACACGACGTTCTGTGTTTTCAGACGAAATGGCCTATTTTAAATTGTTGAAAAGTAGAATGTTTTTAAAGTATGTATATTTTCCTTCCATTCCTAATTTCTAGCAATTCCCACAATGCTGTCACTTGGTATCCATATTATTAAATAGCACATGTCCTTTCATGCAATATGTAATGCACCTTGTATCAGGTGATAATAGTTATATTTTTCAATTATCACTATTATATATTCATCAAAATGAATTATGCAATTCTTGTCTTTTGAGAGCGGTTTTAATTTTTCTTCATTCAGATACTTCAAAGTTCACTTCACTTCAATGAAGCATTTTTCGCTTTTCACTAACAAACCCATATTATCATTAAAACAGGGTTTCAAGAGAATGTTGAAAGATGGTTTGATGATACTAGAACAAACAATCAGTATTATGTATCTCATATTTTCACATTAATCAAATAATCCAGTAAACATAACCTCAAACATAGCTTTTAAAATTAAAAAATACGTATTGCAGGATAATTTACATTATCCTAACTATAATTTTTGATATCGGGTAGATACGATTACTTACTTTTTAACAATTTATTCCTTTCAAAAACATTTAAACTCTTAAATAATCAAAAATCTACACTCAAATGGAAATTATGTCAACAAATTTTGTTTGGATCCCTGTATATAATATTCTCTTATCTATGCACAGCTGTGCTGTGGTTTGGAAGCAACATAAAAAACAGAGATAAGGTTTCTCTGCTCACAAAAAGTTTAAGTATTTGAAATCAAAACATTCGAACAGAGATGCGTTTCTTTGAACCGTCAAGAGTGGAAAGACAGAGAGAGTAATTATATTGAATAAGTAAAAGCCGATTCAGTACTACTATCGACATCTATCGTAAATATTTTGAACCAAATAATTACTAAATTAGTAACTAGTATTGTGTAGGTTTTTAGTTTTATATACCTGTTAGGAGGCCTCTCTTAACCGGCCCCGAACATGACTTTGTTAAATCGAAACTAGTCGGCATGTGGTAATAAAAACTTTGTACGAATTTAAGGATTTTAATACAGTTACCTACACCTATTTTGAAGATGGTTTCGTACTCTAGTGGATTTGCTTCAGAACTAAAATTTTAGATGTTGCCTATTATGGATCAATAATAAACTGAAACTGTTGTATTAATTTTTTTCTGTAAAGCACTCGTAGATCGAATAAGCTATTTTTTTATGTCATACTAGTTCATTATTGTGATTTTATTACTTAGTTACCAACTATGTAATGTCGTACTTTATGCCCGTGCGGGCATAAAGTTCACTTTATGGTCCGCGCGGGTATAAAGAGATATAATTTTTTGTATAACTTATTTAATAATCTTTATTAATGAAATTACAAACGGAATATAGTAATATATGTAAATATTCGATGAACATTATTTTGGCCAATTTACATAAACTTTGCAGTTCTGAAAAGATCCGATGATAGTTAAGTTGCCTGCAGCAAACGATTCATGTTTCATTGTTTGGGTATCAAATTTCTGTACCGAAACACCAGACTTGGAAGGTACACCTGCCAGCATTCTTGAAACTTCATTTTTTGAAGATAAACTATTCTCCAAATATCCTTCAGCAACCGACATACTCTTCCATCCACCATGGCGCTTCACTGTGGTCATACTGGCTCCAGCCTCTGCAAGAAGAGTTGCTGACGTTCGACGCATACAATGACCTGTATATTTCTCAGGATCACTTAAACCCAGATATTTCGCTATAATGGACGGGATTTTTCCAAACGTGTTTTTCCCTACTGGCTGTACAGTACATCGACCTTGTCTATAGGTCAGAAAAAGCCCTTTTTCTGAGCAACCACGTGGCCGTAGTGACATATAATCTCTTATTAGCTTCAAACTGTTCATTTCACCCTCATCTGTAATGGTAAAAATGCGTTTTTTATCGGTCTTTGTCTCTGGTACATTTACCACAAAAACCGATTTTCTATCTTCTATATGAGTAACTAACATGTTCACAAGTTCTTGCCGTCGACATCCACCAAATATTCCAAATATTAATGCAACTTTGTTCATTAAAAACGTCTCGTTCCGTGCCTTATGAATAAATTCTAAAACATATTCTCTAGACAGAGTTTTAGACTTCTTCGGTTTGTAGCCTTTTGAAGTTTGCTTCAAAGATTCCATTAACTTATGGTAATTAGCAATGTTAATATTTTTATTTACTATTAAAGTATTCTTTACTATGGAACATTTGGACCACAAGGAACTCGGAGAAAATGTTTTAGCGAGATCGCCGAAGTATTCAAGCACACACAGTTCCATTAACATCTTTTACGTAGTTTTCTTGCATCCAATTTAATAATTTTTCGTATTCCATGTCGTAAGCTTCTTTAGACTTTTTGGCAACAGATTTTCAGTTGCTTTCTTTGCTTTGTAATAATTTCGTCAGGAATTCCAAAATCTTCGTTCATTTTGACTTCTAACTTTGTCAACATTCACCTAGCAACGATAGTGTATGATAAAATGGGAATGCAAACCGGATTTTTTTAAATACTGATTTGTATTGAGATTGGATTGCAATAACGAACTAGTATGATATTAAAGTTTGTATGTACCGCGGGCATAATCAGCGGTCGACCTACAAAACCTCGGGCCAGAGGCCCTCGGGTTCGTAAGACGTCGCCCTCAGAGCATAAACATCTATTTATACCCTTGCTACATAAATAACTATTTTGTCACACTCTATGCAGATTTGTACAACTATAGAATGTTATACTTCTTGTTGTTATTTTATTTCAGATATATCTGTGATACAAGATCTGGCAGTAGGAAACTCTTTCTCTGATCATCTTCAAGTATATGGTTTGACTTTTTCCACCAACTATACGGAGCCTGTTTCAAATTTAATAGATGCCATTAGAAATTATTTATATAACGGCACCGATTATTTAGCGGAAGGCCTTGCATCACAAGCTGTAGGCTACTATCAAACAATTTTAGAACAAACTGAAGATTATCCGGACATGGAAATAAGTATTTCAGACACGAATATCACAACAGAAGCAATCAACGATTTCATTAGAATGAAAGAACACGTGAAAACTGCTACCAAAGGAGAGCACGGTTCAAATTCTTTCGTAATGCACGTAACCCCTTTACGTACCAAATCCGTAGGAACGATTAGATTGAGAAGCTCAGATCCTTTAGTATATCCCGATATCGATCCTAACATTTTATCGGATCCCGAAGGATACGATCTAGAAAGCGTTTACCTCGGAATCGAATTAGCGCTAAATATCACCAAACAAGAGCCGTTTAGGCGCATCAACGCGAAATTGGAACTGAAACCGCTCACAGAGTGCAAGGAATGGAAATTTATGACTAGAGCGTACTGGCGATGTGCTAGTAAATACTTAGTTTCTCACAATAATCACCCGGTCGGTACTTGCAAAATGGGACCGAATCCGAAAGCTGGTCATGTGGTTGATAACGAATTAAGAGTGTACGGAATCAAAAATTTGAGAGTTGCTGATGCTAGTGTTATTCCCCTCTCCACTTCTAGTCATATAAATAGCATTTGCTACATGATTGGAGAGAAATTGGCCGATATAGTTAAATCTAAATATAATAGAGGAGGACACAAATTTTATGTAATTGACCTAATTGAACAAATTCTTTAGCGAATATATCCTAATGATCTAAATAATTTAGGTCTTATTAACGTTAGCTAATTAAAACTTCCTTACTTTGAATAGAACTTATTTCGGTAAAGCCACTCCAAGAGTTTTGCGAACTTACATCGAGTGCGGAGACGGATTTATCTATTTTCAGACACTAGGCATTTTTTCCTGTCGGCCCCTACATCCGGGATGTATATTTATCGCGATAACTTTCTAAGAAAATAATAAATAGATATATAATAATTAACAAAAATAATCAGTTTTTTAAGAATCTTATTTTTCATTGTTACTATAATTCCAAACATCTGTTCATGTATCAATAAAATAAATAGATTTGGAACTTTTTGTTTGTATCTTTGTATATGATAAATTAAGAAAATTACATTATTCTGTTGAACCTCAAAACCGCAGTTTTGAGAAAATGATTATGAAATTAATTAAAAAATCCTTTTACCTGGTGGAGGGGAACAATATCTTCTATAGCTCTAGAGGTGATGTGGTAGAATGGGCTGTGTACGGCCGACTACTTCAATTGTACTTTCAACAAGTAGCAGAATACCTCCAATAGATTATTGCGGGTGATACAAAGTAAAACGAAGGACCTGCCATAAGGCAAATTAAACTCATTTTTGTTTAGATGATTTACTTAATTGATAAAGATAAAGTTACATCGATGCGGACATAAAATGTTGTGGAAGTAAAGACTTTCTATAGCACGTGGCAACCTTGTAAGAAATATCGTCGTGTAACAGAAAACAATTCTAGTTAAATGTTTAATTGTCTAAGTAACAATGTCTAGGTGTATTTTTATTTACCTGACCATATCACTGACTCTGCACACAAACATATAACACAATAACAAATTAATCAATTCAAAAACTATATTACTAACATTTCATATTAGAAACACGAAACCTTTTAGTTGGTTCCGTAACTAGGCACGTCTGTCTTCTTAAAGCTCGAATAGCAGAGAGGGTCAGTCAAAAGTCGAAGTCGGGAAGTCGCGAAAGCTTTCGAGAACGCACAGGCGCAGAACATTTCTGATTTTCGTGTGGCATAGGCTACAGTCAGAGAGGTCCGTCAAGCTGCCCCCCCCCCCGGTTAGATTTTTTTACCAAAATGCTAGCACACATAAAGGGCACCTAGCACAACAATTTTTATAGCTGGCACACCAACAGCTCACAATAAAAATGCTTTAGAATTCGGGTGGGGCCAGGTTAACGCTAGCCCCCCCCCGGTTGGAATTTTTGCGCCAATATGTTAGCACAAATGAAGGACACCTAGCACAATCTAGGACACCATTTTTCATAATTAGCACACCAACTACACTTTTGATTCTGGGGAGTGAGACGGAGGTCAGTGAAATAACGCTATACTTACTCGATGAATAAATGAATAGGTTGAATATATATGTAAAACGGCTGGTTTAATTATTTCTTACTGTAGTTACGAAAAATTTTCGGAACATTCCACTCATATGGTTAAAATTCCAAATGAAGCAGGATCTTTTCGGAGATAACTCTCCGACAGGGCCGATAATTTCCCTTTTAAGTCCGTATCTAAGTAACGTCTGAGAAACAATGTTATTATCATAATTTTAATTTAAAATATCATAAATATGGCACGGTTTGAAAACGATCCTTCAAGTATAATCCAAAAATAAGTGATTGAAAATGAACCAAAAAGAGTAATTAAATACCATGTAATGTTGTTTAATTAATATAAATTTCGCATCAATACAGTCTAATCGCGAAATATTCTATCGAATTACACTCGTGAAAATAGTTAGATCATTAGTTTTACTTATATAGTCCATGTTGCTTGTAATATTATTAGGAAGAATACATATTATTACAACCATCAGCCCTTCGGGGAAACCCTTTCTTAACCCAAACATCTGAATCGGCCAGTTTGGATGTACCTACAAGAATTTTATTTACTCTGAAGACCCATAAAAATAGACTTGGTTTAACGACCCTTTTAAAAAGTCCGATGTGAACTTCAGATGGATTATACCTATTAGTGTTTTAAATGAAACTCAATGCTTCTAGTTAATTCCACAATATAATGAAAAATGTTTGAAAATTCTAAATTTAATATAACTTCTGTCATTCTGAGGATGATATTCAGTCATCGAAACAATTGTCAATTTCTTAGAATTTTAAACATTTTTCATTATATTGTGGAATTAACTAGAAACATTGAGTTTCATTTAAAACACTAATATGAGTAGATTCCACGAAGTAAGGGTCGAGACAGTTAATTGGATTATACCTCATTTTTAGAAAAATAAAAATTTTGTAACCCTTTCTTGGAGTTACAAAGCTCCGGTAGCTCTTCGTCTGGTGCGCAATGGTCGTAGGATCTTACGTATTATCAGAATTGGCAGGAATAGGGCGCCACTTATTTTTTGGTATCATTTCAAAAACAAGAAATTACTAACCTTATCTACTTTCTTGGCTCAATTTAACCTAATTTCGTAGAAGAAAATAATATTAAAAATAAAAAAAAATAAAAAAAACAGAACCTCACTATATGGTTTTTTAATCAAGTTACTTCGTAATCACATTTAATCAGCTACTTGTGATAGAAAAATAAAAAATATTTGGTAAGTGCATTTGATATAAACAAGAACCATAAGAACCCCTAAATACAGCTGTATTTAAGTTCACATTGTGTGAACAATTGATTCAAATTGAGAAATATATGTATATAGAGCATATGCCTTGTACCAAAAAAATATATCAGTTTATTAAAGATTAAAAGAACAAACTTTTTCTCCGTTGAGATATTTAGTGATTAAGTTAAGAATTTAGGTTATAAAAAGTCCAATAAATCACTGTACTACACTAAGAATATAGTATTACGTAATCAAATAGCAGTAAGGGTATGCCGGTGCACTTCCTTAGTAGATTTTTGTGATATTGGAATAGACTCACCAAAGTTTGAAGACGACTTGAGACCTTCAGACCCTATTTTTTAAATTAGATTCATTCTTCCGAGCCCCATCCATCTTGAAGGAAAAATATCTAGAACATGCGGCGAACACGTGCATCAACGAGATTAATTATATCGGCAACTCGAGTCCAGGGTGGTGAATGGCTCAAAACGCCGCTTCCTCTAGGATTTCCTCCCTCAAAGGTCTCAGGCGGATTGTCAGGGTGTCGATGTAACTATTTCTAGTCATACAAATATACTACGTGTTCAGGTCCAAAATGGCTACCTCAATATTAGATTTGTGTTGGAAGAAAAAGTTACCGATGAAAGGACATTGAAAGGTCGGCGAATCTGGAATTAATGTACCACTTAACGACTGTACTATTTCAAGAAAATATTACGCTTACCTCCTTGTTACAGGAAAACCTTTTAACCAAATTACAACGGCAGAAAACAGTTACTTAAAGATGCCAGCAAACGAAAAAACAAAAATCTGCTACTTCCTTTCGATATTTCTAAAACTGGAGAAGGTAACCCGAAACTAAACGAACTGCAACTTTTTGTAAACTTCAACGGCCAATCAAGTTCTAATAATCCCTATAATACCTTCTTATTTTCGGCTGACCAATGGAATATCTTCAATACATATAACGAACTCCGAACTCAACCGAGTTGGCTTAGTGAATTTCAGATTTAAGTAGTACCCTAGTGCTCAACCTGTTTGGTGAAATGAGAAGTGTCAACGTCAAACTAATCAAAAGTAGTACCTATTATGAATGTCATTGTGAATGACATTGAAAACCAAACAAATTTCAATAAGGCGTTCGCAATAAAGGTTTTACCAAACGACAAGTAAAATCAACGAGAAAGATTATTTATTTTATGTCCGAAGCCATTCTAAACTTTGTGTAGTCGTTGTATGAACTGTTTACGAAATGTAACCTCATTCAAATATAAACATTGTATTGAAAGAAGCAGTTTGATGAGTTTTATCATTATCCAGTACTGGTAAGTAAACAATACATTAACTTTTAATTATATAGTTAATCAACGTTTTAATTTCTTTTAGGAACTTGTGTAGCTGTTAACTAAATTACTGTTCAAGATGCCATCACCTGTGTTCATTAATAACAATACTTTGTGTAGATAATTTAGTGACTGTTTAAGCTGATTACTGATTTAAAATAAAATATATTTCAAAGTAGACACACATTCATTTCTTAATGCTTAAGGTAAGTCTGAATGTTACACCCCCCTACCTTGGGAAAATAAAAATAGTTGTCTTTTTATTTTAATTAATAGCAACTATTTTTATTGGGCCGTAACACCAATACAAAATGATATGAATATCTTTAAAGACTTTTCAACAGATATTTGAAATATTTAATTTAGGTTTACTTAGTGATTAATTGAAACTGATATAATGAGAAAAAATTTCTTTATATTATACTAACCCCCATATGATCATGATCAAGCGCAATTTTCTAAAGATATCTTCAACCTATTTCCTATAAAAAATTGACTAAATCTAACTACTAATACTAACTTTGTACACTATTTACATTTTAATGTAGCTTTACTGATCCCAAACTAGTAGTTACATTAAAGAATTATGGGAAAACTATTCAGCTTCCCATATTTATTCGTCATCAGAGGATACTATTTCATTGTAAGGTTTCAAATGTTCAATGTGCCATGTACCCGCATCACTACCATCCTCTTTCTGCAAAATGTATACTAATTTTGACTTTTTCCCAACTATTTTGCAAAGGATATAACGAGGTGCTAACTTTTTGGTAAAATCATTGGCAGCGTCTGATAACACAATGTTTCTTTTCCATACAAATTCACCCACATGGAATTCTTTATCTCTTCTTCTTAAATTGTAGTATTTTGTATTTTTTAGATGTGCTGAATGTATCCTTTTTTCTACGTCTTTGTATATTTCTTTTAAATCTGTGACATTATTTGCCCAAAATTCGTGACTTTTTGGAAGTATTTCAGTACTATGATTTTTCCCATAATAACTTCCCGAACAAGGAACAACTCTACCAAAATTCAAAAATGCTGGGCTATACCCAGTCACTTCATGAACACTGGTTCTGAGTGCATAACCGATTTTTGCTAACTGTTTGTCCCACGATTTGTGATTTTCCGAAATGTAACATCTAAGAGCTGTGCATATTGTTCTATTCCAACGTTCTACAAAATTTGGAGAAGGATGATAAAAAGGAGTATAAGATATACGTGATCCGTAATCTGAAACTAACTTTTGTATAGCTTTACTAACTAATTGTTTACCGTTATCACAAATAATTGTTTGAGGTACACCATATACTAAAAATATATCATTTTCTAAATGTTTAATGATATTTGGTGATTTTGCATTTCGCAAAGGAAACAAAACTGGATATTTAGTGAACCAATCACTAACTACTAAAAGATATTGATAGCCGTTCGATAACCTAGGTAACGGACCTAACAAATCTAAAGCAATGACTTGCCATGGAAATCGTACTACTTTTTCTGAACCCATTAACCCAAATTTAGCATGATTTATCGGCTTTTGTGCGGCACATTCCTTACAATTTCTAACGTACCTATAAACATCGTGGCGCATTTTTGGCCAATAGTATGTTAATGAGACCCTGGAATATGTTTTCCAAAATCCTGCATGTGATGCAGTGGGCTCATCATGACAAGACCTAATAATTTTTGATCTCTGACTTTTCGGAACTAGTAATTTCCAATCAGAAATGTTTGTATTTAATGGTACTCTAGAAGGAATTAGTTTGTACACATAATTATTTTTTACTAACCATTGAGGATAATTTTCAGGTGAATTTTCAATTTTTTCTCTCATTTTAACGTAAAAAGTATCAACATTATCTAAATCTATATCTAAAGAAATTATATCATCTGGGTTTTGAATAATCAATACTTCCTTCTCTGAAGTAGGTGACTCTACTGGACTTCTACTTAACGCGTCGGGTACTACCATCAATGTGCCTTTTCTATGTACTATTTCAAAATCAAATTGGCTAAGTTTACAACTCCATCGCGCTAACCGACCAGATGGTTCCTTCATTTTAAATAAAAATTTTAGGGCAGCATGATCTGTTATCAAACTGAATTTTGTACCTTCTACATAACCCCTAAATTTTTCACAAGCGAAAATACAAGCTAAGCATTCCTTTTCTGTTGTTGTGTAATTTTTTTCAGCTTTACTTAACCCCCTAGAAGCAAATGCAATTACTTTTTCCTCATTGTTTTGAATTTGTGTTAAGATTGCACCTAAGCCGGTATCACTTGCATCACATTGAATAAAAAATTCTAATTCAAAATTTGGAAAACTTAAAATTGGGGCTGAAATTAATAATTCTTTAATTTTTCTAAAGGTTGATTCGGCTTCTAAATTCCACTGTATTTTCTGACCTTTCTTTTTATTTCTCAGCAAATTATTTATGGGTGCCATGACGCTGGAAAAGTTTGGAATAAAACGCCTATACCAACTACACATTCCTGTAAACCGTTTTATTTCAGTCGTTGTTTTTGGAACCGGATAGTTTACAATTGATGAAACTTTTTGCGGATTCGTGGAAAGTCCACTAGAATCTAGGACAAAGCCTAAATACTTTAATGATGGTTTAAAAAATTCGCATTTGTCAAGATTGACTGTTAAGTTTGCATTTTTCAGACGACTAAATACTTCATGCAAAAGTTTAATATGCTCATCAAAAGTTGATGAAACAATAATTAAATCATCAATGTATACAAAAATATTTGGTTCTAATTCTGCACCTATTATGGCATCCATCAGCCTTTGCTGACACTGCGCTGCGTTTGCTAAGCCGAATGGTAAAACTTTAAACTGGAATAAACCACGACCCGGTATCGAAAAAGCAGTTTTTTCCTTTGATGTATCGTTTAAAGGAATTTGCCAAAAAGCTGATTTTAGATCTACCGATGAGATAAACCTAGTGTTTCTTAACATTTGCAAAATTCTATCTACATGTGGTAAAGGATAACTATCCTTTTTTGTAACAGAATTTAATTTTCTTCCATCGAAACACAATCTAAAATCCCCGTTTGCCTTTTTTACTAATAAAACTGGACTACACCATGCGCTATTTGATTTTTCTACTACATCTAATTTAATCATTTTATCTAATTCAATATTTAAATTTTTTAACATATAAGGTGAAAGAAGATACTGTCTTTGCTTAATTGGTTTTGCGTCCCCTGTGTCTATGTCATAAATCAATTTTGAAGTACGTCCCAATTTGTCACTTTCAGATATTTCCTTGAATTTATTTGTAATTTCTTTTACTATTTTAATTTGTGTATCTTTTAAATTATCAAACGTCTGAACATGGTCCAAAGTAAAAATACATGTCTCTGATCCGATTGATACGATACTACTTTTACCCTGGATTTCCCACGTATTATTTTTAAAATCTACCTGCAATCCAAAATGTTTGCAAAAATCGCTTCCTAAAATAACTGAATACTCTAAGTTTGGAACTACTAAAAATTTTAATAACTTACAAGTTTTATCAACCACTAGTGGCAATTCTACATGACCAGTAACGTTTTGTTTCGTACCATCTGCTGTAGTAACAAAATTATTTTTAGTTCTTGACATTTTTACCCCAAAGTGATCAATCATTTTCAAACTATTTTTCCCTAAAATTGAATTATTTGCACCAGAATCCAACAAACAAGAAATTTTTCTATTAAAAATATTTACATCAATATATGGTCGATTATCATTAAATTTTTGTTTGAATATGGGCATCACATTTTGCGTTTTAAAATTTTCAAAGTAAGTTTTAATAAACTGAAGTGTTTCCCGCTGTAGTGCTTTTTGTGATGTGATAGCCAATGGTTTTTGAGATAAACGGTGGCTAGCTCTATTTACCTCCCCTGTACGTTTCCCGAACATTTTTCACAGTTTTTAACCACAACCCCAGGCTGTCCGCACTTATAACAAAATTTATTTCTTTTCATCGTACAAGACTGAAAAGTATGATTGGGACCTTTGCAACTCCAGCAAATAACCCTACCATTTGAATTTAAACTGCATGCTTGTGTAACTGAGCTAAATTGTTGTTAATTTTCCTGAAATTTTCGTCTATTTGTTTTCTTCCTATTTGAATTATTGAAAGTTCTAGTGTTCGAAGTATTTCTAAAACTACTGTTAAAATTAGAAGAACTACTACTGCATGGCAAATATAACTCATTATCGATTTCCGAACGCACAACAGTACAGTTATCACCTGATTTAGTCTTGTGCTGTTCTTTTAAAAAGGACTCTAAAATTTTTGCATCTTGTACTAACTCATCTACTGAATTATAATCTTTTAAAGCTACTTTACCACTAATGTCTAACGTAAGATTCTTTTTTATCCATTTAATTCTCGTTACTAGTGCAGGTTTATTTGAAAGGCGGTTAAATAAAGATTCCATAACTGCCACGAAGACAACTACTGACTCGTCGCGTTGTTGTTTTCTACTTTTTATTGTTTCCCAGAGGGATTCATCATAATCAATATCTAAAAAATCTGTTTCTAATTTTGAAGCCAAGGTATGCCAATCTTTGATTGTTCCTGACTCTTTTAAGTGTCTAAACCAAAGCAAAGCTTTCCCTGAGAAAAGATCAATAGCAGATTCGTATAACATTTGTTTGTTTACATGCCTAGCTTCTGAAAGTTCTTCAACTCTTTCTAAGAATGCTTTTACCCCTAAACCTGTTGTAGAACCATCAAACTTTAAGTCCCATTTATAAATAGGAACTGCTTTATTGGAGAAACCATACGGTGAACTAGTTGAAGGTTGATTGAATGCATAAGTTTGAGATAAATCAGCTACACACGGTGGTGAAACATCATCCGATTGAACTTTATCGTCCAAATCAGCTTCAAGAGTAATAAAAGTTGCAGTAGCTTCATTCTTGAATGTAACTTCCTCTGTCTTACTAACATCAATTGGCATTCTCCCTATTCTAGCTTGAATATGAATTAAACGAGACTTTGTTCTTAAATATAAAGAATCTTTAGCTGTACCCTCGAAATCTGCTATGTTATTTTTTATATTATCAAGAATTGTGCTTATTTCATTTTTTTCTGTTGCAAAACTATACTCTGGATCTACTAGAACGATAGGTGCAACACCTTTTTCTTTCTGCAAAAGTTTACCTAATATTTTCTGTTTATCGTTTCTGTCCCTAGAAGTTACTATTCCCCTAATGCGTAGTTCATAATCTAATTCAGATATTAACAAGTGTCTTGCTTTCATTTCATACATTTTGGAAAATGATTTTATTGATTAAAAAGCTTGTAAATGTGATAGTCTAATATTATTCAAAACTAATATTACTCAAAAATAATGTAACAGATGGTATTATGTATTAAAAAAACAGTAAGTACGGTAGTAGTAGTGTCCTAAAACTATGTTTCTAGCAATTCTCCAAAAATTTTCCTCAATTTAAAATGTATCAACAGTAATATCTATATATTACTCACTATTAATATAAAACCAAGTTTACCGACAGTAAACAATATTTTTATATGTAATTGTGGAAACAAAGTCCTAAAAAATTCCTTCTACTTATTCATAAAACTAGTTTCACGATGCAGCGGAATATACCTATTAAATACTAAAAACTCAAAATAAAACCCAAAACTGGTTTACCATTTTTGTATGTACATTGAACAACAACACATATCGAGTTATATCAAAATGTTTTCATTCTATCTAGCTAGACTATATACCTACATTGATGAAATAAATGTATGTCTCTCTTGTATACCTTTTTGGAGTGCAGTATTAATAGGATATCTCGAGGTCAAACAAGTTCATTTAAAACATTGTGAAAGTGTACTGGCTGTATTACTAAAATGTGATAAATTTCCTGCAATTCTGTAACTGACTAGTGTATATTTGTCAGATTGAAATTTCCAAATAAATTTAGGCTAAAAACCAATATTTCTAAACACACGTTCAGGCGCCAATTTTTTGTAACCCTTTCTTGGAGTTACAAAGCTCCGGTAGCTCTTCGTCTGGTGCGCAATGGTCGTAGGATCTTACGTATTATCAGAATTGGCAGGAATAGGGCGCCACTTATTTTTTGGTATCATTTCAAAAACAAGAAATTACTAACCTTATCTACTTTCTTGGCTCAATTTAACCTAATTTCGTAGAAGAAAATAATATTAAAAATAAAAAAATAATAAAAAAAACAGAACCTCACTATATGGTTTTTTAATCAAGTTACTTCGTAATCACATTTAATCAGCTACTTATGATAGAAAAATAAAAAATATTTGGTAAGTGCATTTGATATAAACAAGAACCATAAGAACCCCTAAATACAGCTGTATTTAAGTTCACATTGTGTGAACAATTTATTCAAATTGAGAAATATATGTATATAGAGCATATGCCTTGTACCAAAAAAATATATCAGTTTATTAAAGATTAAAAGAACAAACTTTTTCTCCGTTGAGATATTTAGTGATTAAGTTAAGAATTTAGGTTATAAAAAGTCCAATAAATCACTGTACTACACTAAGAATATAGTATTACGTAATCAAATAGCAGTAAGGGTATGCCGGTGCACTTCCTTAGTAGATTTTTGTGATATTGGAATAGACTCACCAAAGTTTGAAGACGACTTGAGACCTTCAGACCCTATTTTTGAAATTAGATTCATTCTTCCGAGCCCCATCCATCTTGAAGGAAAAATATCTAGAACATGCGGCGAACACGTGCATCAACGAGATTAATTATATCGGCAACTCGAGTCCAGGGTGGTGAATGGCTCAAAACGCCGCTTCCTCTAGGATTTCCTCCCTCAAAGGTCTCAGGCGGATTGTCAGGGTGTCGATGTAACTATTTCTAGTCATACAAATATACTACGTGTTCAGGTCCAAAATGGCTACCTCAATATTAGATTTGTGTTGGAAGAAAAAGTTACCGATGAAAGGACATTGAAAGGTCGGCGAATCTGGAATTAATGTACCACTTAACGACTGTACTATTTCAAGAAAATATTACGCTTACCTCCTTGTTACAGGAAAACCTTTTAACCAAATTACAACGGCAGAAAACAGTTACTTAAGGATGCCAGCAAACGAAAAAACAAAAATCTGCTACTTCCTTTCGATATTTCTAAAACTGGAGAAGGTAACCCGAAACTAAACGAACTGCAACTTGTTGTAAACTTCAACGGCCAATCAAGTTCTAATAATCCCTATAATACCTTCTTATTTTCGGCTGACCAATGGAATATCTTCAATACATATAACGAACTCCGAACTCAACCGAGTTGGCTTAGTGAATTTCAGATTTAAGTAGTACCCTAGTGCTCAACCTGTTTGGTGAAATGAGAAGTGTCAACGTCAAACTAATCAAAAGTAGTACCTATTATGAATGTCATTGTGAATGACATTGAAAACCAAACAAATTTCAATAAGGCGTTCGCAATAAAGGTTTTACCAAACGACAAGTAAAATCAACGAGAAAGATTATTTATTTTATGTCTGAAGCCATTCTAAACTTTGTGTAGTCGTTGTATGAACTGTTTACGAAATGTAACCTCATTCAAATATAAACATTATATTGAAAGAAGCAGTTTGATGAGTTTTATCATTATCCAGTACTGGTAAGTAAACAATACATTAACTTTTAATTATATAGTTAATCAACGTTTTAATTTCTTTTAGGAACTTGTGTAGCTGTTAACTAAATTACTGTTCAAGATGCCATCACCTGTGTTCATTAATAACAATACTTTGTGTAGATAATTTAGTGACTGTTTAAGCTGATTACTGATTTGAAATAAAATATATTTCAAAGTAGACACACATTCATTTCTTAATGCTTAAGGTAAGTCTGAATGTTACACTATGTCATCAATTTTGCTTACAGTATTTGCTTGTAATATGAAAGAAAATAGTTATTTGTATGCTTAGTCCGCGAAATACCTTTTTAACGTACCGAAAGAATAGTTATCGCCGAGGCCGCTTGCGGCCGAGGCAAGATAATCTTGAGGTCGTTAAAAAGTTTCGCGGCCATGGTATACACACTATTTTTCGTGCAATCGTTAAAATTATCAAACTAGATAATTGTAAATGAATATATTATTGCTCTAAAATCAACAGCAGTTCAATTTATTTAACAATGTTAACGTGTGCTATGGAAATGATATGTTTCAATATATACAAAATATTTTGACAGTTCTTGACAAAACGCAAAATGTCTGATACTGATAGCGATATTTCAGTACCTTCCACTCTTCCTGAACTCAAAAGCGTTGTAAATTCGGCGCTTTCCGTTTTAATACCCGAAAAATCGAAACGGCAGTACTAAAAATGTTACGGCGAGTTTAAAGATTGGTGTGACAAACAGAATATTAAGACGATGTCTGAAAACATTTTATTAGCTTATATTATGCAGAAATAAAATGTTGTAAAAAGTACCTATTCATCCTAAATAATATAAGTACTTGTGTATTTGTTGGTATTCAATAAAAAATAATCCTTGTGTTTGTAGTATTTTCGAAATGTCAAATTTGGAAGTGATATTCAAATTTGGAAGTGACGTTTGGTTTCGCGGCCGTTGCTATGGGTAACGGCTGCGAAATTAAATTTCGCGGACTGTGCTGAGAACGCGAAATACTGACTTCGCTTGCGATTGCACGAAAAGTACGTTTTTTATAATGCTCAGCTCTCTAGACCTGCCGTTCTTACCCAAACATTTGGCTATTTTACAATTTATTGATTTAGAATAATTCTGAGGTAGTGAAAAATATCCAATGTCCATGGGTCAAATTGAAAGTACAAGAATTTCATTCCGTCCTTTCAGTTCTTTAAGACCCAGTCTAACAATCCGCCGATCTCGGCAAATAACACAAGTCAAACTGAACCAATCGATGAACACAGTGGAACAATTCGACCTCAATGTCATAATAAAGGACTCAAAAAACCCAAGTACACCAAAATTGTAGACGGATTGGAGCAACAGACTATAACTCACATTCGTATTCTTAGCAAGTCCTTTCATTACCCATATTGTAAGAAAGCAACTTTGGTGATCCGCCATGTTGAATTTAGAATGACGTCACATACCTTATCATGGATTGGCATGCAAACTAGACGTATATACAGAATTTCAGCTCAATCAGTTGAAGATATCTGCTCCAAAACTGAGTTGCTAGATTGCAACCGAACAAACATACATTGCCAGTTACATACTAAAAATACATAGTAGTGTTGGTATCTTATCATCTGCCACAGAAATATTTGAAGCTCTGATTAACCGGCTCTAAGAATTAAAAGATGCACGTTCTATGTAAACTTGGGAATTAAAAAAAATCTGATAGTGAAATGCAATATTTATGTTATCAATAGGTTTGTTCCAACCAAAGTAAATACCGTTTTATTACCGTACAATCTCAGTAACGCAACAAATTTGATGTAAATTACACAAGTTATGGGAACGCATATGGTAATAGGACACCGCTAGACTGCTGAATTGCAATCTCACGGATTGTTTTCTTTATAATGTTTTGCATTATCACATTCAGATTTTATATAGCTTCCTAGTTGTAAAGTCTCATTTTAGTTCGTAGAAATAAAAGTTATTTTTTAAAAAGTAGTTTATATTAACTACGAATTTAATTGGCGCAGTCAGTAGGATTGCAAATCGGTTCAACAAAAATCGTGACACCGGTCCGTATCTGCGGTTTATTTGCAATCTCGAACTTTGTGTGATTTTGTGGTTTTACGTTAAGTTGAATAATCCAGTCCAGGGAAGAGGGACCACATCGCCCAGATCCTAGTGGAGAAGAATGAACATTTTCTTCATAGTACTGTAAGTCGAAAAACATTCCATTTTTTCCTTTTTCATATAAACTTTCGCTTTTGTTTACTTATTTATTTACGTTTCAAAAGTAAAATATTTTTTTAACATAAGTAATATAATTTAGATTAGTTGATGAATGACTCAATTGTAGAAGAATTAGCAGATTTATTTAATTCTAGTATAACTTTGGAAGAAAAAAGTAATATACCAGAAATTGAAGCAATGGCTAATCCAAACTATCAATTATTAAAATTATATATTGATACTATCCCACAATACGAGGGTAATCCTCATACTTTAAATATTTTTCTAGATAACTGTGATACACTAATTTCTCAATTTTTCGATGCAGCAAATCCACAATTAAATAGTTTTTTATTACGCGCATTGTTAAGTAAATTAGTAGGTAGAGCTTTAATGCTTATAGGTTCAAGAACTGAATTACGAACATGGGCAGAAATAAAACAAGCTCTTCAATTATGTTTCGGAGATCAGAGAAATATAGATTGCTTAGTGCAAGATTTAATTGTTTTGAGACCATTAAAAAATGAAACAACATACAATTTCGGTATGCGATGTCAGGAAGCACGTAGCTTAGTAATTTCAAAATTATATGCTTCAAATGATCCAATTGCAGAAAAAACTATTAAAATTAAAAATTATAACGATTTAGCACTTAAAACTTTTATTAGAGGTTTAACTGGTCAATTGCAAAATAATATACGCTTGCGAAACCCAGATAGTTTAGAAGTTGCTATGTCCTTAGTTATAGAAGAAGAGAATTTTATGTATAGTCAGAATAGAAATAATACTCTAAATAATCAATCTTACAAACCAATACCGAGAATCACTCCATCCAGACAAACTAATCATCATCCCAATTTTTTCCAGAATAGCAATGCTAATTACCAACATTTCAATTCGCCACCTTCTCAACCCATTATTCCAATTAATCGAAATTCAAATCCAGGTGTATCTAATAATCAATTCTCGCAACCACAACAGAATTTTAATAATTTCAATCGTCCTTTCATCCAAAATCCACAACCCCAGTAGAGGAACAATAATAATTTTCAAACTCAGAGACAACCATTTTCCAATCAACCCAGGCAAAGCCAGATATTGAGAGCACCCTCAAATCAAAGCAGAAATCAATCAAATCCCAACAAACCATACAAACCTACTCCAATGGACACATCATCAGGTAATACAATGTTAGCACCTCAGAGGAAATTTACGTCTACAGAACTGTTTGCACATGATGGAAATCATCAAAATTATGAATTCGATAACCCGTTTGAGAATCAAATACAAGGTGAATGCTCATACCAAACCCATGATGTCCAAAATTCTGATTATTTTAATCCACATGAAACCGATGAAACATATCCAGAATATGACAATTCTAATCAATATCAATTCGATGATTCTTATCAAATTTCTCAAGACCCAAACGAAAATTTTCAACAAGAAGCCTCACAGAACAATCCCCCCTAATAACTTTAAATATATCCAGAGCAAATTTACCACATATTTACATCCCCGAACTAAAAGCAAATTTTTTGATCGATACAGGTAGTACTGGTAGTATAATTAAACCTGATTTAGCTTATCAATTTTATCCAAATGAAATTTTTAAAGAAGATTTTCAAATACAAAGTGCTCATAATATAACGTATCATGACGAAGTAATCGAAATACCAATTTTCAAAATTTTTAGAGTCTCAGAATATCACAAATTCTATCTCTTTAAATTTAGCGATAAATATGACGGATTAATAGGCGTTGATTTATTGAAACAATTAAAAGCTTCAATAGATATGAACTCAAAATTTATCGTAACTCCATTTGCAAAAATTCCAATAATATACGAAATTGAAAATGAAATATCGAATATTCAAAATCCTAAATATCAAACATATCAGTTAATAATACCGCCTAGAACTCAACAAAAAGTTAAAATACCAGTGAAAATGAAACAAGGCACCGGACTTTTAGAATATAAAAAGTTTGCACCTCATATTGAGATGCCGGTCGCTGTAGTAAATGTAGAAAATGCTCTTACTACGATCATAAACTCTAACACTAAATCTGAAAAAATCGAATTTTTCGAACCAATCGATATTGAAATTTTAAATATAAACGAAATTAATTTCATAGAAAAAATGGAAACTGATCATGAAATTAGTAAAGAACATGACCATATTTTAAAGACAAATTTAAAAAATATTGATCTAAATCATTGCAATCCAGAAGAAAAAGACGTTATCAAAAAATTATGTTATGATTATCGTGACATTTTTTATTGTGAAGAGATACCGCTCTCTTTCACTAATCAAATAAAACGCAAAATAAACTTAACAGACGATACCCCAATATTTACTAAGACATATCGTTACCCCTAAATTTATAAAGAAGAAGTCAAAACACAAATAAACAAAATGCTTGATCAAGGTATTATTCAACCGTCCAATTCTCCGTATTCCTCGCCAATTTGGATTCTGCCGAAGAAAACAGACAAATCAAACAAAAAGAAATTCCGTTTACTAATAGACTACCACAAATTGAACGAAAAAACCATACAAGATAAATACCCATTACCAAACATTACCGAAATTTTAGACAAATTAGGCAAAAGTCAATATTTTAGTACTCTAGACCTAGCTAGCGGATTCTACCAAATCCAAATGCACGAAGAGGACATTCCGAAGACAGCATTTTCAACTCAAAACGGACATTGGGAATTTAAACGTATGCCAATGGGACTACGTTCATCCCCTTCTACATTTCAAAGAGTTATGGATAACATTTTACGAGGTTTGAATAACGAAATATGTTTAGTATACTTAGACGACATTGTAATCTACTCTACATCCTTGCAAGAACACGTAGAGAGACTTAAAACAGTATTTGACCGATTAAGACGATCAAATTTTGAAATCCAACTTGATAAATCTGATTTTCTAAGAAAAGAAGTCGCGTACTTAGGGCCTGTTATTACACCAGACGGAGTAAAGCCCAATCCTGACAAAATAAGTGCAATAAAAAATTATCCAATACCAAAAACTCAAAAGGAAATCAAAAGCTTTTTAGGACTATTAGGCTATTATAGACGATACATTAAAGATTTTGCTAAAATAACAAAACCGTTAACTTTATGTCTGAAAAAGAATGCTAAAGTCAAACACGATCAAAATTTTATATCTGCTTTTAACACTTGTAAAAATCTATTAATCAATTCACCTATACTTCAGTATCCAGACTTTTCTAAGCCCTTTGTTTTAACCACGGACACTTCAAACGTAGCATTAGGTGCAGTATTATCTCAAGGTCCAATTGGTTCGGATAGACCAATTGCATACGCTTCAAGAACCTTAAATAACTCTGAACAAAAATATAGTACTATTGAAAGAGAATTACTTGCCATAGTATGGGCTTGTAAATATTTTAGACCATATCTGTACGGTAAACGATTTAAAATATATTGTGACCATCGTCCTTTAATTTGGCTATTTAATCTCAGAGAACCGAATTCAAAATTAATACGCTGGAGATTACGTTTGGAAGAATTTGACTATGAAATAATTTACAAAAACGGTACTTTAAATTCAAATTGCGATGCACTTTCTAGAGTAGTTATTAACGCACTCGAAAATGATTCAATGATTAATAATCCTGGCGAAATTACAGATCCCAATGAATTAGACCAATTTTAAAATGACCTTATAGACGAACAAATAAATGACAATATAACCGATGCCAATTTGCAAAGAGCTGACACAATTGACACCGACTCAAATACACAACACACCACTTTTATTGAAACAACAAATGACGGTATACGAATATTTGACGAAATAATCAATAATAAAGTTAATCAAATTATAGTCACACCGCATCCATATCCTAAATTAATAGTTGACGAAAATCATAAAATAATGAATGTTAAAATTCCGACCCAAAATAATGAAAATCTTATACTCGAATTTTTAAAAGACTACACAATTATGAAACGTTCTTACTGCATGTATTTTCACAATGATTCTCTTTATAACGATTTCAATAAAATATATTTAGAACACTTTTCGGAAAAAGGCCCAAAATTAATTAGATGCTTAAAACAAGTAAACACAATCAAGGAAAAGGAAGAACAAATAATGCTAATAAAACATCATCACGTTGGCAAAACTAACCATCGTGGTATTGTAGAAACGTATGAATATTTGAAACGGAACCATTATTGGAAAAATATGAAAACTACTATTACTGAATATATAAACTCGTGTGATATTTGTCAACGAACAAAATATGGCAGACATCCTCCATACGCACCTCTGGTAATAACTGAAACAGCATCAAAACCTTTTCAAATTGTTCACATATATTTATTTCATTACAACAATAAAATATATTTAATTATTATTGACGCATTTTCAAAGTTCGCACAAGCATACCAAGTCGAAGGCAAAACGGCTATTCATGTGAGTAAATCATTAATAAAATACTTTTGTTCTTTTGGAATACCAGAAAAAATTATTCTTGACCATGGTACTGAATTTAATAATGATACTGTAAAAGAAATTTTGAATTTACATAAAATAAAAATACATTTTGGCACTGTAGGACATCACGAATCAGTGTAGCAGAACGATTCAATTCCAGTCTAATAGAACATCTCAGAATTCCAAAAGAAATGCACCCCAATGAAGACGATTTAATTGACTATGCAATTTTAGGTTACAATAGCTCAATACATACTAGCACTAAATTTACCCCTTTCGAATTAACCTTCGGACACACTAATTAGCGAAATCCAAATAAAATTTTTATTCCCGCAGCATTTTACTCAGATTATGCTGAAAATCATAAGGAAAAACTTAAACATGTATATGAAAATGTAAAAGAAACAATAGAAAAACAAAAAGATAAAATTGTAGATAAGAATAACCAAAAAGGTAATACTAATACTGATTTTAAGTTAGGACAAATAGTGTTTAAGAAAAACTTGCGTTATCATAGTAAAAAAGATAATAAATTTATAGGACCTTATGAAATAACCGAAATTTTAGATAGGAACAAAGTAGAAACAACTTCTAAGAAAAATGAAAATAAAAAAGAGATAATACATATAAAGGAACTAAAACAACCTCCAACTGTTACAGGTTGTCCATCCACATCCATGAGGGATCAAACCACCCAAGACTCCATAACTTAAATAATAACCCCGGTCTTCTACCTTATAAATTAGGCAATGCTCAAAATAAAATTTATTTTTGGTATTTTATTCAAACTTTCGACATTTCAGATATAGTAACCCATTTTGAAGCTGTACAAAATCACTTTAGAAGAATTCAGAAAACATTTCCAAAGAATGAAGATAAATCCGTGTTAATCCATGAATTTGAAAGTATGTGCAACCTAATATTAAATTTAGAACAAAAAATACAAATCCAGTTAAATCAGATAAATCCAGTTTTTAATATAAGAATGAAAAGAGGAATAATAAACGGACTTGGCTCAATAATTAAATCTTTAACGGGCAATCTAGATCAAAACGATGCAGAAAAATATGATAAAGCAATTAACACACTTTCTGAGAATATTTGTAAAAATAATACAAACACATTGGCACAAAATCAACAAACTTTATTGAAACAAATAGAGGAAATTGAAACTTATTACGAACAAGAAAAAGGAAATTATCACCTTTATGTCACGGATACATTGGTTTCTCAAATCGCTCCAACTTATCAATTAATTTACAATATTCTAGAGAAAATCGAAGTAGCTATCACATTTTCCAAGTTAAATACAGTTCATAATTCAATAGAGAACTTTTAAATGAAATAATGATTGTAAATGAACAATTGAAATTCAATAAGCTTCCTTTTGAACCAAAAATAGAAAATATTCTATTATATGAAAAGGTCACAGAAGTAAAATGTTATACCAAGGGATACAAAATAGTATTTATCTTAGAAATTCCTATAGTAGAAAGCGAAACTTATAATTATTTCCACATATACTCATTGCCTGTACCCACACAAAACTCCTTCAAAGTAATTCTACCTCAAGCGAAATTCCTTATCCTAAATGACCTTTCCTATATGTTTTTCGACGAGAATTGTCAAGAAGTTTCATCTGAACAGTACCAGAAAGGACCCATTATCATCCAAGAAGGAATCCCATGTGAAATCCAGATGCTTCGCTACTTCAAGAACGTCTCATCATGCCAGCAGCTAACTGTTCGAATGCCTAAATTACGAATTCAAAAATTAGAGAAAAATCATTGGATTCTAATATCTCCTGAAATAAGTGTAGTTAATCAAAAGTGCGGATCTAACAAAGACAATTTTCCAATTCAGGGAACTTGTATTCTAGAACTTGATTCGGAGTGCGAAGTGGACATTGATGGTATTAAAATTAAACATTTTGAAAATTATCAAACCGAACTGAATCTAATAAACCTTCCAAATTTAACATTTTCAAGTGAAATAGCAAATTTTCAAATGGAACCAATCCAATTAAATTCTATCAATTTAGACGACTTTAAATATGTTCAAAGTGCTTTAGACATTCAAAAACAAAAAATCGCTAACATTTAGTCTCCAATAATATCTGCAAATTTTAATATTTGGACTATTTTTATTTATTTCATCATATTAATAATTATTTTGTATTGGACTGTAAAATTCATTCTAACAAGAAGAACCCGAAGAAGAAGCCAAGGCGAAGAAATCCAGAATGGTCCCCAAAATTTGGAACTCTGAAATTCAACAAATTCCTTGAATTTCTGTGTAATGGCGGAGGAGTTATGGGAACGTTATGGTAATAGGACACCGCTAGACTGCTGAATTGCAATCTCACGGATTGTTTTCTTTATAACGTTTTGCATTATCACATTCAGATTTTATATAGCTTCCTAGTTGTAAAGTCTCATTTTAGTTTGTAGAAATAAGAGTTATTTTTTAAAAAGTAGTTTATATTAACTACGAATTTAATTCACATACTTATTATATTCACTAATCATCAGGTCAACTGGGTTTGTATCGTGATTGTACGGTTTTTGTGTTGGTTCGAACAGACCTATTACAATGGTTAATTATCCATGAACTTCGGCAATAAATATTCTGGCACATTTAAATATAAAGTTTGAGTGTTTCTTTTAAAAAGGCCTACAGTGAACCACGATCAGTCTAAAACATGTATTCTCAATATATTGGAACATTTTTAGGGATCTCAGCCGCCCCTTCCCAGATTGCACAACTTTGTCCAAAGGACATATCCAACGGCTTCGCTTTTTTGTACATTTATTTATCCAATGTCTGTACGCAAACGTTTGTCGTTGCCTTTTTTATAGTCTGACGTAATTTGCAACTTATTTGTGAACGGATTGTTTCTGATTCCGTGACTAAATGGTTCAATTTAATTATTTTGTTTTATTAAAATTACTATGATTTTGACAAAATTATTTTTAAAAATGAAGGTTTTTTGTATTCTTCCGTTTTTTAGCATTAATTGTAAATAAATAAATAATTATTAATTAAATAATAGTTAATTATTAATTAATCAAATACCATGCTAGATGGGAAAATATAGATATCACGCACAATCCAGCAACAGCTGACAACAATAATGCTGTTTAGGGGCCATTTTTTATAGGAAAATGATGTTTAGGGACAAATACATCCAACATTTTCATTCATTCGTGTAAGCATAGCGTTATTTTGCAGACACCCTCCACCCCCTGAATTCAAAAGCGTTGTTGATGTACTAGCTATAGCTTTTGTGATAGGTTGTGCTAGGTGTCTTTTATTTGTGCTAGCATTTTGGCGAAAAAAATCCAACCGCAGGGGGCTAGCGTTAACCTGTCCCCACCCGAATTCAAAAGTATTTTTATTGTAAGCTGTTGGTGTGCTAGCTATAAAAAATAGTGTGCTAGGTTGTGCTAGGTGTCTTTTATCTGTGCTAGCATTTTGGCGCAAAAATCCCAACCTGGGAGGGGGCTAGCGTTAACATGGCCCCACCCGAATTCAAAAGCATTTTTATTGTGACCTGTTGGTGTGCTAGCTATAAAAATTGTTGTGCTAAGTTGTTCTAGGTGCCCTTTATGTATGCTAGCATTTTGGTAAAAAAAATCTAACCGGGGGGGCAGCTTGACGGGCCTCAACCAGAGACGGTATAAGCGGTTGTCGGCGAAGGCTATCATAATGTTTAAGTGATTTAAACACCTGCTTTCAATTCTGCAATTTTATTGATTATTTCCATTGACATAGAAAAAGAATAGATCCAGCATTCCATTCAAAAGACAACAACAATATTCATTTTCTTGCTTTGGCTCTAATAATGCTCTATCTACTGTAGATATTGTATTGAATTTAGAAAAAACTCTTAATTATAAAGACATTTTGAATTTAATTCTGTCTAAAACAATTAGTAAGTATATTGAGAGATAGAAAGAATTTTATTCAATTTTGAAATACAACAAAATGACAATAGAAAAAAGTCCTAACCTTTATTGAATTACTACCTGACATCGATCAGGTCTTAAGGGTAAAGACAGACGGAGCGGTTTGTGCTAGTGAATTCACACTCGACGGCCAGTGCTGCCGCCGCTTGGTATAAAATAAAATAAAATTCTCCATTGTTGTCAACTGCGTATCGTGTGCAGTACGGAGTATGGCGTCTTCGGATGAAAGTGATGATGAATTTAACTTTTTTAATGATAGCAGGTTTACTTTATAATATAATTAAGAAAATCAAAGAAGCGTAAATATTGGATACATCCCATAATGAGTGAGAGAAAAAATAGAGGGTTTTTTATTCACTATATCGTGAAATTAAGGATGACCTAGAAAAATTATCTAATTTTACAAGATTGTCCCAAGCATTTTTTGAAGAATTGTTATTACTTACTCAAGATGCATGTTCCAAAAATAGCACCATTATGAGAGAAAGCATACCGGCGGAAGAAAAACTTCTTGTAACGTTAAGGTAAGATTCGTAGTTATTTGCTGGTATTTGTCAAAATAAAACAATGAACAATTATTTTTTGAAATTTAATTAGAGAAAAACTGCCTTAAACATATAATATAAATGTTAAAACAAACTTATATCTGTACTGTCCCGAGCATATGTAAAGCCTGCTGGTGATGCCAAAGGTGTTTGACATTGGTACTGCTGCTGAACTCCAGAAGGTCCTGATTGCGAGGATGGTAGATTTGAATGGTGCCGTTGCTGTGGTATTGTAGACTGGTAGCCAGAAGCTTGGACCGCACCGACGGTAGGTGAATTACATACTGTATGTTGAACAGATGAAGGGGGGGGGGGGGGTATTTGCGTAGCTAAATATTTTTTAATGGTCTGCATCGTGTCCATTCTGGGCGTAAATTTTAATTGCGGAGACATTGATTCTAAGTAGGGCAATAAAGACAATAAAAAAAGTTTATCGTTATCTTCGTTGTCTATCAGTTGTTGAGTTTTTCGTTCGTTTCTTTTATTATGGCTGTCAAGGGCTTCCAGTAGTTTTTTTTTTCTACCATATTTCCTTTGCGTTTTTTATACATCTGGACATCGGAAGGCTGATCTGTTGAGGCAGTTTCTAGTGCACATTCAGTCACATTGGTCGGGGACAAAGGACCTGCCTCTCTATTCATAGATGTTTCAGTTGGAGGACGTTCAGTGACATCCATCAGGTAGGCTAATTGGTTGGCGTATACATAAGGAGCTTTACTTTTTTGGCCTTGTCGCGATTTTACTTTATTCTCCTTTAGATCTTTGACCTATCGGCACCGTACATAAACAAATGAATAGTAGGTCCACTCTAAGCTCCTTCTAGCGCGATGTCTATCTCACTCGGTCTCCGATGCTACTCTTTTTCGGTATCCTGAAACTCCGAATCGATCGATATACAGTTACCGTGTGTCTTTTGTAGTTGAGGGTACGAGCGGAGTTGATAGTATACCGGGTGGACTGTCTTTTCAGTGAATTATTTGATTATTATTACGGGATAATTATTAAAAAGAAAATGCCACGAATGTGTTGTGTGGATGGCTGTAGAAGTAGAGATTGGACAAAAACATCTTCCTTCAGATTTCCCAAGGATGACACAAGGTAAATTTTACAATATTATTTAGCAAAGGATATTAGTAATAAGCAGTGTAGTAGATGTTATTGTGCTTCAAAATAAAATATTACCAATATATCTTTTCAGATATCAACGTTGGAAACAGGCCTTAGGCTTTGTTGATTGTCACAGGTATGCCAATTTGGCCGCAGAACAATGCAACAAAACATCAAGAGTGTGCTATAGACACTTTTCCCAAGAATATTATATGTGCAGTAATAGCAGAACAAATCTGCAATATAATGCAGTTCCGTCCTTGAATTTACAAAAAAATAGTAAGTTCCCAAAATTTTTAGTACCTAAACAATACTTCTGACAATAGGATTTTGTCTTGTATATTTTTACTAGGTATTTCCAATAATTTGCAAATTTTTTAGATGGCGGTACAAGTTTAAAGAAAGTCGCAGTTCAAACTGATTTCAAGACAATGCTGCACAGAGAAGGTATGTTATTGTACTTATCAATGGCGTGTTTTGGATAAAATACATATATGTAAGTTAAGTATTTTATAGCAATTTTATTTTTCAGACGATATGAAATATCAAGATGTATATGTTCAAACAGAAGGCGAATTTTTTTCAGAAAATGTTGAAAGTGGTAACGATGTTTCTACTCTAGCTTCTGTGGTTACCAGAGGTATTTAATGTTTTTTTATAGCATGTATTTTGGGCAAACTAAGGCTAGCTTTTATTATCTACCATATTTTGTCGTTATATGCCATATAACTTGCTATTTTTAACGAATTTCTCATCTCTTCAGATATGTAGCCCTGTTTACCGAGAACTGGGAACAATAACTGACATTTAGATATATTGACCCTAATCTACACTATGTATGTAGATTTCCGCGATATTCACCAATAATAACAGATATATGGTGAATATTTGATGTACCAAGGGTGATTCTGGAAAAAGCTTCTATTTTGGGCAAAACTAAAGCCCAGCTTTTATTATCTACGTTATATGCCATATAACTTGCAATATTTAGCGATTTTGTCATTACTCCTGATATTTAGCCCTGTTTACCGAGAACTGGGAACAATAACCGACAATTAGATATATTGGCTGTATTCTAGCACTATATATGTAGAATTCCGAGATATTTACCGATAATAACAGATATATGGTCAATATTTGAAGTTTTGAGGCCGATTCAGAAAAAATCAAGTATTTTGTACAAACCAAGGCCAGGTTTTATTTTCTACCATATTTTATCGTTACGTGCCATATAACTTGCTATTTTTAGCGAATTTCTCATCTCTTCTGATATTTAGCCCTGTTTACCGAGAACTGGGAACAATTACCGACATTTAGATATATTGACCCTAATCTACACTATATATGTAGATTTCCGCGATATTCACTAATAATAACAGATATTGGTGAATATTTGATGTTTCAAGGCTAATTCATTAAAAATGCTTGATTATGGGCAAAACTAAAGCCAGCTTTTATTATCCTTTTATTATCTTCCATATTTTGTCGTCATATGCCATATAACATGCTATATTTAGCGATTTTGTCATTTCTCCTAATATTTAGCCCTGTTTACCGAGAACTGGGAACAATAACCGACATTTAGATATATTGACCCTAATCTCCACTATATATGTAGATTTCCGCGATATTCACCAATAGTAACAGTTATATGGTGAATATTTGATGTTTCAAGGTTGATTTAGAAAAAAAAGCTTGTATTTTGGGGAAAACAAAAGCCAGCTTTTATTATCTTCCATATTTTGTCGTCATATGCCATATAACTTGCTATATTTAGTGATTTTGTCATTTCTCCTAATATTTAGCCCTGTTTACCGAGAACTGGGAACAATAACCGACAATTAGATATATTGACCCTATTCTGGTACTATATATGTAGAATTTCGAGATATTTACCGATAATAATAGATATATGCTCAATATTTGAAGTTTCGAAGCCGATTCAGAACAAATCATGTATTTTGGACAAAACTAAAGCCAGTTTATTATCTTCCATATTTTGTCGTCATATGCCATATAACTTGCTATATTTAGCGATTTTAACATTTCTCCTAATATTTAGCCCTGTTCACCGAGAACTGAGAACAATAACCGACAATTAGATATATTTACTGTTGAATTCCAAGATATTCACCGATAATTACAGATATTTGGTCAATATTTGCAGTTTCAAGGCCGGTTTAGAAAAAAGCATATATTTTGGGCAAAGTAAGGTCAGGTTTATTATCTACCATATTTTATCGTTATATTTTTTTCAGAAAATGTTGAAAGTGGTAACGATGTTTCTACTCTAGCTTCTGTGGTTACCAGAGGTATTTAATATTTTTTATAGCTAGATACATTTCTAAAAGCTACGCTATGAATGATTTAAATTAAACATTTTTTATTTTTACGTCTATTATGATTTCGTGGTTGATAAGTAATATTCATTTAAAAGTGGTGGCGAAAGTTTACTCCTTTATAGAACTTTTGATTTGTTTTAGATCAACATTCACAGACCTCAATGACGCTTACGGCCAATACTCCTCGAAAAAAAGTGTTGAGAGAGGAGATAAAGTGTTTGAAAAAATCAACTGTGCCTGCTCAATGTTCAAGAAAGTTGGAAACCGGAATATCGTTTGAAGATATTTCCAAATATTTGGAAACTAACTACTCAGAAGATGCCTACAAACTTCTAACGTCTCAGATAAGTTTATTAAATAAATCACCTAAAGGTTGTAGGGGAAAGTGGTCACCATTCGTACGCAGGGCACATTCGTACGCGTACGAATGCTCCCCGTTAGATTTTATCAACCACCAGTATATCAAAATCCCATTTTTAAGTAATAAAATATACCTAGTATCTTTTAAAATTATCGCACAGACAGCATACTAACATATTTTTTCTTATATTCTACTTCTAACAAAATGAAATATTTCTATTAAGTGAACCTTATACTTATATTTAATATTTTATTGCAGAATCATGATGCGAAGATATATAAAAAAAAGGGTACGCGTACTCAAGAAGTGGATGAAGAGTCTATGAAGTTAGCAATTGATGATATAATACAAGGAAGGTTGTCGTATAGAAAAGCCGCGTTAAATTTCAACATCAAAACATCAACGTTGGAAAGCAGAGTCAAGAAATTTAAAGATGGCTCTAACGCCGATGTACCCTTACGAACTTTCCATTCAAAATTCACGAGTCTACAAGTCTTCTCCATGGAAGAAGAGGCACGCTTAAATGACTATATTACTAATTGCTGCAAAATACATTATGGGCTAACAATAGTACAGATTCGAAAACTTGTCTACGAATACGCGAAAGCGTTGAATTTAAAATATCCAGCGAAGTGGGACGAAAATCAAATGGCTGGCTTAGAGTGGATGCTTAATACGGGGAACGAAACGCCAACCTCAGTCTGCGAAAGTCAAAAAACACTATCGCTGCTCGATCAATCGCGTTTAATAAGAATGCAGTCCAAGAGTTCTATAAAAATTTGGCTGATGTATTACAGCGACATAATTTTGCTGCCGACAGGATATTTAACTTTGACGAGTCCGGCGTGTCTACTGTTTTAGAAACTCCTAAAGTTTTGGCTCCTAAATCACAGAAACAAGTGGGAGAAATCGTGTCAGCGGAAAGAGGCGAATTGATAACATTTGGTGGTATTGAATAGATGAGGCATCTACTTGATGAAGATCCATACTGAACAATGAAATAAAACAATATAGTTTGTTTAAATCTTCATTTATTTGAACTAATGTTCAATTTAAACTTGTTGACGCGTTTCACTAACACAGTAGCTTTGTCAAAACGAATGAAGGTAAAATATAAAAAAATGTCTAATATATACAGTGCTAAATCTATTTGCTAAGGTTAACAATGGTATTGAAAGAAATTACCTGGAAATTCATTCACTACAAATATTCCTAAGCTATCTTCTAGGTAGAGAGGTTCAATAAAGCAGACCGAGTGATATCTATTTGGTCGTTAAGGAGATTACCTGAATACTTATTTTTGTTAATCTCTAGGGCCTCTAATAAATTTAAACTAAAGGATTTACGGACTACATGGATAATTTCAAAATTTGGGTCGAAAATGTGTTGGTTTTCTAATAAATGATTTGAATAGTTAGAATCTAATTTTTTGTTGTCATATTAGCTACGTTTGTGTTCCGAAATTCTAGTTTTAAAATTTCTAAAAGTTCTACCGATATAAATTTTATCACAATTGTCATTACCACATTTTAATTTATAAACTCCTGATTTGTTTAACTTTGAAGATTTAGATTTATTATTTTTAATGAATTTGGATAAATTGTGATCAGTTTTAAAGGAAATATTCATGTCTAAAGTTTCTAAAAATGATTTAATTTTTAAGGATGGTGTTCCAAAGTATGTTACGCTTTTAAATTGTTTATTATTTTTATCTGAAGGGAATACTTGTTCTAAATAAAGTCTGTTTTTTTATCTTTTTATTTATGATATTGTCAATTAAATTTGGATCGTAATTATTATTAACTGCTATTTGTTTTATGATATTTAATTCTTTGGTATAATTATTAATATTTAATGGGACTGTTAAGAGTCTGTGTATCATACTATTGAAAGCTGCTAGTTTATGCCTGAATGGGTGGATCGAACTATTATGAATTTTAATATCTGTATGTGATGGTTTATGAAATATAGAAAAATCATGTTTATTATTTATATTTGAAATTGTAGGGTCTATAAAGTTTATAGACTTATTTTGTTCAAGTTCTACGGTAAATTTGATATTATTGTGAATCGAGTTTATGTAAAATTTATATTTGGGTGTAGGCTTACAATAAAATCAGTTAAAGCCCTTTGGGGTATATTAAAATGAAAGGGTTACACCTTTTTACTGACAAGAAATTTAAACCAAGACTGCCTTGAAAACTTTTTTGTCAAGTTAGAAACTGTTGTGGTAATTTAAGAAACCCTACGTCTATACAGTTTTCTAGAGCATTCAAAAAGTTGTTTACTCTGAAGTATTTAGACCATGTTGACGGCGCCAACTGCATTAATGACATTAATGAATTGTTGTTAAATATTACTCCAGACTTGGCAGAAAACTGTAAAGATCTCATTTTACCGTCAATAGAACCATAAAATCCTTTGAAAGCCTTTACAACTGATTACAGGAATCTAAACAGTACCGATGGCAACGCGTTAGCTTACGTTCCTGGTTATTTATTAGAAAAATGTATGCAGCAACATTTCTGCGACATATGTTTTGCTAATGAAAGAAATACCTTAAGAAAAGAAACAACCATTTTTTCTCAGACAAAAGCTTATGTCAGCAATACAAATTTTCCATTTGGTGGGCTCAATGTACCTAGCCAGAATTTTGTTGGATATGTTATCCAGCTTGAAGGTATATTTGTAGTTAACTTCAATAAATTAGCATATAAAAATTCTATCGGAGCGACGATAAAAGATCTTTTTAAAAATGTATCATTTACGCAACCTTGTAAAAATTTTCCTTCAAGTTATTTCTCATCTCTTTATACAAGAGTGTGTTTATATTACACAATTAAATTTGCAAATCGTGAAATAAAACTTAAAAAATCTTATAAACCCAATACAAAATTACAAATATTACAAAATTTGTAATTATTCCTTTTTGCTTTGCTTCATAAGTTTGGTTTAGGATTACATTCTTAACTATATGTTATTATTAAATATTGTTCTTATATGCAAAAGAAATTCCAAAGAATGTTATATACTCTGGTATAGTTTTTAACTATTTTAAATATATAGTTGTTCAAGCTTCCTATTTTTATATTGTAATGTATACATGAGGATTTGATTTATTCTAAGTATTTATATACGTAGAACCTTGATAACTCAAACCTCGATAACATAAGAACCTCTATAAATTCATAAAATTTTGTCCAAAACCTCCTTTACTTAAAATACGAACCCTCTATAACGTAAACGAATAATTTGGGCATCGCACGTCAGTAACTCAAAGTGGTAACGACGACGACCTTCGTAACTTGAATCATCTATCAATGAGTCGTCATTTGAAATGAATTAACACGTGTCTACCAAATTGCTGAGTACAGTAACTTATTTGTATCATTAGCTTGCAGCCGTGTATCTCTATAATTCCTGAACAAAGCTCATAAACGGACCTCCGTAAGTAAAAATATAAACCAATAAAAATTCCTTAACTTAAACCCTTAGTAAATAGAAACCTCAATAACTCAAATTATTCAACGTCTCCCTCGGTCTTTATCTTATCGAGGTTCTACTGTATATATTTGTACATTTTTGATGAATTATTTTATTTATATAATGTAATAAAAGCTATTTCAATCGATGATACTAGTTTATTTCTAATGAGTAATTTTATATTCCCTATCAAATACTAAAACGTACCCTGCATAACAAAACAATACCTATCGTTTTTTGAAATAGTTTTCTAACATTGTACATTTTTATTAGCCCCCGTACCAAACACTCAATTTATAAATCAACAAGCTATGACGGTAGTAATTCGCGCGACCCCTGTATACTCGAGACACGTGCGGTTTTACGATAGTTTTTCGGAAAGCCTTTAACAGCGTTACATCAAAGAGCCGACGTTGAGTGAACTTACTATTCATTTGTTTATATACGGTGGTATCGGTCTCTTATATTCTTCCACTTTTTTTGAAGTATTATACCTAAAAAATGAAGTTCTGCTTAAGAATATAATGAAAACCATACAAAAATATTTAGATGGAGGACATGATTGAGTTTTTACAATAAATCTTTATATTTTTCTCAGATATCTAGCCACCGGCTGTTCTTTTGTCGATTTGCATTACTCTTTTCGAATTGAAGTTTGTAACGTCATATGGACACATCGCACCTCCAGAGAAACAACGACGTAAGTGCAAATTTTTCCCAACAAAGTCACATTTCAATCTCAAATTATTGCAAAATCTTAAATCTTACTGGGACTACAAAGACATTATTGTGTTTGTACAAACTGTCAGTAGATGTCACCTATGTGTTTGTGGAAATGGCGCGAAAGTTATTCGTTCTTGGAACTACAACGTCCGAGTGCATGTGCTTGGAACTACACTACCGCAAAGGTAGATATGACAATAATTAAAAAATCAATTTGGAGCAAGAAAGACTTAAATGTTCTTTTTCTACTACCGTGCGTGAAGTACGTACTTTAAATACACTTTCGAGTGCGTAAAACTTTACATTACGCACTAGTGCATAAAGAAAAACGCTTTACGCACGTAAAGGAAAAGTTCCGAATTGTATGTAGTTATACAGTTATAATCTTATAAAAATATAGGTAGGTATAATAAACGGATATTGAATCTGAGTTTTTTTAAAATCAGAGATTGAAACATAAAATTTAGTGAAGTACATATGTGATAATTATAGGGTACTGGAAAATAATAGGTAGGTACCTATAAGTTGGCTGTGAAATTGAGATCTTCCGACTATCCCTAGGGTAAACAAAAGTATTTATATTTACGTATTGAACAGTTTTAGGAAACTACGAGATTATTTTTTAGAAAACGGAATAGGTAGGTACATATAATTATAAAGATGGATTCCTCGATCTCTGATAAGATTATTTCGAAAATACACCACCAAACATATTACACGTAGCACAGAATGCTTCTAATGAATAATTGCCCCAAAAATCTGTGAATATTTACGGAACAAAATATAATTTGTTTCAAGAATGGTGTAGGAAAAATAAAATATTCCGAAAATGTCCTAGTGCACAAATTGCACCTTTAATATTAGTATTGTTAATAAATGAATTCGTCTGTTGTTTTGTTAATTTGTTCTAATTTTGATTGAAATGTTTCGAAATAATAACTAATATATAATATCTTTTATTGGGAATCAATAAAAGCGTTATAGCTTCTTCTGAAGAAAAATTAAACCAACTTCAGTGCGCAAAGAAAATGACTATTAAACTTCTGTATTTTGATAAAGTTTTCGGTAGTAGAAAAAATATTGTATGCAATTCGTGTGTAAATGCCTTTTTTCGACTCATGTGTATTGTCGCATGAGCCGCAGGTACATTCGTCGGTAAAAGGCTACTTTACACACTTGTTACATATATATATATATATATATATATATATATATATATATATATATATATATATATACATATTATTATATCTAATTCTTAATGTTTTTAAAACCTTCTTATCATGAAAAAATCTTAATTTGCCCCACGTTGCGGTGACATTTATTATATGAAATTTATGTATTTATCAGTTTATAAATAAATATATTTAAACAATATTTATTTTTGAATTTTGTCTATTGCATTATTTTTAATTACTTTATGTTTTTTTTATTTTTGTCGATGGATTTATATAGTAAATTGGCTAGCTCAGGATATTTTGATTATATTGTTTTACTTTATTGTGTTATTGGAAAACATGAGAACTCTTAACTCCCTTCAGATTCTGGCAGATATTATAATATGCGAAATTTGTATTTACTAAATATTATATTATTTTAACTCCTTTGAAAACGCTTTGAATATCTATGCGGAACATACCTATTCGAACCTCTATGATGATTTTCTGGAACTATTTATGTCAATTGTTAAAATAAAAACAAACATATGAAATGAAATTTAGTTTATATATATACGAACTATCATTGAATTGAAAAACACTATCGGTATGAAGAAAAATCAGTTAAAACAAATTATTACTATAAACTAATATACATGAAATGGTTAGAATTTTTTTATACATATAAAACAACGAATAGTGAACTTTTGGCCAATTAATAATGTTTGTGAAATTTTTAATGGTATACCATATAAATTGTTTATACACTGACCTGTTTCTATCACTTTAAAGTTTCTGTTGTGCACTCTGCTTCGGATTCATCTCTCTGGAATGAAGCTGGATTCTTGTTGAATATCGTAGGAAAACAAACTTGATAGTTTGTTGTAGGTAAGTCGAGATTTTAGTTTAATTGTTCAGTAAATACAACTTATAATGTTTATTATCTTACTAAATGTCTTTGAAACTAATAATCAATATTCCATTGTGGACTTTTGATAAAATTCAGACATAGCATCCCTTCTCAAAATATGGATTAGCTGCATTTTCCACAAATAATGAATGTTTACAAATATTTTCTTCTAGAAATGTCTCTATTATTATTATTTATCATTTAAATTCAATTTTGCTTTTGATTTCTAAAGATTTCCGCAGAATTTAACAAATTATTAGAAAAATTTTCTTACATGTCCATCTGCTTTTGAACCACCACACCTAATTCATTGTTCCCCAAATCAACAAAACTCTCGTTGCTAGCCTTGTTATTTCCAACAAAAAACTAACAAGTAACTAGATATCATGGTTTAATTTATTTACTGTCTAACATTAATTATAATTATTTTCCTCGTATTTTTATTGTTATTAATTATTTGTGAAAAATTTTAAAATAATTCATTATATCTATTTACATACAATATCATTCCAAAATATGCCTTATTTTTATATCAATAATAATTTTTATCCCACTTTAAATTACAATATCTATGAATTTATAATCATAATCTTCTTAAAATCTTTTATAATGTCTTTCAATTACTCTTTTATATGTAATTCAACAATTATTTTATATAAACTTTGGCTTAACCTTTACTATTGTTATCAATCTTTAAACACTCCTGCTGTTTTGAAAATAATCAATACTTCGAACATAACATATCTCTATGGTTGAAAATATTTCTGCTCTGTTAATTCTGTGTTACATGACATGAAGTTTTTACTGACACTTCTACATAAGAATCAACAAATGATATAACATGTATTCATATTAGTATCAGTTATATATATTGTTTATCATCGTTTAAATAATAATTTTATGTTCTTTTTCAGATTCTTTTGTTATTCTAGATAGAATATACAATTCATTGTCTATGTTGCTGATAACAATTTGGATTTATAATTTACTAAGAAAATGGGTTAAGGTTTTGTGATTCATAACTATTTACAATCTGAAAATAAAGGTAACAAATTTTAATCTTGCTAATATATTTCTATATTATAAAGGATAATTAATCTCATAGATGTTCGATTTGATATGATACATATTGTTTAGTTATAATTGTCAATATAAATAGTAATTTTATCTGTCTGAAGAAAGTGATTTCTATTTGTTATTCAACAAAGTTACAAATTTCTCATATTTGTGTATCATTCTCTTGAATATTCATTATGATAAGTTCAAATCCCCTCAAATTTAAATTTAATAAATATTAACATGGTTAATTTTGTTTAAATTTCAATTTCCCAAACAAACTTATCATTCCTTCACTATTTACTATAAAAATATTAGAAACTTCTTAGACTAATTCTTGGTTGTATCCTTATCCTATCTTAATCTACTATTTACAAACAACTTATTTCCTATGATTTTAAATTACTTGTAATATTATCTATTCCTCGTTTTTCAATACATATTCCTTAAGAATAATATTTGTAAATGTGTTCTATGTTAAAGATACCCCTTAATATTTTAGTACCTGGATATATTAATCGATAACTATTTTTACCGTTTTCTGTATCTATGATATATGGACCTTCGAATGGATATAATAATTTCGCACATTGTTCTTCATCTTTCTTTGGCATTCTTAAAGATTTGACAATCACCATATCTCCTTTATTAAACTGTGTTGTCCTAGGTTTCTTTTTATCTTGTTTTTTAATATACTTCTCCGCATTTCGTATTATTCTCCGATTAACCTTTTCAAGTACACTTGTCATAGTTGAATTTCTGTTCAAAATCCAGTGGCGTTCTGGCTGTATTCCTTTCATAATATAAATCGGATTCTCCTCTGTTACACCATGTGGTAATTCATTTATGAATTTTTCTACTCTATCCAAGTATTCATCCCATCTTTTATGGTTCTCTTGACATAACATTCTTAAATATTTAATGATTTCTTTAATATATCGTTCTGCTGGATTAGAACTTGGTTTTCTGATACTTATAAATTGTAATTTTATTTGTTTACTGTCAGTATATTGTTTTAACTTCCTACTCTCAAAATATGTCGCATGATCAAGTATCACTGTTTCTGGTGTTCCAAACTCTTCTATATATTCTTTAAAACAATCAATTACTACTTTCGCATTTGTCTTTCTACATGGAAATATTTTAACATATTTACTATATACATCAACCATTACTAATAAATGTTTATTCCCCATTGTACTTTTAATTAAATTACCAATAAAATCTACTGCCACTATTTGCAATGGTTTACTCGTTATAATAGATTTCGCTGTCATATAATTATGATAATTCTTTTCTTTGCCTATTTTACAAAACTCACAATATTTACATACTTCTTTTACAATACTTAAATCTTTCTTAGCTATATAATTTTCTCTAAATAACATCCACAATTTTCTTATTCCTATATGTCCATTTTCTATATGTAAATGTTTAATAATTTCTTTAGCATAATCTCTTGTTATGATATATACTTCTCTATCCTCAATTTGTTTATACCATACATCTTCTATATTTACTGCTCCTCTGGTATTTATTTTATCTATTTGTCTTTGATCTTCTTTTACTCTTTCTAGAGTAAATATTCCTTCAGTTTGGTGTAATGTATTTACTCCTATTTGAAATCTTCTTGGTTCGCTTCCATTATCGTTAACTCTACTTAAGGCATCCGCTACAATGTTTAATTTTCCTGGTACATGTTTTATGTCAAACTCATATTCTTGTAGAAGTAGAATCCATCTATGTATTCGATTGTTTGCATATCTGTTCTTTAATATAGATGTTAGTGCTAGATGATCTGTTTCTAATGTAAATTTAGCTCCTAGTAAGAAAAATCTTAGTTTGCTTACACAAAATACTACACTTGCCATTTCTAACTCAGTTATGGAATATTTTCTTTCCGCTGCTTTTGTTACCCTAGATATAAAACTTATGGGAACTTCCTCTTCATCTTGAATTTGTACCAAAACTCCTGCCAATCTTTCCATAGATGCATCTGTTTTCAAGATGAAAGGTTTATCATATTGTGGGTGATAAACTTTGAGTTTCTTCAGAAATATTTCTTTTAATTCCTGGAAAGCTTTGTCTCGTCTTTCATCCCATTTCCATTTTATATCCTTCTTTAACAACTCAATTAGTGGAATCTCTCTTCTACTTAAGTCTGGAATTAGCCTCTTAAAATAATTTAAAATCCCCAGAAACCCCCTCAAATTTTTTAGGTTCTTAGGTGTTTGATATTCCAGTATCGCTTTAACTCTTTCTGGATTCATTGATACTCCTGTATCACTTAAAATATATCCCAGATATTCTACCTCCTTTTTATAAAATTGGCATTTATCTAAATTTAATTTCAAACCTGCTTCTTCCAATTCTTTAAGTATAATTTTTAAGTGTTCCTGATGTTTTTCTTCTGTTTCAGAAAATATGAGGATATCGTCGATATAGTGCAACGTGAAATCTTCATACTGGTTCAAGATAGTATGTAAAGTTCGTACCAGCGCAGCACAAGAACTTTGTAGCCCAAATGGTACTACACAAAATTGATAAACAATTCCATCCACCATAAAAGCAGTGTACGGTCTACTTCTTGGATCTAAAGGAATTAACCAGAAGCTGTGTTTGAGATCCAGTTTTGAGAAAATATTAGCTTTTGTAATTCTACCAAAAATACATTCTATATTTAATGGACTTTCATATTGTTTCTTTGTATAGCTGTTAATATTTCTAGCATCCAAACATAACCCAATTTCTCCTGTTTTCTTCTTGACACATGTGATGGCACTGATGTATTGCGAATTTGATCTTTCAATAATTCCATCATTCAGCATCTTTGTAATCTCATCATATACTTCTGTCTTCAGCCTGTATGGTATTGGATATGTTTTTATTTTGAAATTTTTTATCTCTTCTGTGACTTCTAATTTATGTACATATCTAGATGCTACACGTACTTCCTCGTTAAATAATCGTTTATGATGTTGTAAAAGCTCATACACCCTATCTTGATAGTCTCTGTTACATAACTCTTCTAAAACTTTTATCTCTTCACCAATTTGGTTTATTTCCTTTATGTTCGAATTTTGTATATCATTATTAGAAAATTGTTTTATAAAATGTATAATTGAATTTTGATATCTAATACATCCCTGATTATAATCTATAATTATCCTATGTCTATTTAATTCATCATTTCCTAATATTATATCATATCTTAAATTTTTAACTATCAATAATTGTACTGGAATATGTTCTGAATTTATTTTTAAATTAACTATAATAGTTTGATTTGTTTCATAAAGTTTTCTATCATTCGCCCCTACTAATGATATTTTGTTAGTATTAATCACCGTAATATCATCTTGTTTCACATTTTCTATTACATTCTGATTTATTATAGAAACTTCCGATCCTGTATCTAATAAAATTTTACATTTCACATCAAATAAATACCCTTCTATGAAAATTAATTTTATGTTTTCAGTACATTGTGAACTTTCATCTATAAATTCTCTTGGATGTTGATAATGAGAAGAATAGATAATATTACGAATGTAAGGACGATTTACGCAAAATTTCTTACCAAGCTTTGCTCTTGGTTTGGATCATTACTTGATCCTTCCTGTTCTTGTGTTATATGATTCACCTGTCTTCTCTCTTCCTCTCTATTATTTTCTTGTTCATAATTCCTTTCTGGGTTCCTTTGATTATAGTTTCTTCTTTCACTATAATTGTTTATTCCTTCCCCTCTATTCTGTTGCCAATTTCCATTCCTGTTTCCATTATAATTTCTTCTTTCGAAATTTGCCTGATTTCCTCTATTTTCATACTGCCTACCATTGTTTCTGTCTCCATTTCCATAATATCTATCTCCATTTCCTGTATTTCTTCTGTTTTCAAAATTCCTGTTTCCATAATTTCTATATTCATTTCTGTTATTATTGTCCCTTCTGATAAATCCATTTCCATTCTCTCTTGTTCGATCATTTCTTATCTCCTCATTCCTATTCTGGTATCGATTTATTCCATTTGTGTTCACAATACTCCTCTCCACTCTCTGTAGGTAACATGACAAACTATCCATCGTCTTGATATTATGAAGTGCAATAGTCTCCGATACTTCTGCATTAAATTGTCTGCCTACATATAATACCAGTTCCTCCTCTTTCATCACCGGTTCTAGATACTGTGCCATATTATACAACTGCATCGCATATGAATTCAAATTTTTACCTTTATTATAGTCGAATTTACCAAAGTATAATTTTTCCCTAAAATTTGCTTGCTGTAATTCCCCCCAAAAATAGTTTAAGAACTGATTTTCAAATTCTTCCATATTTCTGATCTGCTCTTCTTTATTGCAGAACCAGAGTAATGCGTGACCTGACAACATACCTCTTATCGCTATTTTCTTCTCCATCAAATCCTTTATTCCCCTCAATTTACTTTTTATAATTTTAATAAAAACTTTTGGGTGTATTAAATTAATGTTCCCATCGAATTTCACACCTACATCCATATTCCCATTGTATATGATTCCTCCTCCATTTCTTCTCACAGTATCCTCCATTTCTTCTACCGTTTCTTGTAGTTTCCTATTCATCTCTTCTAATTCCCTATTAAATGATCTACCCATGACTTCCGACCTTTTTTCATATGTTCCTGTTTGTTCTTCCAGTCTCACATTTAAATCTTGAAATTTTTTATCCACCTTCTGTATTACTTCTTCATTAGTTTGTCCTTGTACTTTTATATGTTCCACTTCTCTAATTATATTTTCATTTTGTTTGTTGATTTCCATTACAATAGTTCCTGTTAGATTTTCTTCTAAACATCTACCCCATTCTTGAATTTCTTGATCAACATGTTTTTCTATCTCTTCCCGGATTTTGATTCCATTGTCTTGAATCTCTGTTCTTAAATTTTTATTTTGCTCCTCAATATTTTGTTGCACCTTATCCATTCTTCTTTGAAATACTTCGTTTTCTTCCCTGATTTTCTGGATTTCTTTAATACTTTCAGATTTCACATCATCAATTTTCTTTTCCAATTTGTCTATGTTCCCACTCATCTGGTCCATTTTTCCATCTATCCTGTTGATATCTCCTCTCATTGTATCTATGTTTCCATTTATTCTCTCCTCCATTCTGATAAATAATTGTTGCATCCTGTCCATCATCTGATCATCTCTATTTGTACTTGTTCTTCCTTGTTTTTCCCTGCTCTCTTGTATCCTCTCTTCTTGTTCTTGTGCTTCCTCATCTCCTGTTGAGTCTTCCTCTGGTACATTTTCTCCAGATTGTCCCTGTTCTAAGTAATGTACTTGGAAATCCCCTCTACCATGTCTTCTTTCCTCTCGTTCCTCTTCCGATCCACTATCCGTACCTACCTGTTTTCCGTCTCTTAACATCATTTTCTTTTCCATCTTATATTTATAATATAGTCAATAAAATTTCTAATATTTGTATACTTTTAATTATTCCCTTAACAAAAAACAACCTACCAAATATTTTAAAATCGCCCCACGTTCTTGGGTGCCATTTATTATATCTAATTCTTAATGTTTTTAAAACCTTCTTATCATGAAAAAATCTTAATTTGCCCCACGTTGGGGTGACATTTATTATATGAAATTTATGTATTTATCAGTTTATAAATAAATATATTTAAACAATATTTATTTTTGAATTTTGTCTATTGCATTATTTTTAATTACTTTATGTTTTTTTTATTTTTGTCGATGGATTTATATAGTAAATTGGCTAGCTCAGGATATTTTGATTATATTGTTTTACTTTATTGTGTTATTGGAAAACATGAGAACTCTTAACTCCCTTCAGATTCTGGCAGATATTATAATATGCGAAATTTGTATTTACTAAATATTATATTATTTTAACTCCTTTGAAAACGCTTTGAATATCTATGCGGAACATACCTATTCGAACCTCTATGATGATTTTCTGGAACTATTTATGTCAATTGTTAAAATAAAAACAAACATATGAAATGAAATTTAGTTTATATATATACGAACTATCATTGAATTGAAAAACACTATCGGTATGAAGAAAAATCAGTTAAAACAAATTATTACTATAAACTAATATACATGAAATGGTTAGAATTTTTTTATACATATAAAACAACGAATAGTGAACTTTTGGCCAATTAATAATGTTTGTGAAATTTTTAATGGTATACCATATAAATTGTTTATACACTGACCTGTTTCTATCACTTTAAAGTTTCTGTTGTGCACTCTGCTTCGGATTCATCTCTCTGGAATGAAGCTGGATTCTTGTTGAATATCGTAGGAAAACAAACTTGATAGTTTGTTGTAGGTAAGTCGAGATTTTAGTTTAATTGTTCAGTAAATACAACTTATAATGTTTATTATCTTACTAAATGTCTTTGAAACTAATAATCAATATTCCATTGTGGACTTTTGATAAAATTCAGACATAGCATCCCTTCTCAAAATATGGATTAGCTGCATTTTCCACAAATAATGAATGTTTACAAATATTTTCTTCTAGAAATGTCTCTATTATTATTATTTATCATTTAAATTCAATTTTGCTTTTGATTTCTAAAGATTTCCGCAGAATTTAACAAATTATTAGAAAAATTTTCTTACATGTCCATCTGCTTTTGAACCACCACACCTAATTCATTGTTCCCCAAATCAACAAAACTCTCGTTGCTAGCCTTGTTATTTCCAACAAAAAACTAACAAGTAACTAGATATCATGGTTTAATTTATTTACTGTCTAACATTAATTATAATTATTTTCCTCGTATTTTTATTGTTATTAATTATTTGTGAAAAATTTTAAAATAATTCATTATATCTATTTACATACAATATCATTCCAAAATATGCCTTATTTTTATATCAATAATAATTTTTATCCCACTTTAAATTACAATATCTATGAATTTATAATCATAATCTTCTTAAAATCTTTTATAATGTCTTTCAATTACTCTTTTATATGTAATTCAACAATTATTTTATATAAACTTTGGCTTAACCTTTACTATTGTTATCAATCTTTAAACACTCCTGCTGTTTTGAAAATAATCAATACTTCGAACATAACATATCTCTATGGTTGAAAATATTTCTGCTCTGTTAATTCTGTGTTACATGACATGAAGTTTTTACTGACACTTCTACATAAGAATCAACAAATGATATAACATGTATTCATATTAGTATCAGTTATATATATTGTTTATCATCGTTTAAATAATAATTTTATGTTCTTTTTCAGATTCTTTTGTTATTCTAGATAGAATATACAATTCATTGTCTATGTTGCTGATAACAATTTGGATTTATAATTTACTAAGAAAATGGGTTAAGGTTTTGTGATTCATAACTATTTACAATCTGAAAATAAAGGTAACAAATTTTAATCTTGCTAATATATTTCTATATTATAAAGGATAATTAATCTCATAGATGTTCGATTTGATATGATACATATTGTTTAGTTATAATTGTCAATATAAATAGTAATTTTATCTGTCTGAAGAAAGTGATTTCTATTTGTTATTCAACAAAGTTACAAATTTCTCATATTTGTGTATCATTCTCTTGAATATTCATTATGATAAGTTCAATATATATATATATATATATATATATATATATATATATATATATATATATATATATACATATATATATATATATATATATATATATATATATATATATATATATATTAAAGTGAAACATATCTACCAGGTTGAATTAAATCATTAGCATCATTCAGATAATGTGAATCTTAGTAGTAGTAGTAAATATTCAATAAAAAAAAATAATCCATAAATACATAACTTAAACATGTCAGGAATATTTACGAATAGTATACAATTGATAAAATGATTTAAGAAATTATCATTTCATTTAGTAACTAACTATTTTTTTTAAAGTATATTTCAAAGTACAGAAAATATAACAACAACAAGTAAATTACATCAAACATAATTTTGTACATAATTATAATGATCACTGTATTTAGGATCACATGAATTTTGAAACAAAATTCAACTATTATAATTTTATATTTTGTAAACACTTTCAGAAACCCTGTATATTGCATAATTTTTCCAATAATTTGTATGAAACGTCGAAATCATAATATCAACGCGGAAACCAACGTTCTGTTAATAGTTCGGGTAGAGTGATTTGGAGTGACTATAGAAGTGCATAGAAACACAGTGAATTTATCTACAATAACGCAGAAATAGATATTTTGATTTGATGAAAACAATGTTTATTTATCAACAAATGAACAATGAAAAACAAAAAGGAAAAACATTTGAATGTTGTTGATTCTGAGCTTGAGAGACGCCGTGTGAATTAAATAGATGGAGGACGTGTTAAATTTTTCTTCTCCAAATTTTTAAGAAACTAATATAATTTAAACAAAATCGAAATGAAACGTTAACTAAAGTGTTTAACAAAGTCTTGAAAAGTAAACTAACTAAAAATATCATTCGTATATTAATAAATAAGTGAAACAATTGTGATATCGTCTAGATTTGGTAAGATTGAACAATTACCTTATTAATATAATTTCGATGACTATCCATATATCTTGCTATTGATAAGATTATACAAGTTATTGAAAATTCTAAGAAATTGACAATTGTTTCGATAAATCAATATCTACTGGTGAAATAATTCACATCTCATCGTTTCTACATCCTGAGTTTCGCTTATTCGATCATAGGCGATCGTTTTCTACAAATGCATCACATTCAGGGTCAAGAAGAACCAACTATGAACACTATTCCTCGTGTATATTTTGAACTTCTCCTATAAAAAGATTCACAGATATATTTATATGTTAGGTTATATTATTTTTGGTATCAATTTATTAGTTAAATATAAGTCTTAAACATTCAATCTCCACTAATATATCGGACACGAAACACTAAACTCATATTAAACAAGTACTTACCAAAATTCATACAATAAACTATAATAATAATAAATCCTAAACACGTCACATTTTTCTTCATCTTGTAAACTGAATTATATCCACCACAGAATAACACACCACACGACGATTGTATTGGCAATAGCGAGAGTTGGGATTGAAGCGTTATGAATGTACATGCAGAACACATAGAATAATGGTAATTGGGGGAAATTTACTTGCTACGTTAGAGGTAAATAACATTTACAACTAATGAAAATCGTTTATGCGAAGATTTGCAGTATTCCATCGAATCTAATATGTATTACTAATTCATTAATTGATAAAAAATTTCGTTATTTCACTATCTATATTTAATTAAAATCGTTCGTCTTGCGTTTCTTTGATATCTTACCTATAGTTTTCTGTTACTGACAAGCGTCAAGTGCCGAATCCCATTCCTGAGATATAGTAACGACAAGATAAAACAAATTTACAATATTTTTTAACTTATATAGTATTTTTGAATTGGAATTAGCGGTAAGCGAACCAATTCTGGCGCCCATAAACAATTAAACATCCCACAATAATTAAACATTAATAAATAAACAATTAAATTAAGCACATAATAAATATATTCCAATATATATATATATATATATATATATATATATATATATATATATATATGAACATAGAGTGAAACCTGCAACACCCTGTATACAGAATTATTAATAATAGACTATATATTTCAAGTAATTAAAATTTTTGGAATTTGAATTTTTTTTTAAAATGATCTAAAAAGGAGACAATCTGTACTATTTACTATTCAATAGAGAAAGCATATAAAGGATCTAACTATATGATTATAGAGAAGAATTAAAATAAGCTTTATAAGAATATAGGTGACATAAAAACAACTTCCATATTTAAAAGAGAGAATTTTAAGACGTTTGTTGCATATGAATGAAATAATAATAACCCATTATTCTTATTGTCAAAGTAAATAAATATTATGATTTGTTTTAAAGAAGTGAATATTAGGGTTTGAAGGAAGTTTTCAATAAGATTGTATAAGTATTTAAAATATGTAAATGTAGGAAGTAATAATGAAAAACATTAACTCTATGGAATATGACATTTGTTGAACGATTTGACATTTTGAATAAATAATTTAGAAAACAAGAACTGTCATTTAGTAAATTTATTGAAATACAAATTAAGGGACAAATATATGAGTTATAATCGTTTAAGAGGCTCAAAACAGAATGTTTTAAAATGATGGATGGACAATCCACCATTTGAAATGAAATCTTTCAAATGAGAATTTTGATAACCAATTTTGATTGGTGGAATGCTTTTGAGATATATTTATCAGCGACAAGTAGGTTGCTAATAATAATAAAAAAATTGAATGGGAACAGTTTGTTGATTATAGAGTCTATTGACTAAGTACTTTTTTTTTGGGTAGAAATTTTTAAGAAGCAACATCTTTTGGAGAAAAATTTGGAAACTTTAAAAAAAAAACAATAATTTGGCATTCTAAATCTGAGAAAGAAATACATTATACTTAAAAGCTAGAGTAATATATTTAAGCAAGCAGAAGTACACATTATAGGAGATTGGTAATTATATTTGATTACTAACCATAAAATTTATAGATGTAATTAAGTAAAATATTGTATGGTGGAACGGTGTCTCCACCATACCTTTTAGAAAGCTTTGGATTATATGATTTGATTAAAATGTATTGATGTGGACGAAGTATAGCACTGTTTCTGGATATTATACAAGCTGGACAAATGGTATGGTATTTCCCAAGAGGTAACCTAAAACAAAATAAGAAACATTTATTGATGTGCATTAATTGAACTATACAGTGAAAAAAGGTATTTAAAACTATTTAATTATATAAAAAGAAGGAAGAGTAAACTTACCCATTTAGTGCAAAGAATTGAACTTTGATTTTAAACAGACGCTTATGAGTTTCATCTTCCGCCATTTTTCTATCATAGACGTTTACATAACGGATTTCGTATTATAAGATTTGTGTTAAAGTTGCCTATTTTGATTTATATATATATATATATATATATATATATATATATATATATATATATTATTATGAATAGAATTGGGTGAGAAAATAGTTTAATTTGCCCGGTATGTTGTGGATTTAATATGTATGATAAACAGTTTATTTAACCAACATGAAAACTTCTCATCTCAGGGTAGAGTTCAAGTATTTTAAATAAAATGATTTTATAATTTTATATATGTTAGCGCCAAAGTTAATAAATGCTTTATATTTTTAAAAATAAATTTGTTAATCAGAATATGTTACTTTTTTAATGATTTCAAGTTAAATACGGTCCTGTCCTACTTAAAAAATATCTGCATAGTTCAATCGATTTCATTCAGAGCTTCTGCCTGTGGTAAGTAGATGGTGCACAAGTCACCAGATGAAATGAATAACTCAAGTAATTTAAAAAAACGTTCTTCAAAAGGAAAAACAATATTTAATTCATTGAAAATAAATACACTACACTTTTACAAGTGTTTTTTTTTAAGAAATTCAACTATCTAAAAGGATGACTCTTTCATACAAATCACACGCACTCTGGTGAGATATTATTATAATATTAAAATACAGTTATATAATTTCATAAACATTTGACTTTCAGAAAACGGCGAAATACACTCTTAACAGCGTCTATGCATCACAAAATTTTAGTTTTTTTTTACAAATTAGTAAGTACGCTTGACCTCTTAATACATTAATAAATTAACTTGTACTACCTTATCTACTTCACGATTTCTGTTTGTTCACCTTTATTTGTTCCAGATTCTCCTCCTGGAAAACCTCCCTGTTGGCATTCTGCTTCTATCAGAACAGGAATCGATGCTGTATTTCTTTCAAAGTCCAAACAGCTCACACAAATTCCACTATTCAATGTTCTTCGAAAACTATTTTGGCTATTTTACTTCCACCAGACACAAGACACCATTTTATAAAATAAAATTCATGATTAGTGTTTTACAACATTCAACAATTCCTTTTTTAATTATTTATATAAACTAAACTACTTACACTGATATATCTCTTGTAAGTATAATGTATTTGTTTTAAATTCTATAGTCAAATTTTGTCTTCCAAATGATTTCAATTGATTTACTTTACCAAAAAAAATTTTGCTGCTCCAAAAATCTCTTCCCAAAAAGAAAAACCTACTAGTCAATAGCCCCCATAATCAACAACTTTTTCACATTCTGATTTTTTTTTTCGTTAGCAACACAGTTGTCGCCGATGTGATCTTTTTTAAATGTTTATTAACCAATCAAATTTGACTATTTATTTTATAGCTCAAATTCTTCATTTCAACCAGTGGAATGTTCATCCATTATATCATGATATTATATTCTAAGGTTTTTAATTGCTTAGACTTCCTATATTATTTTCATTCAATAATATTTCTTAGTATTGTTAAAATGACATTTCCTAACCTCTAAGTATGTATGTCAAATGAATATTCATAATGTTTTAATAGATGACAGCTGTTACCTTTAAATATGTATGCAAAATGAAAATTCGTTTTCTTTATAAGTCATGTTCTCTGAAATTCACATTATTTTATATTTTCCTGCTCTGTTATGTCTAAACATCTACACTATCTCATTTTAATGTCTTAATCAACAAATATTACAAGATTAGCTTGACTTTACAGAATAAAGCATTATTAGTTTCTTATTATGAACAAATTTTGATACTTGATCTCTTTGATAAAAGTTTCGTTAGGTAATTTATTTCATATAAATTGTTTATCACACCTATTCGCAATTATCCCTACATTATACAGTCTGTCCTTTCTGTATGTCTTCTCTATCGAATAGTGGATCGTACAGATTGTCTCCATTCAAATGTTTAAAAAAAATTTTTGACTTAAAAAAAATTCTTTTAGATTACAATACATAATCTTAATTCTTCATTATTTGATATACAGGGTGTAGCATTATTTTTTCACAATAATATATATATATATATATATAAATTGTACTTCATTGAGTGGATGACTTTATTTGAATGAATGATCATAATAGATAATAGGTTTTCATTGATTTATGTCCTGTAAAAGAATAATGTATTTGTTCCTATAGCATTAAATAACGTTTTTCTATTTGAAGAACATTGTGAAATTATTTTCTTGAGATTTTTCATTTCTCTATGGTGATTGCTCCATCTAGTTTAAACATTTGGTAGCTTTAAACTGACATCTATGAACCGTGGAGAGGTTCAGCATTAAACACAGGACCGTCTTTAGAATTTCTTTGAAAACAATAATAAAACAAGTATATTTTGATAAACAAAATTTTTATTGAAAGGTAGGAATGTTATTTGAATTTTGGCGCTTATATTAGAAATTAAAATTGTTTTTTTTTGTTTTTCTACATCTGAACCCTACTCTGAGATTAGAGAGTTTCTCATGCAAAGAAATAATTATTTTACAAGTAAATCTTAAATATTTCAATATACCGGGCAAATAAAAATTAAATATCAACAAAACTAAACTAAAAATAATAATTCATAGTAGTTAGACTTTTTAAACATTCTCTCTCTCCCCATTCTATCCACAATAATATATATATATATATATATATATATATATATATATATATATATATATATATGTATATATATATATATATTATAATATATCGTATATTTATATTGTTTTATTTATAATCAATGAATGTTGTTCGGCTAGCTTAAATTAATTGTTGCGGCGATAATTTATAATTATTTTTGTTTATTTTTAGCTCAGTGTAATTATATCAAGTAGAGCATGAGTACTCCTCAATCTCTTGAGTTCAGGTCTAAAGATTTTTATGTAATTTATTAATTTGTTTTATATATTTTCATAAATAATTATTTGATTTAGTCTTTTATTTAAAATAAAAAAATTATACCTTGTCTAAATTTATGTTGAGACGCCATGGTATCAAACCTATTCCTTTCTTTAGTATTGACACGTGAAATGATCTGAATTTATCTATATAATTGGTTGTCACTATTATTAACTATTTTCTGTTTCTGATATTGTAATGAAACAACAATGACATACACTCTATATATATAATCAAAAATATGGAATGAAAATGAGAAAAGAAGTACATATATATCAACACAAACAAAATTTAAATCTAGTATGCTGAACAAATAACTATAACTTAATAAAATTTTAAATGAGTGTACTATTAAAATGAATTTGAATGGCCAAATCAGATTTTTTTTTAATTATTCAATTGGTTAACCAATAAAATTGAGCAACACTAATCTTACTACTGATGGCTTCTTCTGGCACCGACAATTAACAGTCTCCAACAACACAACTCTTCTATTAATGTGTCTACTGCATCTACTCCCTCTGGATACTTGACACAACTCCTCCAGGTAAGTTTTGAAATTATATTTCTTATCTTTTAAAATAACTTATTTTTCCTTTTTAATTCAAATTCTAGTTTTATTAGTTTATAAATATGTTTCAATGATACTTTCAGTTTATTTAATTATTCTAATGTCTTTGATTTCTATCTATTTTAATCATTTATCTTTTGTACCTTCAATTAGCTTCTAAATCTTCTCAACTTACTTCTTCAACTTTATTTAACTTTTTTCGGTTACTTTTCTTGAGTTATACGAGGACTTCTCTTATATTTTATTATAATTTGAAAATTTCATTTATCTACGTCCTCTCTTCAAAATATCACACCACATCTATCATTTTTCGAAATCAACAACCCTCATTTCCCCCGTCCGTTGCTATGGACAAAACTCATCATCTCACTAGATTTTTTTAACAATAATTTAGAAATCAGAGGTTTTCATTTAATTTCATATTTTTCTTAACTATTTGATGACATTTAATGCTTTGTTTATTTCCCAAATAATTTAATTTATCTATTTAAAACTCTACTTTTCCAAAAATATCCCTATTTATAAAGAAAAACCTCTGATTGTATAACACTATTCCGTTCTAAATGAAACAAATCTACAGTCTGATTACTCTGAAATACATATGCAATCCTTTTCCAATTATATTAGAATTCTTCCACAATCAGTGTTCATTATAAACGCGGACTGAAATTTCTATTTACTCAATTTCTTTATATGTTATTTTACATCCTCGCTTTATACGCTTGTCAGAATTATATAGTTCTATTACAATGAATCCTGTCGCGCACAACGAAATCTGTCGCTGATGTTTCATGTTTTGAAATTATTTTGACATTCCAATCTTGTTGACAGTTCTCAGTGTCATTATAATAGTAAACATCTAAAATAATGAATTTGCTACTAATTCTTATTAAACATGATGTATTATAATAATATAAATACATTTATTTATTCTTTTAGGGGTTTAGATACTTTTAATGACGTATATGCCAAATTTGCAAATTATTATATTGTTTAAAGATGATTTTTATGGTCTGATATACAAGTTATGAGTGAATTATTTTAGGAAGCACTGACAATGGTGAGTGTTTTGAATATTATTTTAGCGTCTCTATATTTACATTAAACAAATGATATCATAGGTACATATTCAATATATAACTAACTTTAATTTCATTTATATCATGAAAAACGAATAATTCCCTATGTTTTGGCAACTTACAACCAAATTCAGGCTTGAAAACCTCACACTCCAACACCTTCAAACCCTTATAGATGTTGTGATGAGTTAACCTAACCTAACCTGCAACACTCTGTATACTAAAATATGGAATGAAAGACTACATACTGTAAGCAAATACAAAATTTTAGAATTTGAATTTTTTTTTAAAATCGTCTGAAATGGAGACAATCTGTATTATTCATTATTCAATAGAGAAAGAAGACAAGAGTCAAACTGTAGAATTATGGAGGAAATTTTAAATACACTTTGTAAATATATATGTGGAATATATAACATGATTTTAACATTTGAGAGAGAGAATTTTTGAACGTTGTTTCATATAAATTATAACAATCTATTTCTCACATTGTAAAAGTAAAAAATATTATGATTTGTCTTAAAAAGTAATAATTAGATATTGAAAGAAGTTTTCTGATAAGATTATGTAACTATTTAATATATGTCAAGGTAAAAAGTCAAATAATAACATTAAGTTTATAAAGCATGACATTTGTGAAATTAATTGTCATTCTGCATAGATATAATTGAAATAAAAAGAACTGTCATTTATAAAAATTTTGGAATACAATTTAAAGGGAGTAGTATATGGGATTTAATCATTTAAAGACTTCAAACAGAATGTCCTAGAAAAAAAGATGCAATTTATAACTTGAAGTGAAACAAGAATTTTTATAGCCAATTTTGATTGGTGGAATACATTTGAAATATTTTCATCAGCGACAAGCAGATAAATAATTAAAAAATTGAATAAAACAATTTGTTGATAATGTACACTATTCACTAGGTAGAATCGTTTTTTGGTAGAAGTGAATGGGTGAGTAGCAAAATTTTGGGAAAAAATAATTCAAACTCTTTAAAAAGCAACATTTTTGGAATGGTAATTATAAAAAGAAATGCATTATTCTTAAAAGCAACTCAGCAATTTGATTAATCAAGTAGATAAATATAATTTTAACAAGAAAATTGGTAAATATAATAGAGTCCTGACCGTAAAATTTATCAATATAACCAAGTAAAATATTGTATTGTGGAAATGGTGTCTCCACAATACATTTCAGAAAGGACTGGACTGTGGAATTCGTCTAAAATGTATTGATGTGGACGAAGTATAGCATCGATTTTTGATATTACCCAAGCTGGACGGATTGTTTAGTTTTCCAGGAGGTAACCTAAAATAAATTTAAAAAACCAATCATTGAAGTGTATTAGAACGGAACAGTGAACAGGTATTTGAAACTATTTCATTTATATATAAAAAGATCAAATAAACTTACTTGTTTTGTGCAAAGAATTGAACTTTGATATTTCATACATTTTTATCAGCATTGTTTTCGCCATTTTGTGTCATGGACTACTTACAACGTGTGGAAAGAAGTTATACTAATCATAATGACCTACGAGACAATCGATCAAGTGAAAATGGAAATGGACAGCATCAAAGAGAAAATGAAAGAAGAAATGATTATGGAAATAATGGAAATAGAAACTACGAGAGAAGAGGACAAGGACGGGAAGATAGAAATCCTAGATATGATAATAATAGAAATGAAAATGTAAATCACAGAAATGGACATCAGAATTATAACAATGATAATAGAAATAATGGAAATAGGCCATATGAAAATAGGGGAAATTATCGAAATTTTGGAAGACGCAATGATAATGGTAATGGATATAGGAACTGGCAACAATACAGAAGGGATGGAAGAAATAATGAGGATGATCGAAGAAATGATAACAGGGACAGGAACAATAATCAAAGAAGTGGTCGAGAAGAAGACAGAAGACAAGTTAATTTGATACAAAATCAGGAAGAGGTAAGAAGGGATTGTGATCAGGGCCCGAGTTCTGATCCAAATTTCGAATAAGTTGCTCTTACGTGCATAATATTGTCTATTCTTCTAAATATCAACATCCTAGGGAATTCATATTAGAAGAAGATCAAATAAATCAAGAACTAAATAGATTAATATTTATAGAGGGAAATTTAGAAAACATTAAATGTAGAGTTTTGTTAGATACGGGTTCAGAAGTTTCCATCATAAATCAAAATATAGTAGATAATTTAAATCAGGACAATATTATGGTGATAAATACGCATAAAATATCATTAGTAGGGGCAAATTAAAAGAAACTATATGAAGCAACTAAAACTATAATGACCAATTTAGAATTAAATGGTGAGATTTTATCAGTACAATTGTTAATTGTAAAAAATTTAAAATATGACATAATCATGGGTACTGATGAGCTAAATAAACATAGAATTATTATAGATTACAAAATGCAAAATATAGTATATAATGATCAAAGGATACCATTTATAAATAAATATCAAACTGATATAGGTAAGAACGAATGTGCAATTGGACAATTGAACCATATTATAGAAGGTGAACAAAATATAAAAGATGAACTATGTCAAGAGGAGTATAAACATAGAGTATATGAATTGCTAAACGCTCATGAAAAGCTGTTCAATGAAGAAGTATGTGTTGCAACCAAATATATACATAAAATAGAAGAAATACCAGAAATTAAAAATTTTAAGATCAAAACTTATCCCATACCGTATAAACTAAAACAAGAGGTATATCAAGAAACAAATAAGATGTTACAAGACGGTATTATAGAACGATCAAATTCACAATACATAAGTGCTATCACTTGTGTAAAGAAGAAATCGGGAGATATTAGAATTTGTTTAGATGCTAGGAATATAAACACATTTACAAAAAAACAATACGAAAGTCCTTTAAATATTGAAGGTATATTTGGAAGAATTACAAAGGCTAATATATTTTCAAAATTAGATCTAAAGCATAGCTTCTGGTTAATTCCATTGGATCATCGTAGTAGGCCATACACTGCATTCATGGTAGTTGGAGTGGTGTATCAATTTTGTGTGGTGCCATTTGGATTACAAAGCTCTTGTGCGGCTTTAGTAAGAACTCTGCATACAATCTTGAATCCCTATGAAGATTTCACTCTCCACTACATAGATGACATCTTGATTTTTTCTGAAACAGAAGAGAAACATCAAAAACATTAGGAAATAATATTGAATGAATTAGAAAACGCTGGACTCAAATTAAATTCAGATAAATGTCATATTTATAAAAGAGAAGTAGATTATTTAGGATATGTTTTAAGTGACACTGGAATAACAATGAATTCAGAGAGAATAAAAGCGATTATGGAGTATAAAACACCCAATAATTTGAGAACTTTGAGGGGGTTTCTAGGGATCATCAATTATTTCTAAAGATTGATACCAGATCTAAGTAAAAGAGAAATTCCTCTTATAGAAGTATTAAAGAAGGATACTAGGTGGAAATGGGATGAGAGAAAAGAAAAGGCATTTCAAGAATTAAAAGAAATTTTTCTAAACAGTTTAAAAGTTTATCATCCACAGTACGACAAACCTTTTATATTAAGAATGGATGCTTCTATTGAAAGATTGGCCGGAGTATTAGTCCAAATACAAGAAGGAGGTGAAGTACCTATTAGTTTTATATCCAGAGTGACAAAATCAGCAGAAAGGAAATACTCCATAACAGAATTGGAAATGGCAAGTGTTGTATTTTGCATTAGTAAATTAAGATTTTATCTATTAGGAGCTAAGTTTATTTTAGAAACTGACCATTCAGCATTAACAGCTATGTTAAAAAACCGCTATGCTAATAATCGTGTCCACAGATGGATCTTATTTCTACAAGAATATGAATTTGAAATCAGACATATTCCAGGGAAATTAAATGTGGTAGCAGATGCATTGAGTCGAGTAGATGAAGTAGGAAACGATCAAACGAAATTTCAAATTGGAATAAACCAATTATACCAAACAGAGGGGATATTTACGTTGGAAAGGGTTAAAGAAGATCAGAGACATTTTGAAGACAAAAAGGTTAAAGGTGCCTATAAAATTGATGAAATATGGTATAAGAAATTGGAGGACAGAGAAGTATTTGTAATAAGTAAGGAGTTTGCAAAAGAAATTATTAGTCATTTACATGAAGAGAATGGACACATAGGAACGAGAAAATTATGGACTTTATTTCGAGAGAATTATGTGGCGAAGAAGGATTTGAGTGTAGTGAAAGAAATATGCAAATATTGTCAAATATGTCAACTAGCCAAAGAGAAAAATTACCATAACAGCATGACAGCAAAATCGATAATAACAAATAAACCATTACAGATTGTGGCAATGGATTTTATAGGAAACTTAATTGGAAGTGGATCGGGCAATAAGGATTTACTAGTTGTAGTCGATGTATAAACCAAATTCATTAAAACTTTTCCGTGTAAGAGATCAACAGCTAAAGTGGTAATAGAATGTTTAGAAAGATATATAGAAAAAGTAGGAAGACCGGAAAGAATTATACTTGACCATGCTACATACTTTGAAAGTAAAAAATTAAAGCAATATTGTGACAAAGAACAAATAGCATTACAATTCATTAGTATTAGAAGACTTAGCTCCAATCCAGCAGAGAGATATATAAAAGAAATCTTAAAATATTTAAGAATACTTTGCCAAAGCACACATATTAGATGGGATGAAAAATTGGATAAAATTGAAGAATTTATTAATAATTTACCACATGGAGTAACAGGAGAAAGTCCAATTTATTTGATGAAAGGTATTCAACCGAAAAGAAACTGGATTGTGAATAGAGATACTACCCTAGAAGAGACACTAGAAAAGGTAAATATAAGAATAAGGAGAAATGCTGAAAAATATATACGGGATCAGAACAAGAAAATCAAGAAGAAAACAAAATTTAATAAAGGAGAGTTGGTTATAATCAAAGCTTTAAAAACTTCTAATAAAGCAGAAGACCAATGTATTAAATTGCAATTGCCATTCGAAGGACCTTTTATGAGATATTTAATGATAATGCACAAAACAGTTATCAATTGGTATACCCAGGAACAAACATGGTTAGGGGTGTTTTTAACATAGAAACAACAAAAAAAGAAAAGAGGAATAGATAATATTATGTTACTTACATGTAAATAAATAATTATAGTATAGGTAGATGTAAGGTTTTTCCATTTTGATTCATGTGTAGTATTTTCATGTAGCAAGATAAGATAATATCATAGGTGTATATAAGATTTTCAATTTTCATATGTAGTGTACTTATAGGCAGTATCCATTATCCATAGTTAATATAATCTAAAAACAAAAAAATATTGAGATACAATCTATGAATGATAAATAAATAATACCAAAGATATATGGCAAGTAAAACTTCAATATAATATGAAAAATTTTATGAGAATTTATTAGATAGAGGGGATAATGAAATAGAGTGTACATCTATTAATAAGAACAGGTAGGAAATAGCAAGGACAAGCTAGATAATATTTAAATAAACAGTAAAAGAGATGGAAAGGAAAGAAAATTTTAAAATCAAGATATAAAATAGGAGATATTCATGTTAAGTAAAAATTTTATAGGAATCATGGAGATAAGTAAAAATATAAGATGGAAGTAAATATTTATATAGTATATGATATGATTAATTATTATGAGATAGGGAGATATGAAATATAAAATATAATGTAAAGAATATATTGATGAAATGAAGTTGATGAATTATAATTAAGAATTATGCAAATGAATATAAATAGGTGTAGAAAGCAAAGAAAAAGGTTAGACTATAGGAGCAATTATCTTTACATGAATATGGGTTGAGAATAGGTTATGAAAATATATGAAATATTGAAATAATAATAATTTCTTAGTTGAAAAGATAATGTAGGGAAATGAAAGCTTAAAAAAGGATTGAGAAGTAAAGGAAAGGGGTGTAAATAATTATTGTAGAAAAAGCAAGAAACAGTTAAAGTAATGAAGATTCTAAGTGAGGAATAATGAAATAATAATTGAAGTAGGAATTGAAGCAGCTCAATATCATAGATTGGTATTAAAAGAATAATTAAAAAAAATGTATAAGATATCAGAATCAGAATAAGGTTGTCTCATATTTGTAAGTATTAGAATACGATAGGATAGATTTAGATAATGGAAATTAAGTATAGGATAAAGATATATAAAAATATTAAATATAAGATTCTTCAAATTTGATTTCTGGAGCATTAAAATTAATAAATTAAGTAGAGGTTAATGATTAGTTTAAAAATTGAAATTGAAATTTAAAAAGGCAACTTGAAAGCTTCCTTTTGAAATTTGAATTTGAGGGGAGTTGAACTAGTTACCTAGTTCTGGAAACAAATTTACACAAATAACTATCATAAAAAGTATAGATTATCACGGGAGGTGTGTCAGTAGACACAACCATTAGCAAGAAAATGACAATTTAAGTATAAAGTTATATAAAAATTAATGAAATATGTATCAATCTTATTAAATATGAATGTGATTATTTTAAAAAGGATTATGAGAACAAATACCAAAAACAATATTATTTAATTAAATACAAAAAGTTACCTGCACAAGTAATTCCGAATAAATGTCAAAGTCAATGAGTTCCACAATGTGCTGAACACTGCCGTAGGAATGTCTGTAGATATTAATTGCCATATTATAACTTCAAACCTAAAAGAATTAAAAAAAGAATATTTAGTCTAGTGTTTGATTAGCATAATTACACATGTTCCAATAGTAAAAGTTTATAATTTCATAAAGAGTTGAAAACTGTATATGAAAAGATAGATGGAACGCAGCTCAAAATTATGAAAGGGAAATTAATAAACAGGAAGTAATGAATCTTAGTAAATTTATGATTGCCAACTTAATTTTTTTGATTATTTATTGCATACTGAAAAATAATATCAAAAACAAAAATAATCAATAGTTTATATGATATAAATATAAAATAAGATTGAAAATTAAAAAAAGGATCAATTACATAAAGGTAAATTAATAATTTAGGTTGTAGTTTTTGTAAAAATAATTATTTATAAAAATATCTAAACAACATGTTTATATGTAAATTAGCTATTGTATTATGAAAAAAGGACATGATATATATTCCTTAATACAATAGAAATAATAATGAACTAGTGTGAATATCCTCCAGAACAATTAAATTAAATAATTCAGATTGAGAACTAAAACACTTTGAAATGACAATTTTTTATTCAAAATAACAGATAAGTGAGCTTTGGATTAATCAAGCGAGGAGGTTGTTGATTTTGAAAACAAGAGAAGAGAGTTTTCGGGTGATGGAGAGGAAGCGTCGATAGAGAGACTCTTTGTTTAAAAATTTACAGAAATTGGTATAAATGTTAAAAAACACAATCAAAGGTAAATCAAAGCATTTAACTATTGTTTATAATCCTGTGTAAGGATGAAGAAGTGTAGAAAGTGAATATCTCCTGAGAGATATCTACAAGAATTTGTAGATGCGAGTTGCAGCCCGGCAGAGAATTCAATATTAAGGTCTGTGTCTTTACAATTACATTCATTGGAATTCCATATAATTCTTTATAAAGAAAGTGAACATTAAAAATTTATCAGAACGTTCAAATTGAATAAATTCATTAAATGGCCAAGAACATTTATCATATGATGCATCATAATTTTATCTCAATTGAGAATTAAACAGTTTTAGTTAATAATAATATTTGTACTTACTTGATATAATATAATTCACTGTATATGTTCACGAGCATCATGAATTTTCACATAACCTCTCATTCTTTCTTTTATCTTCAGCATGAATAACTATTTGCCTATTACTGTCTTCACTTTCAACTCACTCACATAATTTTAACTAAGTATACTTATATGTAATTGATTATTTAAAGTTTATATCATTAAAATTGTTTCACCATTATAGACGCGCTGGTATTGTGTTTAACAGTAAAGCTATTTCTTATAGAGGGGAGAGTATCCTCCTATCGTTTCAATTATAACAGCGCATGCGTTCAGATTTATGCGCCGACGCACTGATAGGAACATTCTTATACCGAGAAATGTATCTGATATAGGGTGGAACAAAAACACAATTTTCAATGTTTAAATCTTATTGCAAACTTTCATAATAATTTATTAAATTGTTTACATTTGAGTGTTGGTATTTTATTCTCATCACATCCATCAGAAAATTTTCTATTGTCAACATATTTCAATAATTTTATATAGGAGAAACTTCAGAAATTAATTTTCATAAAAAATTTTACAAGGAAAAAGGTAAGGTTTGAATTAAATTTGTCAATCACTGGTATTAATGCATCCTGAACTCAAAGGGAGGAGTCTCATACTTCCGACTAAGATAAATAAATATAAATATAACAGTTAATAAAAAATTAACATCTTGAGCTAGCCGAGGTAAAACAAATACTATATTAAATAATACTGTATTAAATAAATAAATAAAACATAAAATCAATTATAATATATATATATATATATATATATATATATATTGGCCGGTTTAGAACGTCTTTCGACGTTGTCCGACGCCTTGCCTTCATCTTTTCCTATCGTCCCAGTCCACTTCTTGCAGGTTTCTAGCACTCATTGCTTTAACCACGCCCTGTTTCCAAGTGGGTCTTCCTCTTTTCCGACGTTCTATCGGTTGCCAGTTCATCACTTGTTTAGGGAGTCTTGTTTCTGACATACGTTGTATGTGCCCATACCATGTAAGTTGTTGTTTCTCTATGTCATCGATAATGGTACCTTCAATCCCCATTATTTCTTCAATGGTGTCATTCCTGATTCTATCTCTTCTTGAAATCCTGAGTGATCTTCTCATCGCATCCATTTCAACAGCTTCTTTCTGTTCTTGGGACCGGCAGCAGTATCATCGAGCTACTCAATCCACCCGACAATACCACTGGCGGAGTTTTGTTACATAAATAACTATTAGGATATTGTTTCTTTGTAAGACTGAGTTTCCAAGTCTTATTAGAGATGGAGTCGCGTGGTAAAAGGTTGGCGCAATTAGCAGTATTAGCACTACAGAAAAACAATGAGGAAGTTTTTTTAAGCAGTCGTCCGGTTCTTTCTGAATTAGATGCAAATGGCGAAACATTGGAAACGAATGACATTGAAGAGATTATTGTTTCGGAAAAATGTGAAGAGGGTGAATGTAAGTATCCTTGATTTTTTTGTCATCGTGAGATTCTACACGTTAAGCGTGCCTTATTTTAGATGAAAAGATTGTTCAAATGCACCACGAAGATCATAAATACGAAATTACTTCTCAACCATATACTTCACAGCAGAGCACACCTGCCCAGAGCGCCGACATAGATTATGGGCAACAGCAAAATTTGACCCCTTTAATAACAATTGAAAATCTAAACAACCATATGGCACCATATGGTTCAAATGAAAGTATGTATAGCTATCTACACTTATTTTTAGAAATTCTTTTCACGTGTAAGATTTTTGATGTTACAGACGCAAAACTTTTTCTTTCAGGACAAATGTGTATCTCGCCCTTGAAAGTTGTTGAGTAGCCGGCAATGACTTCAAATGAAGGTACTAATACGTTCTTATTAACATAAAAACATTGAGACCATCATTGGGTCTTCTAGATCATAACAAAACAGCAAAGTGGTCCTTTATATTCAAATAAAGTCGATTCTGTTATAATTAATAAAAATAATTGGAATTGAATCCCAACTGATACTACCAAAGGAGGTGATTTTTAATAATATAATAATAATATATCGATATGTTTTTGATCAATTCCACTTCTCATTTTTTGTCATTCAATTTCAGTTTCCCACCTAGAACAAAAAACTAGTTTGAAATTAAAACTCAAGCGAGTACCGCCATCAAAAAATTATATAATAGAAAGCTCGTCAGATGAAGAACCATTCCCTGGAGATGACAGTGATGAGTATTTACCTTCTTCGGGCATCAGTTCACCGTCGTTTCCTCATAGTAACTCGGAGAGTGTAAATGGTACAGTAAGCATTCCCTCTGATGAAAATGCCGACGACTTACTACCAAAAAAAGGGGAAAAAAAGACAAAGAAACTACGAAGAATGGGAAAAAACAAAAGAAAATGTTTGAAGAACTTTGGTAAACAGTATCTATCATCACGTAGAAAAATAGTAGAGGAACGGAAAATGGGCCCTCCATGTAAGTGTAGATTCAATTGTGCCAATAAGTTGCCAGAAGAAGTGAGAAAAACTTTATTTCGAGCATATTAGGCATTAGGATCACTTCAAAGGCAACGAGATTATTTGAGTACACGCTGTGAAGTCTCACAGGTTCAATATAGGAGGATCAAAACGAACTCCGAACACCCTCGAAAACCAAAAGATCCAAGTTTGAAAGCGTTTTCTAATGAGTACCCTAGCAATAAAAGATCGTTCTATTCGCACAGTTATGACATCTAAGTTCAATGGTATCGGGACCACCCCAGATGACAAGTGAGGTACCCACGCACAACATTCAAAACTAGACGAAGAAATTAGAGAATCGGTACGGGTACACCTACTTTCTATACCTAGAGTAGAAAGCCGCTATGTGCGAGCTAGTACTAGCAGAGAGTTCATAGACGGTGGGCTTACTATAGCGGAGCTGCACCGAAATTATTAATCTTTGTGCAAGTGTGATGCGTATTCTCGAATTTCCAACACCCAGTATCATATTGGATTCCATGTTCCGAAAAAGGATCAGTGCGACCAATGTGAAGCTTATAAGAACTCAGTTGGATATGAGAAGTTAAGTTTGGAAGAATGTTATAAAAAGCATATGAAACAAAAGGAATTGAGTAGACAAGAAAAAGCAGAAGACATAAAAAAAGTGAAGAACCTGGTAGAAACCAAATTGTTGCAATCTACGATCTACAGGCAGTAATGCCTGTCCTAATAGGAGATTCTTCAGCATTATTCTATCATTATAAACTCAATTGTTATAACTTTACAGTGAGTAGGGCTAGGTAAAACGGTCCATCATTTGTAATAATCAATTGCTCATTTTCAGGTCACAGATACCAATACGAAAATCACCAGTTGTTATTTTTGGCATGAAGGTTTGGCACATAGAGGAGCAATTGAGATTGAATCTTGTGTATTCAAATATCTCAATGAAATAGAACAGAGTCATCCCAACTGCAACATCATTTTCTACTCTAATAACTCTTGCGGGCAACAGAAAAACCGGTTAGTGTTTCTATTAGGATTATTTTTTTATCAAGTCGAATCGTCATTATTTTTTTTCAGATTCATACTGTCTATGTACTTGTATGTAGTTACCCATTTGAATATCAATAGTATAACCCACAAATTTCTCATCAGGGGACACACTCAAAGCGAAAGTGATACTGCCCATTCCATAATAGAGAGAAAAATATTAAAAGATCCAAAAGATCTGGACCCATATACGTCCCAGATCAATACATTTCTCTGATCCGTACAGCAAAAGAGAGAGAGAGCCTTTTCAAGTGAATGAATTAACATTCAGCGATTTTTGTGATTCAAAATCCTTGGCAGCGGAAATGGGCTTTAACACCACAAAGTATGTTAATGGTCATCAAATGAAGTTAACCGAAATTAAGATGGTGGGATTTAAGAAGGAAATGAATACTTTCCGTTATAAACATAGATACGATTATGAATGGATAGATGCTCCAATTAGAACTAGTCGTTCTAAAAAGACTAATGATGTCACTGTTAAACAAGCCTATAAGTCCAAAATTGTAATCACGGGAAGAAAGAAAGACGACTCATTAAAGTTGTTAAACACTAATATAGTACCTAAATATTACGGAAATTTTTATAACACCCTCTTCTAGTTTATTTTTCATTAAAGTTACCCAATAACCCTTTCTATTATTTCAATTAGGTACCTATTTGATGACATTTAATTTAATTGCTTTAATTGAGAAAAACTTGAAGCTCTAGGGCCACAATGACACAATTGAGGGGATAATATCTCTTTTACCCTTCTAACAGGTACAAAATGTAAATTGGTGCTCATATCAAACTAGGCGTAGTAACAGAGGTCAAAAAATTCCCTTAAACACTCAAGTACTTAGCAGATATATTGTATTGTCTTTGTTTTGGGACTAACGTATTCTGAAAACTTTTATTTCCTCAACATTTCACAAACTGGCACTTGCGTCAATGTTTTCCCGAAGGTGCGACATGTTGAACATATTACATTTCTGACGTTATCTATGAACAGGTGGTTAGAAATAGCCGAAGGATTTATCCAAAATGCAGATTTTCCGCACTGTATAGGAGCTATCGACGAAAAGCATATTAGAATGATTCGACCTACTAATAGCGGTTCAATGTTCTTTAACTACTAACACTATTTTTCGATGGTACTATTTGCAATGTGTGACTGTAACTATTTATTCACATTCATAAATGTTGGCTCGTATGGTAAGTCGAGCGATTCAGGAATTTTCAAAAACTCTACACTTTACGAAAAAATGGTAACTGGTAATTGAATGTTCCTGAACCAACTCCTATCTCAGGCGATGTCATGAAATATCCATTTGTAATAGTAGGGGATGAAGCATTTCCTCTATCAGAAAATTTACTGCGACCCTATGGTGGAACACATTTATCTTATGACCAAAAAATGTTCAATTAGAGATTGTCAAGAGCTCGTAGATATATTGAATACACTTTTGGAATACTAGCTAACAAATGGCGAATTTTTCACAGACCGCTTAATGTCAATGTTGATTTCGCACAAGATCTAATCAAAGTGTCCTGTGTACCTACTTCATAATTTTGTCAGAATTCGAGACGGGCACCGTGAAAATGAAACTACACGAACAACGTGTTTAAACGAGTTGCGCTCCGATTCATTAAGTAGAGGAAATCCAAAAGCTCTCTTGTTTAGAAATATATTTACTAACTATTTTGTCAATTCTAATCCGTTGAAATGGCAGAACGAAAAAATGTAGAAAAATCATAGGGATTCTTAATAAATATGTAGATATGTATAAGGTGTTCATTGTTACCATAAGTAAAAATTTAAATTACATACCTTTTTCTCGTTTTTCCTCATCTGCAGCTTCTTCATCGACAAAACAATGAGTAACCTCCTCCCAAGCACGTTTATTTATTATTTTATCTGAATAATCATCGGTTCGCATATCCCAAATAGTTGCACTTCCTGTATGAGTTTCTCAATATCAATAGTTTCCATGATTTTAATATATTTTGGCAACAACTAAATCGTTTCATAGAATGCCGTCCGCTACGCGTTTGGTTTGCACCAAAGCAATCTCGTAACTGATGTGCCGCCCATAGTCATAAAACCGCCGCGGTACATGATTCGTGAACAGGGACCGCGCTACGGCTGTTGCCGGTACCTGCTCGATCAGGCACTGTCTGTTTTGTGCATACACATTTCACGAAAGAGGTACCGCCGCAAACGCCGTTGCAGCAGCCGACGCGGCACATACCGCTCCGTCTGTCTTTACCCTAAAGTAGAACGCACACGACAGACTGTCGTTCAGCTACTTATTTGTCAGGAGGGTAAACAGACGGCCGACAGACGGCCGACAGTCGACCGACAAGTGGGTGAACAACGCATATGAACGTTTAGTTAGTCGACGATTGTTAATGAAAAATGAATAGTCAGACGTTGAGATGTGTTGCAGTATTATTAAGATACCGAAGAAAAAAAAGGGGAAATAGAGCATTTTGGGTGCATCCAGTAATTAGTCAGCGTTTATTGAAAGGCCGATTCCATACCCTTTTTGAGTCTCTACAGGAACACCCAGATAAGTTTTTTAATTATCATAGAATGTCCTCGAATTCTTTTAATGAGCTGTTGGCTGTCTTGAAAACACAATTATCGTTCCAAGATACTAATATGAGGAAGTGTATTTCGCTTGAGGAGAGATTATCAGTTACATTAAGGTAAGAACACTTTACTGTTTGATACTTTTATTAGTTTACGTAATATTAGGTATTAATAAAAGTTATAACATTTATGGCAGATCTTTGGAACCTGGAGATGACATGTCTTCATCATTCCCTAGCGCAAGCAAGTCCGAGTCGTGTCTATACCTGTCAGATATGTATGAACCTGGCAACTCCAAGGGGGAATTTATTGTATGTTGTACTTGTTCATTCGGTAAAGCAGTGGAAGTCTGGTTGCATCGTTGGACCCAAGAGTTTGTTGCAATATTTGTTTGCGTAGCCGTATAATATCCATATCGTCTATCTCCATGATTTGCTATTCCATCACTTCAAAACTGATATGAAACAGTAGAATTTTGCAACGGAAATTCAGAATTTTGAAATGATGTCTCTGTTGTAACACTTTGTCTGTGGGTCCTATCAAACCTAAGAATTTAATTCATAAGTTCGATTCTTAAAAAATACTTTTTCTCTTCGTCATATTTTTTTAATGCCGGTAACAGGGACATTAAAAATAACTCATCTTCATCCAAGTCTTTCTTTTTTTTGCTTTCCTTTACCAAAGCCCATATTTTTGCTTGAGTTGGTCCCTTGTTGCTTTCTTTTAGAACCTGCAGTATTTCTTCATCATAGTTTTTCTGCGTTTTTTTCTTTTTGTGTGGGATTGGAGATATCAGGGATGGTTCACTTTCGGAGGGCCTTACTGCGTGATCAAGCTGAGACTCATCTGCATTGTTTTGTTGAGATGGTATATATTGTTCATTGTCTAATGAAGAAGAAGTTTGCGTTAATTGCGTGAAAGGTAGCAAGAAGAGCAACTGATCAAAGTAAATGTACTTCCTGCGTTTCATAGCAGCACTTCCGGAAGGTGTTTTCTTTTGCTGAGCGAGTTCTCGCCGAAAGCAATCCCGCAGAGATGACAATTTTTTTTGGATTTCTTTTCCTAAAAATAAAATAGAATAAACTGGAACTGGTGTTTGCTTACATATAATTACGTTTTTTTTCAGGTATTTATCAACCGGGCACTCATTTGTATCCTTACACTATCAGTATATGCTAGGTACATCGACCATTCGGAAAATAGTCTGGGAAACATGCCACGCTATTTGGGTAGGATTAAGAACGATCTGTATACCAGTACTATCTGAAGAAAAATGGCTAGAAATAAGCAATGAATTTTACGCAAGAGCTAACTTTCCTAACTGTATAGGAGCTATAGACGGAAAACATATCCGTATAGTTATGCCTCCTAATTCAGGGTCAGATTACTACAACTATAAAAGTTATTTTTCTGTTGTACTTATGGCAGTGGCAGATGCCGATTACTGCTTTTCATTTGTCGATATTGGTGCTTGTGGAAAATTCAGTGACGCAAATATATTCCAAAATTCAACCTTGGGAAAAAATTACAAGAACATAAGTTGGACATTCCTGAACACAGAAAATTACCGTGTGACGAAAGTGGAGAGCCCATGCCATTTGTTTTTGTAGGCGTTGAAGCATTCGCGGTATCTTCTCACGTTTTGCGACCATATCCCAATCGTTTTTTAACCGCAAAAAAAGGATATTCAATTACCGGCTATGCAGGACCCGACGAATGATTGAGTGTACATTTAGCATATTTGCAAGTGGAGATTATTTCAACGCAGTTTAGATGTTCAGGTCGATTTTGCTATAGACATTATAAAATCAGCATTTGTTCTCCATAACTTCGTATTCAAAAGGAACGGATATAAGTTTGAGGACTTGTTGTATCAAGAGTCTCTCGATAAGCTACCGGTTCAAGGCGTACGGGGCACAACAGAAGGAATACAAGCTCGAGATTATTTTGCTACATACTTCACGTCTCCACAAGGGTCACTCTCATGGCAATACGATAAAATTTAAGTTTTTTCTGTGACAGGAAAAAAATTTGACATTTTATCTCTGTTGACCAGTAACAAAATTCAACTTTTCACGAAATTACTTTTATTCCCACGGGAAAAAAGTGAGTACTTTTTTCCCGGATATATATATATATATATATATATATATATACGAGGGCAATTCAGAAACTAACCTCCGGTTGATTGAAAAAAATACACCAAGTTAAGTAAAAATATTTTAATATATACATCTTACAACTACATCTTTGCACTATTTTTCGACATAGTCTCCATAACGATTGAGGCACTTATCGTATCTCTTCACAAGCTTTGAAATTCCTTCTGCATAAAAATCACCCGCTTGTGCCTTGAGCCAGCCTGTGACCGCATCTTTGAGCTCTTCGTCGTCATCAAACCGCTGGGACCCGAGCCATTTCTTCATATGCATGAAGAGGTGATAATCGCTGGGCGCCAGATCTGGGCTGTAAGGTGGATGGTTGAAAACGTCCCACTTGAAGGACTCAAGAAGGGCTGTTGTTCTGCGAGCAGAGTGAGGACGGGCGTTATCGTGCAAAAAAACGATACCGGAAGTCAGCATACCACGGCGTTTGTTCTGTATAGCCCGTCGTAATGTTTTTAGTGTTTCACAGTACACGTCTTGATTAATGGTCGTCCCACGTTCCATGAATTCAACCGACAACACCCCTTTGGCATCCCAAAACACCGTTGCCATCAGTTTTCTGGCAGAAAAATCTTGCCGAGCTTTTTTTGGTTTGGTAGGCGAATCTGAATGTGCCCACATCTTTGATTGTTCTTTTGTCTCAGGGTTCACGTACTTAATCCAGGTTTCGTCACCGGTCACGATTCTGTTTAACAATGGTTCTCCTTCGTCCTCATAACGTGACAGAAAGTCTAATGCAGAGGCCATTCTTTGACTTTTGTGGTGGTCGGTAAGAATTTTGGGCACCCATCGTGCACAAAACTTACGGTAACCCAATCTTGCTGTCACTATCTCGTACAAAAGAGTCTTAGAAATCTGTGGAAAATCAGTAGACAACTCCGCCATTGTGAAACGTCGATTTTCACGAACTTTTGCATCAACTGTCTGAACGAGTTCGTCAGTCACCAAGGATGGTCTACCACTCCTCTCTTCATCATGAACGTTTTCTCGTCCACTTTTAAATAAACGTACCCATTCACGGACAACTCCTTCACTCATAACTTTTGGTCCGTACACGGCACAAAGCTCACGATGAATAGCTGCTGCAGAGTATCCTTTGGCTGTAAAAAACCTTATAACAGCACGCACTTCACATTTGGCGGGATTTTCTATTGCAGCACACATTTCAAACTGCCACAAAAACTAAACTAGCGCAGGTACGATGTTCACTCGACTACGGCTTGATGCCGACTGACCTGCTGAGCGTGTGAATGCACAGATGGCGCGCTACTCCCCCCACTACCCGCACTGTGACCAATCGGAGGTTAGTTTCTGAATTGACCTCGTATATATTAAGCCAGTCCTCTAGTATAGATAAATATTCATATATTAGATTGAATTAAAAAGGAATTTTTTTTGTATATACGTATGGTGTATCATTAGACACTACCTAATTAAGAACAAAATTTAACATAAAACGAATGAATGACTTAAGCAAATGTATTATAAAATATTGAGTACATCAATTTAAGAAATGGATTAAGGATAAGGAATAGAATGGTAATGATAATATAGAAATTAATTCTTAAGAAAATGTTACCTTCACAAATAAATCCTAAGGTCAAGTCAATGTCAACAATTTTCATTAAAATCAATCTGAACGCTGCTATGTCCACACTTGAATCAGGAAAAGGATGTTAATTTGTTCAAAACCTAAAATAATAAGAATTAATAATCAAATCACTAATTTATTAACGATATGCAAATACAATAAAAAGTTACAATTTGAAAAAAATAATTTATAAAAATAAAACTGTATGAAATATGACATTCGGAATAAGAGCCATATTGTATGTCATAGAAATCTAGTAATCAAATCGAAATCAATGAAGGAAGTGATTGAATCTAGTTATATTATTGCCAACCTAAATTCAATGAGTTGGAAGTTAATATAAAACAGAGAATGTAAATTTGAAATTAAGTTAGAGTTTATATAAAGCGAAATTAGTGCTAATTAAAGAATTAAAAAATAAACAGTTCCATATATATAAATCATAAATTTAGATTGTAGAAATTGTATATTAAATGTAAACAAATTTACTAAAAAAAAAGGAATTACAAGGATTGAAACCATTGTAATACATGTAAAAGACTATTTATATATTCTATAAGACATTGTTAAACCATTTATACAAGTGATTTCACTCTCCAAGACTATTTTAATTGAAGAATCCAGTATTTCCATAAAAAAAACATTATCATTGACAATTGTTGAATAAAATAACAAATTAGGAGGCTGTGTTTTAGAGATTGTAAAAATGTTGTTGATTTTTAAAAGAAAAAAGGTAGTCGAGAGTTAGTTGGGGAATGGGGAACTGGGATGTAATTCTCTGAGAAGATTTTTGTAAAAACTTTAAAGTAAAAGTAATAATTTTAAATCTAAATCAATAAAAAATTCATAATATTAATGTCGATTAACCCCTGTGAAAAAGTGAAACGTGCCGAACGAGTATTTCTTGGGTAAGGAATACCTAAGAAAAGAGACGGGATGTTGCAGGTCCACCACGCCGAGAATGGAATATAAGGTCTGTGTTATTTGAGTTTTTTTAATTTGGAATTCCAAACAAACAAAGAAAAAGTGAACTTTTGAAATTAATTTGAACATTTAAATTTGAATAATCTAAAATTGGCCAAAGAAACTTTAAAATAATTAATACCAAATTTTATCCATGGATAATTAAAGAACTCTAATTTTCTGCAACAATAATTTTAGATATTAAATATGTACTTACTTGTAAAAAGTTTTTCGTTTGTAATATAATCAAAGTTCACACCACTCATAAATGCTTTTCCAATCTTAATTTCCGCTTTGCATGCTGACCTATTCTTATAACTATCAAACACACACTTAATTCACAACTTGAATTATATATGTAATTGTTTAATATAAGTTTTCAACCATATTATTCTAAATGCACTAAATTGATGCACATTGAACTGTTAAACGTTTGCATCCTCCACGTTAACTGTGTACTATAATTTTGTGACGACGAGAAACGTTGAACCGGAAGAGTTGCTCCGTTGCGCCGAAGCAGCTACTATAAGCGTTCAGTGCGCATGACCATCAAATAATACAGGGGAGGGTCAGGAATATTTGTGTGTGTAAAATTTTGAAGATTTCATCAACAATTTATTAAAATATTTTTATTTAAGTGTTGGTATTTTTCTTATTCCAGTCAATGTCCATAACACTTTTCACGAACATTGTTTAAATCATTCATTCGATTATCATATTGTGAGATGATTGAAATAAAGATATATAATTTATTCAGGAATAGACCTATCACGAAATCATAATAAGTAAATGTTCATATGTGTAAAAATTTTTTCTAATAGGTGTCCAGGACTCAAAGAGAGAAGTCTCATGCTTCCGACTGCAATATAAAATTTAAACAATACATACAATTAAAAAATTTTCATATAATCATATAGGGCTAGCCGAAGGTAAAAACGGGTAAATAAAGGTAAATCATATAAGTATAAATATTAAAATATAACATATCCACTATAAATTGGCACCCAAAAACGTGGGGCGATTATAAAAATAATATATTAAAAATTAAAAACAAAGAACAATGGAAAATAGGAAAATGATATCGCGCGATGGGAAGCAGGTTGGAAATGATAGTGGATCTGAGGAGGAAAGAGAAGGAAGAAGCCATGGAATGGGAGATTTACAGGTGCAATACCTCATCCAAGGACAGCAATCGGAAGAAGATGCACAGGAAGAAAGGAGAACAGGAGATGAAGAATATGGAATAGAGGTAGAACGAGTAGAAGAAGGATTGGATAGAAGTCAAGAAATACTAGAGAGAAGGGAACAACAAACAAGAACAAGGAATGATAACCAAATGATGTATTTGATGCAACAATTGTTGAACCAGATGAATACAATGAAGGGAGAGTTAAATGGAAACATGAACAAAATGGATCAAAAGTTGAATGGAAAAATAGACAATATGAATGGAAATATAAATAGCATTAACGGAAATATGGATAGAATGGAGCTTAATTTGAGGGGAGACATTCATAATATTCATGAAAACATGAACAGATTGGAACGGAAGATAGAAGAGGTTAGATTTGAAAACTGCAAAGAGATTAAGGAACTTAAGGAGAATCATGAAGAACATAAGAAGAGTATTCGGCAAATACAAGAAGACATAGAGGAAAATAATAAAAACATAAGACAAGAAATACAGGAAAATGGTATGAAAATCAGAGAAAACATAGTAGAATAAGTATTAGAATTTAGAAGAGATCTAGAAGAATATTTACCAGAGAATATTAAAGTAGAGGTCTCAAAACAAAATAAACAAATAACAAAGGAAGTGGAACAGATGAAAGATAACGTAAATAGAAAATTTAAGGATTTGGATGACCGGATTGAGGAGAGAACGGGGATGAGTCTAACAATAACCGACGACATAAATCGACAAATGAATAAAGAAATCGAAGAAATGAATCGGAAATTAAGGATCACGATAGAGGAAATGGAGGAAAATTTGAGAAGAAATGGAGGAAACAATATATACCCAGGAAATTTCCACAATTTAGAAATCGGAGTGAAATTTGATGGGAATATTAACAATATACATCCCAAAGTATTCCTCAAAATAATTAGAAACAAAATTAAAGGAATCAGAGATATTGTTGAGATCAAGCTTATTATAAGGAGCATATTACAGGGCCATGCTTTATTGTGGTTTTGTAATAAGGAAGAACTAATACAAAGCCTAGAAGAGTTCGAGCAACAATTCTTAGCCTATTTCTGGGGAGAATTGCAACAAGCAACATTCAGAGAGCGGTTATACTTCGGGAAATTTGATTATAAGAAAAGCAAAAACCTGAATAATTATGCGATGCAATTATATAATGTAGCCCAGTACTTAGATCCGGGAATGAAGGAGGAGGAATTAGTGCTATACATTGGCAGACATTTCAATTCAGAAGTAGCTGAAACAATAGCGCTTCATAATATTAAAGCCATGGATAGTTTATCAAGATATCTACAAAGAGTGGAACGGAGCTATACAAATCATAACGATACAAGAGACAATCGATTAAATGAAAATGGGAATGGACAGAATAGAAGAGAAAATGAAAGGAGAAATGATCAGAGAAATTATGAAAATCGAAATTACGAGAGAAGAGGACCAGGACGGGATGATAGAAATCCGAGATATGATAATTACAGAAACGGAAATAGAAACTATCGTAATGGGTATCAGAATGGTAATAATGGGAATCGGAATAATGGATATAATGGAGGAAATTACCAAAATTATGGAAGACGGAATGATAACGACAATCGTAATCGGAACTGGCAACAATACAGAAGAGAGGGGAGAAATAATGAAGAGGACAGAAGAAATGAAAACAGAGACAGGAATTATGATCAAAGAGATAGTCGAGGAGGTGAAGATAGAAGACAGGTGAACATGATACAAAACCAGGAAGAGATAAGAAGAAATAGTGATCAGGGCCCGAGTTCTGATCCAAATTTCGAGTAAGTTGCTCTTATGTGCATAATATTGTCTATTCTTCTAAATATCAACATCCTAGAGAATTTATATTAGAAGAAGAACCAACAAACCCAGAATTAAATAGATTAGTATTTATAGAGGGAAATTTAGATAACATTAAATGTAGAGTTTTATTAGATACGGGTTCCGAAGTTTCCATTATAAATCAAAATATAGTAGACAATTTGAAACAGGACAATATTATGGTGATAAATACAAATAAAATATCATTAATAGGGGCAAATGAAAGAAAATTATATGAAACTACTAAAACCATTATGACAAACCTAGAATTAAATGGTGAGGTTTTATCAGTACAATTGTTGATTGTGAAAAATTTAAAATATGACATAATCATGGGTACAGATGAATTAAGTAAACATAGAATTATAATAAATTATAAAATGCAATACATAATATATAATAATCATACAATACCGTTTATAACAAATTATCAAACAGATATAGGAAAAAACGAATGTGCAATTGGACAAATAAATCACATTGCTGAAGAAGAACAAAACATGAGGGAGGAATTATGTCAGGAGGAATACAAACAGAGAGTCTATGAATTACTTGATTCTCATGAAAAGCTGTTCAATGAGGAAGTATGCGTTGCGACTAGATATGTTCACAAAATTGAAGTCATATCAGAAATAAAAAATTTTAAGATCAAAACTTATCCTATACCTTATAAATTAAAACAAGAGGTATATCAGGAAATTAATAAAATGTTACAAGACGGTATTATTGAAAGATCTAATTCACAATACATAAGTGCAATAACCTGTGTAAAGAAGAAATCGGGGGATATTAGAATATGTTTGGATGCTAGGAATATAAATACATTTACTAAAAAACAATACGAAAGTCCATTAAATATTGAAGGTATATTTGGAAGAATTACAAAGGCTAATATATTTTCAAAATTAGATCTAAAGCATAGCTTTTGGTTAATTCCATTGGATCATCGTTGTAGACAATACACTGCATTTATGGTAGATGGAGTGGTGTATCAATTTTGTGTAGTGCCATTTGGACTCCAAAGTTCTTGTGCAGCCTTAGTACGAACGTTGCATACAATCTTGAATCCGTATGAAGATTTCACTCTCCACTACATAGATGACATTTTGATTTTTTCTGAAACAGAAACGAAGCATCATAAACATCTGGAAATAATATTAAAGGAATTAGAAAATGCCGGACTTAAATTAAACTTAGAGAAATGTCAGTTTTATAAAAGAGAAGTGGATTATTTAGGATATGTTTTAAGTGACACTGGTATAACAATGAATCCTGAGAGAATTAAAGCAATTCTAGAGTATAAAACACCACATAACTTAAGAACTTTACGAGGGTTTCTAGGTATCATCAATTATTTCAAGAAGTTAGTTCCTGATCTAAGTAAGAGAGAAATTCCTCTTATAGAATTATTAAAGAAGGATATTAGATGGAAATGGGACGAGAGAAGAGAAAAGGCATTTCAGGAGTTAAAGGAAATTTTTCTAAACAGCCTAAAAGTATTTCATCCACAATATGAGAAACCTTTTATCTTGAGAACGGATGCTTCAATAGAAAGATTGGCAGGGGTATTAATTCAAATACAAGATGGAGAAGAAGTACCTATTAGTTTTATATCCAGAGTGACTAAGCCAGCAGAAAAGAAATATTCGATAACAGAATTAGAAATGGCAAGTGTTGTATTTTGCATTAGCAAACTAAGATTCTATCTATTAGGAGCTAAGTTTATTTTAGAAACTGACCACTCAGCACTTACAGCTATGTTGAAAAACCGCTATGCCAATAATCGTGTACACCGATGGATCTTGTTGTTACAAGAATATGAATTCGAAATCAAATATATTTCAGGGAAATTAAACGTGGTAGCAGATGCATTGAGTGGAGTAGATGAAGTAGGGAACAATCAAACCAAATTTCAAATTGGAATAAACCAATTGTACCAAACAGAGGGGATATTTACATTGGAAAAGGTTAAAGAAGATCAGAGACATTTTAATAACAAGAAAGTTAAAGGTGCCTATAAAATTGATGAAGTGTGGTATAAGAAATTGGAGGACAGAGAAGTATTTGTAATAAGTAAGGAGTTTGCACAGGAAATTATTCGTCATCTACATAAAGAGAATGGACACATAGGAACAAGAAAACTATGGACTTTGTTTCGAGAAAATTATGTGGCAAAGAAGGATTTGAGTATAGTGAAAGAAATATGTAAATATTGTCAAATATGTCAACTGGCCAAAGAAAAAAATTACCACAATAGCATGACAGCAAAATCGATAATTACAAATAAACCATTACAGATTGTGGCAATGGATTTTATAGGAAACTTAATTAGGAGTGAATCGGGTAATAAGGATTTACTAGTAATAGTTGATGTTTATACCAAATTTGTTATAACTTTTCCATGTAAGAGATCAACGGCTAAGGTGGTAATAGAATGTTTGGAAAAATATATAGAAGAAATTGACTGTCTCGACCCTTACTTCGTGGAATATGCTCATATTAGTGTTTTTAAATGAAACTCAAGGTCTCTAGTTAATTCCACAATATAATACAAGTTATTGAAAATTCTAAAAAATTGACAATTGTTTCGATAAATCAATATCATCGTCAGAATGACAGAAGTTACATTTCATTTTATGCCTACCTGATGTTTAGTAGTTATATTTTTGGCTAGACCAAGAAGTAACCTAACTTGTGATTGGCTTAATATATGTTTATAGAAAAAAGAAGAAGATGTGATATTACAAATATTGAAGCTTAGATATTATTAGCCCTATGGTGATATCCTGGATATCATTTTTCCAATTAAGATCAGTATAACTGTGCAATGATATAGAAAACCAGGAAAACTATATCTGCTGATCTTTACAATTATCACTTAATAAGACAGTTTATTAGTGGAGAATTCCCTAGATTTAACTGTTCATTGACAACTTCATATTGTGGGTTTCTTAAATGTCTTCTAATTTCCAGTTCTTCAAGGAAATCCAGTTCTTGTTTCTTTTCACAAATATGCAGCACTTCTAGTTCTGTGTTAGGTGTCAATGAATGATTGGTGTCAAGTAGATGTTTTGCGTAGTGAGATTTATCTGGTTGTTTTAATCTGTAAGCTCGTAAGTGCTCACTGTATCGTATTTCAAAATTCCTAAGGGTCTGACCCAAATAGACAGCATTACATTCTGGACATTTGAGTTTATATATACCTGACTTCTTCAATAGTGGTATTTTTGTTTTTACATTTAACAATTTTGTACTAACGTTACTTTCTATTTTAAAAGAAATTGTTGCATTTGTTGCTGAAGATATTATCTTTGAAATATTATTAGAAATATTTCCTGCATATGTGATGGTTTTATAAGTTTTAATTTCATCAGCTTGTTTAGGATATATTAGTTGTAATGCCACTTTTTTCTCTGTTTTACTAATTAGTTTATTTATCATATCTAATGGATAACCGTTAGATGTTGCTATTTGTCTAATTGTATTAATCTCTCTATCAAAATTACATTTGTTCATAGGAACTGAAAAAGCTCTATGTATCATTGAATTATATGCTGCTAGTCTGTGTGAGACAGGGTGGCTAGAATTGAATGGAATTGTCACATCAGTCTGTGTTGGTTTTCGGTAAATTGAATAATCAAGTACATCATTGACTCTTTGAATTTTTAAATCAAGAAAATTGATTGAGCTATTTTCTTCAATTTCTAATGTAAATTTAATTTTCGGGTGTAAATTATTGATGTGGTTGAAAAACACATCTAATTGTCGCTCACTACCCATAAAACAAGCTAATATGTCATCCACATATCTATACCAAAATAAAATATTTTTCGAAATATTACTTTCAAAGATCTTTCTTTCTAAATTGTCCATAAAAATGTTTGCTAAAATAGGTGATATAGGGCTTCCCATTGGTAAACCTTCATTTTGAATATATATCTTATTGTCAAAAGTGAAATAATTCTGATTAATGCATACATCAAATAAATTAAGTATATCTGATATTATTCCTGGATTAATATTTTTATCTTCTAGTAATTTTCTTACAAGTATTAGACATTCTTTAGGAGGAATTTTAGTAAACATATTAGTTACATCGAACGATATGAGTTTATAGTTATCTTGCAAGTGGATTGATTTCAACTTTTTGATTAGTTCTATTGAATTTCTAATTGAGTACTGAGATTCATATCCGTAAGTATTGAGTATATTGTTGAGCTTTTTTGCCAATATATTATTAGGAGCATTAACATAAGAGACTACAGGTCTAATTGGTTTCGTTATTTTATGTAATTTAACTGTTCCATATAATTGTGGACAATGAGGATTCTTATGTATGATAGACCTCTTTTCGTAATCATTTAAAAGATAATTTGAATTATTAACAATATCCCTTACATTATTAGAAAACTTCTTTGTTGGGTCTGCTTTAAGAACTTTTACATCGCTGGATTCTATAAAGTTATATACTTTGGAATTGTAATTTTCAGTCGTCAAAATGACAGTAGCATTCCCCTTATCGGATTTTGTAACTGTTAGGTTATGATTCTCTATCTTCTGTTTTATTGCGTTTAAAACTGAAATGTCATTTTTTGTTTGACGTTTAACTTTTGAAGGTTCAATATTTTTGATTAAATTGGCAATTTTTAATTTCTCATAAAGAAAATTATTTGAATTAGATTTTAAAGCTATTTCTGACTCTGTAGCTATAATTTGTTTAATATTATTCGTAAATTTAGGTGGTATGCTGTACTTTAAACCTTTATTTAAAAATTCTATTTCACTATTTGTAAAATTAGTGTCTGAAAGGTTTTCAAATCGTGGTGCAAAGTGTGTTGGTATGTAGGTACTTACAGTTTCATGATGTTTTGAGTATTGAATTTTATGTTGTGTGTGTTCAAGATTCTGTAGCTTCTTTTCTTGTTTCTTAAATTTCATATGCTTCATAGTGCTGATATTTTCTCTAATTTTGTCATCCAAACAGTCAAATTCTACTGGATGTAATTGGAATGTGAGTTCTGAATGTACAACTTTTATGTAGTTGTCTAAGGAGTCTCTAACTTTGAACCATTTCTTACATTCAAATTGTATCCAAACTCGTTGAGCACATTTTATAGCTTTTTGTGCTTGTGGTGTTTTAGTGTGACATTTTATATTCACATAATTTGGTATTACCTTTTTTCTAAGGCATTCTTGGTTAAACCAAATGTTTTGTGATGCTTTGTAACGTTTTTGTAGTAACTTCTGGTACAGTCGGGTCAAATCTTCTCTCGAAGATTTTTTAATAAGAATCCTCATTGTCCACAATTATATGGAACAGTTAAATTACATAAAATAACGAAACCAATTAGACCTGTAGTCTCTTATGTTAATGCTCCTAATAATATATTGGCAAAAAAGCTCAACAATATACTCAATACTTACGGATATGAATCTCAGTACTCAATTAGAAATTCAATAGAACTAATCAAAAAGTTGAAATCAATCCACTTGCAAGATAACTATAAACTCATATCGTTCGATGTAACTAATATGTTTACTAAAATTCCTCCTAAAGAATGTCTAATACTTGTAAGAAAATTACTAGAAGATAAAAATATTAATCCAGGAATAATATCAGATATACTTAATTTATTTGATGTATGCATTAATCAGAATTATTTCACTTTTGACAATAAGATATATATTCAAAATGAAGGTTTACCAATGGGAAGCCCTATATCACCTATTTTAGCAAACATTATTATGGACAATTTAGAAAGAAAGATCTTTGAAAGTAATATTTCGAAAAATATTTTATTTTGGTATAGATATGTGGATGACATATTAGCTTGTTTTATGGGTAGTGAGCGACAATTAGATGTGTTTTTCAACCACATCAATAATTTACACCCGAAAATTAAATTTACATTAGAAATTGAAGAAAATAGCTCAATCAATTTTCTTGATTTAAAAATTCAAAGAGTTAATGATGTACTTGATTATTCAATTTACCGAAAACCAACACAGACTGATGTGACAATTCCATTCAATTCTAGCCACCCTGTCTCACACAGACTAGCAGCATATAATTCAATGATACATAGAGCTTTTTCAGTTCCTATGAACAAATGTAATTTTGATAGAGAGATTAATACAATTAGACAAATAGCAACATCTAACGGTTATCCATTAGATATGATAAATAAACTAATTAGTAAAAAAGAGAAAAAAGTGGCATTACAACTAATATATCCTAAACAAGCTGATGAAATTAAAACTTATAAAACCATCACATATGCAGGAAATATTTCTAATAATATTTCAAAGATAATATCTTCAGCAACAAATGCAACAATTTCTTTTAAAATAGAAAGTAACGTTAGTACAAAATTGTTAAATGTAAAAACAAAAATACCACTATTAAAGAAGTCAGGTATATATAAACTCAAATGTCCAGAATGTAATGCTGTCTATTTGGGTCAGACCCTTAGGAATTTTGAAATACGATACAGTGAGCACTTACGAGCTTACAGATTAAAACAACCAGATAAATCTCACTACGCAAAACATCTACTTGACACCAATCATTCATTGACACCTAACACAGAACTAGAAGTGCTGCATATTTGTGAAAAGAAACAAGAACTGGATTTCCTTGAAGAACTGGAAATTAGAAGACATTTAAGAAACCCACAATATGAAGTTGTCAATGAACAGTTAAATCTAGGGAATTCTCCACTAATAAACTGTCTTATTAAGTGATAATTGTAAAGATCAGCAGATATAGTTTTCCTGGTTTTCTATATCATTGCACAGTTATACTGATCTTAATTGGAAAAATGATATCCAGGATATCACCATAGGGCTAATAATATCTAAGCTTCAATATTTGTAATATCACATCTTCTTCTTTTTTCTATAAACATATATTAAGCCAATCACAAGTTAGGTTACTTCTTGGTCTAGCCAAAAATATAACTACTAAACATCAGGTAGGCATAAAATGAAATGTAACTTCTGTCATTCTGACGATGATATTGATTTATCGAAACAATTGTCAATTTTTTAGAATTTTCAATAACTTGTATTATATTGTGGAATTAACTAGAGACCTTGAGTTTCATTTAAAAACACTAATATATAGAAGAAGTAGGAAGACCTGAGAGAATTATACTTGACCATGCTACATACTTTGAAAGTAAAAAATTAAAGCAGTATTGTGATAAAGAATAAATAAAACTACAATTTATTAGTATTAGAAGACCTAGCTCCAATCCAGCTGAGAGATATATAAAGGAAATCTTAAAATATTTAAGAATTCTTTGTCAAAAGACACATATTAGATGGGATGAAAATTTGGACAAAATTGAAGAATTTATAAATAATTTACCACATGGGGTAACAGGTGAAAGTCCAATTTATTTAATGAAAGGTATCCAACCTAAAAGAAACTGGATTCTGAATAGAGATACTACTCTAGAAGAGACACTAGAAAAGGTAAATATCAGAATAAGGAGGAATGCAGAAAAATATATACGGAATCAGAACAAGAAAATTAAGAAGAAAACAACCTTTAATAGCGAGAATTGGTTATAATCAGAGCATTAAAGACATCTAATAAAGCAGAAGACCAATGTATTATATTGCAATTGCCATTCGAGGGACCTTATGAAATAATAAATGATAATGCACAAAATAGTTATAAAGTGGCATATCCAGGAACAAACATGATTAGGGGTATTTTTAATATAGAATCAATTTATAAGTATAATTCACCATAAAAGAGTGATAAGAGGAATAGATAATATTATGTTACTTACATGTAAATAGATAGTAGTATAGGTAGATGTAAGGTTTTTTTATCGATTTTACTTCATAAGATGTATTCTCATATACAACGTGAAGATAATGACCAAGTTAAACATAAGATTTTCAATTTTCATAGGTAGTGTACTAGTAGGCAGCATACAGTATCCGGGGTTAATGTAATCTAAAAAATTGAAACATAAAGAAATATAATGTATTAATGATAAATGAATAATATCAAAGAAAGATGGCAAGTTAAGCTTTAATATAATAGTAAATTTTTATGAGAATTTCTTAGATAAAGGACATAATAAAATTAAATAAACACTCATTAATAAGGACAGGTAGGAAATAGGAAGGATAAGATAGGAAATAATTAAATAAACAGTAAAAGAGATGAGAAGGAAAGAAAGTTTTCAAATCAAGATATAAGTAGGAAATATTCATGTCAAGAAAAATTTTATAGGAATTAGGGAGAAAAGTATAGTGAAATAATGGAAAGAAATATTTATAAAGTATATGATATGATTAATTATTATGAGATAGGGAGATATGATGAGAAAATTATGATATAATGAATATAGTTATGAAATAAAGTTGATGAATTATGATTAAGAAATATGAAAATAAATATAAATATGGATAGAAAGTAAAGAGTTAAAGGTTCGACTATAAGAATAGATAAATTGACATGAATATAGGTTGAAAATTGATATGAAATTATAGGAAATCATTGAAATAATTAAAAATTATGTTCTTAGTATAAAAGATGAAATAGAAAAAATAGAAGAGTAGATAGGTAAAGGAGGAAGTATAAGTATTGAGATTTTGAATAAGAAACGGTGGAAAAGAGTAAGGAATATAAGATATGAATAATTTAATAAGAATAAGAATTATGAGAATAAAATGTAAGAATCATTATTGTTATGTCCCTAATGAGAAATTATTTTGGAATGAGTTTGATATGGTTAAATTATAAGAATATCATAAAAATTTTAATAATAAGAATAAAAATAAAAATGTTATCAGAAATGTAAGTACTGAGCTGAAATCTATAGATCGATTAGCATGGATTACAGATTGAAAATTGAAATTTTAAGAAGTTATCTAAATAGACACCTTTTAAAATTTAAATTTGAGGGGAGTTAAGCCAGTCCTCTAGTATAGATAAATATTCATATATTAGATTGAATTAAAAAGGAATTTTTTTTGTATATACGTATGGTGTATCATTAGACACTACCTAATTAAGAACAAAATTTAACATAAAACGAATGAATGACTTAAGCAAATGTATTATAAAATATTGAGTACATCAATTTAAGAAATGGATTAAGGATAAGGAATAGAATGGTAATGATAATATAGAAATTAATTCTTAAGAAAATGTTACCTTCACAAATAAATCCTGAGGTCAAGTCAATGTCAACAATTTTCATTAAAATCAATCTGAACGCTGCTATGTCCACACTTGAATCAGGAAAAGGATGTTAATTTGTTCAAAACCTAAAATAATAAGAATTAATAATCAAATCACTAATTTATTAACGATATGCAAATACAATAAAAAGTTACAATTTGAAAAAAATAATTTATAAAAATAAAACTGTATGAAATATGACATTCGGAATAAGAGCCATATTGTATGTCATAGAAATCTAGTAATCAAATCGAAATCAATGAAGGAAGTGATTGAATCTAGTTATAATATTGCCAACCTAAATTCAATGAGTTGGAAGTTAATATAAAACAGAGAATGTAAATTTGAAATTAAGTTAGAGTTTATATAAAGCGAAATTAGTGCTAATTAAAGAATTAAAAAATAAACAGTTCCATATATATAAATCATAAATTTAGATTGTAGAAATTGTATATTAATTGTAAACAAATTTACTAAAAAAAAGGAATTACAAGGATTGAAACAATTGTAATACATGTAAAAGACTATTTATATATTCTATAAGACATTGTTAAACCATTTATACAAGTGATTTCACTCTCCAAGACTATTTTAATTGAAGAATTCAGTATTTCCATAAAAAAAACATTATCATTGACAATTGTTGAATAAAATAACAAATTAGGAGGCTGTGTTTTAGAGATTGTAAAAATGTTGTTGATTTTTAAAAGAAAAAAGGGAGTCGAGAGTTAGTTGGGGAATGGGGAACTGGGATGTAATTCTCTGAGAAGATTTTTGTAAAAACTTTAAAGTAAAAGTAATAATTTTAAATCTAAATCAATAAAAAATTCATAATATTAATGTCGATTAACCCCTGTGAAAAAGTGAAACGTGCCGAACGAGTATTTCTTGGGTAAGGAATACCTAAGAAAAGAGACGGGATGTTGCAGGTCCACCACGCCGAGAATGGAATATAAGGTCTGTGTTATTTGAGTTTTTTTAATTTGGAATTCCAAACAAACAAAGAAAAAGTGAACTTTTGAAATTAATTTGAACATTTAAATTTGAATAATCTAAAATTGGCCAAAGAAACTTTAAAATAATTAATACCAAATTTTATCCATGGATAATTAAAGAACTCTAATTTTCTGCAACAATAATTTTAGATATTAAATATGTACTTACTTGTAAAAAGTTTTTCGTTTGTAAAATAATCAAAGTTCACACCACTCATAAATGCTTTTCCAATCCTAATTTCCGCTTTGCATGCTGACCTATTCTTATAACTATCAAACACACACTTAATTCACAACTTGAATTATATATGTAACTGTTTAATATAAGTTTTCAACCATATTATTCTAAATGCACTAAATTGATGCACATTGAACTGTTAAACGTTTGCATCCTCCACGTTAACTGTGTACTATAATTTTGTGACGACGAGAAACGTTGAACCGGAAGAGTTGCCCCGTTGCGCCGAAGCAGCTACTATAAGCGTTCAGTGCGCATGACCATCAAAGAATACAGGGGAGGTTCAGGAATATTTGTGTGTGTAAAATTTTGAAGATTTCATCAACAATTTATTAAAATATTTTTATTTAAGTGTTGGTATTTTTCTTATTCCAGTCAATGTCCATGACACTTTTCACGAACATTGTTTAAATCATTAATTCGATTATCATATTGTGAGATGATTGAAATAAAGATATATAATTTATTCAGAAATAGACCTATCACGAAATCATAATAAGTAAATGTTCATATGTGTAAAAATTTTTTCTAATAGGTGTCCAGGACTCAAAGAGAGAAGTCTCATGCTTCCGACTGCAATATAAAATTTAAACAATACATACAATTAAAAAATTTTCATATAATCATATAGGGCTAGCCGAAGGTAAAAACGGGTAAATAAAGGTAAATCATATAAGTATAAATATTAAAATATAACATATCCACTATAATATATATATATATATATATATATATATATATATATATATATATATATATTTATATATATATATATTATCATGTATTTAAAATATTAGAGTAATAACATTTATTTATTTATTAATGATCCTATATTGGGATGCTACTTTATTATGGATCTTATATTTATGAGTATGTATTTATAATTGATTTGACTTTAAATATTTTTTTTTTAATGATTGTGGGCGCCAGAATTGGTTTAGCTAACCGCTAATTTCCAATTCAAAATTTTATTTAGTAACAAAATTATGAGTTATGTAACTTTATGACACTATACCTCAGGGATGAGATTCGGCACTTGGCGATCGGTAGTAACAAGAAACTGAAAGGTAAGATATCAAAGAAAAGAAAGGAAAAACATAGATAAATAGATTTTAATTGTGAATAGTTGTTTGAATAATGAACATTTTCTGAATCATAATTGTATAATCATATTAATTAAACCTTTGCGTAAGTACGTTTTTTTTTTATTTTTATGAATACTATTAAATATGAAACATATCAAATAAATTTCGCTTCCTATACTTATCTCTATGTGTTTTTGAAAGCTTCCACAAACCATTCAATCTCTACTCTAATAATTTGTTAATGTTGACGTGACGTTGAGTTATTCTATGGTAATGATAATTCAGTTATTAAATAAAGAATGAAAACCAAGTGTGTTTGTGAGGCAAACTGATGATTTATCGTAATGATTTGGTGAGTATTATTTCCTTTAATGTAAGTTCAATGTTCTATCCCGATCTAGTGGAGATTGAATATCTATATCTAATAATTTTACCAACGAATAAATTTTTACACAATATAACCTAACAAATGAAAATTATGAACGATGTTTTATAGGACGAATATGTTACACACGAAAGGAAAAGTCTATGCTTGGCATCTTCTTGTCTCTGGGATGAAACATTTGGAAGAAATACGATCGCCTATGATCATATATGCGAAATCTTGGTATTAAAATGATGTGACGTGATTTATTTCGCCAGGAGCAACAATTTATTCACAGAAGATACGTGAATGAGCAAACGAAAAGCAGATTAATAGAGGTAAATTGTTCATCTTACCAATTCTCGGCGTTTCACTAATTTTTCACTTTTTATTATGTATTCGATAGAAAGTTTCTGTTATTTTATAGCATAATTGTTTTTAAATACTATGATTAATTCTTTAAACTTAAAATATATCAAAATGTTTGAGATTTATAAAAATTTAGAGGAGAGAAATTTTAATGTGTCCTCACATTATTGAATCTACACCGCGTCTCCCAAGCTCTCAATCAACAACTTTTAGTTGTTTTTCATTTTTGTTTCATTTTTCAATTGTTTATAAATAAACATCATTGTTTTCAAATCCAAATATCTGTTTTCTATGTTATTGTAGATAAGTTCACTTTGTTCTTATGCATTCCTAATGTCACTCCGAAATTACACCGTTCGAACTATTAACCGAACGTCATTTTACGATGACATTTTGACCTTGAAGTTTATACCAAAATAATCAATAATTTACATAACATACAGGGTTTCTGAAAAGTGTCTATAATATATAAAATTACAATTATGGAATTTTATTTTGAAATTCATGTAATATTATACAGTGATAATCATTGTTATGTACCAAATTAATGTTTACGTAATTTATTTGTTACGTCTGTGTTTTCTGTCATGAAATATAATTTGAAGAAAAATAATTGCAAACTTAAATAGCAATTTTTTATATGCAATATTAGTTGTATCTTGTTTGTAAGTGTTTCTTCACATATTTATACTCATATTTAAATTGTTGTCTTATGGACTATTATGCAATTTATTGGATTTATTGTCATCTATTACTAAGATTCACATTAACTTAGTGATATCTCTGTTTTAATTTATCTTGATAGATAATTTTCAGTTTAATATATACATATAGATAAAGGAAGATATTTGATTTTAGAATATTTTATTGAACATAAGTTACATTTCCCTTATATCAAGAGTCAGAGAAAACTCGGAATCAGACATTTTCTAACTTTATATTTTCCAAAATAACTACTAAACAATTACTGAGTTCGCAATTTTTGAATCAATTCACAGAATTAAATTGACATATATTTGATTACTTTGAAGTTTTCCTTAGCAACGCATGTCTAATTGTCGCTATAACTACAACAGCTTATTAGTTTAAAAATTCAAATTTCATATCGATAACATTCTGACTTCAATATATTGTAATAGTATGTTCTTTCTCTATTGAATTGTCGCTTTTCCTGTCACAGAAAAAAATAGTGTATTATACACGGGAAAAATATTAGATTTTAGCTCTCGGTTTGTTGTCTCCCTCCGCTTAACCTCGAGCTAAAATCTAATACTTTTTTCCCTTGTATAATAAATAACTATTTAATATATGCGACATAAGAAACTTACCTTGTTTTATTTTATCCTGAATTTCCAGTTTATCCCAATCTGCTATTAGTTGTACACATACTTCCTCCCAAAGTTTTTTCTTTACGTTTCTGTCCGAATATTCAGCTGTTGTTGTGGCATATAAATGTCGTCTTTTCTGTATCTCGCATATAAGTTTTTCAATATCTATGTCCATTTTCAAGAGCACTACACACCCAACAGCTATCGACTAAACTAACGGTCGTGTGCTTTGTAACAAACAATACCTATATCTTTATTTGCCCCACCGGCTGTCGGGTCGGTGCAAAAATGGATCATGCTACAACTTTTTTTGTTGGTCCGTCTTTTTAGAAGGTCATGTGCGTTACTGAATTACAGGCATGCTTCTGCATTTAAACCTACAAATTAGTCGTTCGCCGATAGTCTGTCGTGTGCGTTCTACCTTAGTGTATAGCAAATTATGCTAGTATGAAATCAAATAAATTCAATCGAAAGTTATAATCTTCTTTGTCTACAATCACATTGAAAAGTAGGCTTTTTCGTTTGCCATTGACAACGAAAAGTTGACGGTTCTTGAAGGGAGTTAGTTACTTTACGCTCGCCGAGCGTAAAAAATTGCAAAAAGCTCGTTGCCCATAACAACCGATACTACAAACACAATTGCATTGAGAGTGACAGTGGGGATCATAGAGCAACCAGGCTAGGGAGTGTTTTTGTCTTCTAAAATTTTTTTACAATCTAATGAATCGCTGCTTTGTTAAGTTTTTAATAATTTAAATAATTCATTAGTGTAATTGCGATGTTACCGTGTTAATTTTTTTTGTGTTTTTGTGCTTAATTGCTGTGCCACGTTCTGAATATTTTGCATATACTGGCCGGATGGCCCTGCTAGCTGAGGCCTTTCTAATTGTAGAATAAGAAGAAGTATATTGACAGTATTGACAATAATTATGTATTTGAAATTTTAAACTTTTGAAATCTTTGATAAATTTTGCACATTAAAATTGAAAATTAAAACTATGGATGATGTTAGTGAGAATGAAAGTGACATGGATTGATATACGAAATGCTGCAAAATCAGTAATCAGAATTTATTACCAGAAAAATCCAAACATTTATATGAAAAGGTATATAACCAATTTATAGATTGGTGTAACGTGAAGAAAGTTTATAAATATTCAGAAAATTTTCTTATGGTCCATTTTTCTGAGAAAGCTCAAAAAGTAAAATCGCCAACCGTAGGCTTTTTCGTTTGCCATTGACAACGAAAAGTTGACGGTTCTTGAAGGGAGTTAGTTACTTTACGCTCGCCGAGCGTAAAAAATTGCAAAAAGCTCGTTGCCCATAACAACCGATACTACAAACACAATTGCATTGAGAGTGACAGTGGGGATCATAGAGCAACCAGGCTAGGGAGTGTTTTTGTCTTCTAAAATTTTTTTACAATCTAATGAATCGCTGCTTTGTTAAGTTTTTAATAATTTAAATAATTCATTAGTGTAATTGCGATGTTACCGTGTTAATTTTTTTTGTGTTTTTGTGCTTAATTGCTGTGCCACGTTCTGAATATTTTGCATATACTGGCCGGATGGCCCTGCTAGCTGAGGCCTTTCTAATTGTAGAATAAGAAGAAGTATATTGACAGTATTGACAATAATTATGTATTTGAAATTTTGAACTTTTGAAATCTTTGATAAATTTTGCACATTAAAATTGAAAATTAAAACTATGGATGATGTTAGTGAGAATGAAAGTGACATGGATTGATATACGAAATGCTGCAAAATCAGTAATCAGAATTTATTACCAGAAAAATCCAAACATTTATATGAAAAGTAATATAACCAATTTATAGATTGGTGTAACGTGAAGAAAGTTTATAAATATTCAGAAAATTTTCTTATGGTCCATTTTTCTGAGAAAGCTCAAAAAGTAAAATCGCCAACCGTTTGGTCGATTTATTCAATATTAAAAACCACTTTAAGTGCAAAACATGATATTGATTTAAGCCAATTCAAAAAGTTGATTGTATTTTTAAAAAAACAAGGAATTCGATACAGATCCAAAAAGTCAAAAACCTTTTGGCTCAACTTTCGTTTAGCTGAAATCAGTTATGGAAAAACTGTTGCCATGGCAACGGTTGTGGTGATTAGTAGTAAGCAAAAACCCAAATCATATGGTGAGGAGATGCGCGGTTGCCAAGTTGACCCCACTTTCTTTTAGCTGAAATCAGTTATGGAAAAACTGTTGCCATGGCAGCCATCGACATGGTAACTCGTACACAAGAACCTAAATAATATAGTGAGGAAATGCCTGGTTGCCAAGTTGACCCCACTTTCGTTTAGCTGAAATCAGTTATGGAAATATGGTTTTCATGACAAAGATTGTTGTGATTAGTAGTAAACAAAAACCCAAATCATATGGTGAGTAAATGCATGGTTGCCAAGTTGACCACTATTGTTTAGCTGAAATCAGTTATTGTAAAACCGCCATGGCAACGGATACACAAAAACCTAAATAATATGGTAGAGAAATGCGCGGTTACCAAATCAACAACCTCAGCATAGCTGAAACTAGTTTTGCGTAAAATCCGCTGCCCTGGCAACCGTTTTGATGGTGAAGAAAGGGTGAAAACCTCAATTTTACAATGCTGATACGCGAGTTCACCAAGTTTACCACTTGTGCTCATCTGGAAGTAGTTATTTTGAACAGGGTAAGGGAATAATCATTGGATTCACCCTTCCTCTTCTTGAATAACCTGATGTGCGCGTTACAAAGTATTGGATATTTTTCAAGAAGGGGAAGTGTGAATCCAATGATTATATTCCCTTCCCCTATTCAAAATAAATACTTTTTATTGTTGTTGTTTTATTGTTGATATTAAAGAGTTGTTTACATCTAAGTTAGTTGAAATATTTTGAATCATTACACATGATTATCCACATTATTTAATACTATCAGGAATACGTACATACACAATAACCAAATGTATAACGAGAAAAACCTACAAACCCTCACAGTGCTCGTTATAGATATGCGGGTTGTCTCACGTGGTACAACCCATGCTCGCCAGTCGACTAGCTTCGAGTCGAAGAAGGGGTGGATTCTTTAAATAATTATTAAGTATACAAAAAGGGCGCCAGAGAAGTTTTGGCAAGCACCCAAGACTTCTTTAATTAGCCCACAACTCCTCAGTGGGTTAACAACACTCCAAAGGTTAATATGATAGGTAAATTATCATAAGAAAATAAAAGTCAGCAAGTATCCCCTGATTGAAATTTTAATTAGTCTTGGTGGACCAAAGGTCTCAAAATATTTATTACAATGTCACTACCAAAAAAATATTACGAATAACGTCTGAGCTCAGCTGAAAGCTGTAATCTCAGGGTGCATAAGAGCTGAGGGCCCCAAACTACACCGATATCTCAATTCTAAAATTCTAGAGAATCGACCAAATTGTTCATGTACAATATTCCAAAAATTCAACGATAATATATATATCAAAATCAACAATGTATAGTTACAAGGGTCCACACTTCCGCAATTTATACCAACATCAATATAAATATAAATATTGCATAAGCCAAAAATTTAAATAGTAACGAGTTTAACGTTGCTAGAGAAAATACAACTCAAAATTATGTACGGCGCAAGTTATATACATAAAACCATTAGAAATAGGTAAAAAAAACCACTAAATAACGCAATACCAGGTACGTACCGTAGTGTTCTAGCGTATCTTAAACTATGAGCAAAGATTTCAAATTTTTAAATACTAAATACAAGTGTAAGCGAGATTATAGTAATTGCCGCAAGAAAAAAAGAAATAAAACTTTATATAAAAAAACGGTAATATGTGAAGCATAAATGTGAGTTTACTAATGAGTTTGAAGAAATAAGAAAAGGAAAACTGTTCACTTATCCTTTTCCGGCACTAGAACAGGATCTGAAGTTTCTCCAGAATATCCCAGCTCTCCTGGAACTGGTCTCACTGACCCATTAAATTCCAATCAGTGATTTTTTTTAATGTCCATATACAAAAAACCCCCTAAAATAGAGAAACGAATTAGCCTCTACATAGGGTTTACCTTTTACCCCGGTCAAATTTTCGACGTGCCCCCGTAATATCTTATCATACTGACTATATTAACAATACCCGAAATTCGCAAATAATCATACCTCATGACTTTTAACTGTATAAAAGCCACCTACTCTGAGAATAAAAACTATATGACTGGTTTTTTTCCGCTTAGCAAAAAAAACTACGATACCAATAAAAACCCATAATATAAAAACTACGTCGTTGGACACATCCCTGAATATTTATACAACCCCTGTGATATATTCTTATTTCAACAAAATATAAAGCAATGAAGAATATGAATTAATAAGAATTTATGAAATACAACGAAACTATCCCGCGAAATCCAGATTACATACTCCAATAAATTACGAATCAAAGCAGAATTTCTACGTTAAATTACCTACAAAACTGTTAATTCCGAGAAAGTATTTTTCAACCATTTACCTTGTTAATGAATCCTTCTAGCTAACGCCGTCTACGGAAATTTACCTCAAAACGCAATTCCACTAAATTTTTATGGAACTCACAATCATCGACCGTTTTTGGACCAGAAACCTATCGGGTCGGAGCTGCCAATTGTTGGTTCCAGCCGTATTTCTCTTCCCCTATGTCGGAATTGTCGGATTTTCCAATAAAGCACTTATGGCTCCCAGAGCACATGCGAAAATTTTTAGTTGAAGCGGTGTGTTTACACCTTGACGGCAAATGGAGGACTGAAATTTTTAACTACGTACCAAGAGCGCTGTGACTTCTCCCAGTCGACAGGTTAGCCAATATTAAATTTACGACAGCTCGGCGAATTTTTCGCGTTACAAATGGAAAATGTTTATGAACAGCTATCAAGAGACTGTGAAAAATGCGCGCCAGGTCGACGTTTCGCAATTCACCATAGGATTTGGGTTTTTGTTTACTACTAATCACTACAATAGTTGCCATAACAACAGTTTCTCCATAACTGATTTCAGCTAAACGAAAGTGGGGTCAACTTGGCAACCGCGCATTTCCTCACCATATGATTTAGGTTTGTGTGTACCCGTTTCCATGGTAATGGCTGCAATGGCAACAGTTTTTCCATAACTGATCTCAGCTAAACGAAAGTTGACCCATTTTTTCCTATTAATTAATATAAAAATTGTTAAAGTTCATTTTACAGGTTGTTATGATTATTGGAATTGCAGGAGCATGAAGGCGTGATGAATTGGTGAAAATAACTGTAAAAGATATTGAAGATAAAGAATACCGAATAATTGTTACTATTCCTGAATCAAAGACTAGAATTACTAGGACTTTTACTATCACAAGTAATTCCCAAGAAAATGGCATTCAATTTGAATTATTATAGGAAATACGTTGCTTTAAGACCCTTAAATGAAAACACATCAACACGATTATTTGTAAAATACGACAAAGGAAAGTTTTTTAATCGACCTGTGGGAATGAATACCATTGCCAAAATTCCTAGCGATATTGATAAATATTTAAACCTACCTGTTAATTATTTATTCACTGGGCACTGTTTCCGCCGATCATTGGCTACTTTATTGGTAAATGGAGGAGGTGATAGTACTCAATTAAAGCGACATGGAGGATGGAAGAGTTCCACAGTCGCGGAAGTTTATATTGACGATAATGTAATGTTTTTCTTATTTATTTAAAACAGTTTATCCTGACGGGTGGGATACATTTATACACACAGTATGTCTACTCATTTAATTCATTTATTCACTAAACTATTCACTAATCTATATTTATACACAGTAAATGCACTTAAACTAATTTAAATAAACACTTCACTACTGTTTATTTACTTGTTCACTTGTTTATCTAACGATATCAGTTTATAAACTAACTTCTCCCTCTGGTCGGTCCTATATTTATTGAACTCATCACAACATCTATAAGGGTTTGAAGGTGTTGGAGTGAGAGGTTTTCAAGCGTGAATTTGGTTGTAAGTTGCCAAAACTTAGGGAATTATTTGTTTTTCATGATATGAATGAAATTAAAGTTACTTATATTTTGAATATGTACCTATTATATCGTTTGTTTAATGTAAATATAGAGATGCTAAAATAATATTCAAAACACTCACCATTGTCAGTGCTTCCTAAAATAATTCACTCATAACTTGTATATCAGACCATGAAAATCATCTTTAAACAATATAAAAATTTGTAAATTTGGCATATACGTCATTAAAAGTATCTAAACCCCTAAAAGAATAAATAAATGTATTTATATTATTATAATACATCATGTTTAATAAGAATTAGTAGCAAATTCATTATTTTTGATGTTTACTATTATAATGACACTGAGAACTGTCAACAAGATTGGAATGCCAAAATAATTTCAAAACATGAAACATCAGCGACAGATTTCGTTGTGCGCGACAGGATTCATTGTCACAGAACTATATAATTTTGACTAGCATATAAAGCGAGGATGTAAAATAACATATAAAGAAATTTTGTAAATAGAAATTTCAGTCCGCGTTTATAATGAACACTAATTGTGGAACAATTCTAATATAATTGGAAAAGGATTGCATATGTATTTCAGAGTAATCAGACTGTAGATTTGTTTCATTTAGAATGGAATAGTTTTATACAATCAGAGGTTTTTTTTATAAATAGGGATATTTTTAGAAAAGTAGAGTTTTAAATAGATAAATTAAATTATTTTGGAAATAAACAAAGCATTAAATATCATCAAATAGTTAAGAAAAATATGAAATTAAATTAAAACCTCTGATTTCTAAATTATTGTTGAAAGAATCTAGTGAGATGATGGGTTTTGTCCATGGCAACGGACATTAGAAATGAGGGTTGTTTATTTTGGAAAATGAAGGATGATATATGATATTTTGGAGAGAGGACGTAGTAAAATAAAATTCTCAAAAACTCAAGAAAAGTAACAGAATAAAGTTAAATAAAGTTGAAGAAGTATGTTGAGAAGATTTAGAAGCTAATTGAAACGTTAAACGGGACACGGTGAAGAATTTCAAGACTTACCTGGAGAAGTTTTGTCAAGCTGGAGTTCAGGTTGAGTGAATGCAGTTGACATATTAATATGAGAGGTGGTGGTATTGGATATTGGTGATCGTCGGTGCCAGAAGACATCATTGTTAGTGAAAGGTTAGTTTTAACCAATTTGCAATTTCATATTTTGGCCATTTCAAACAATATAAATTTGCGCTAAGGTACCTATTTGTTGAATTATTAGATTTTAGTTGTTTGTTCCACTATTTTGATTTTAAATTTGTGTATATTGATACATGTATTTCTTTTCCAATTTCCAACGTAGTCTTGACAATATATAATTATAGTGCTCATTTTTGTTTCTATACCCTCTATTAAAAACAGGAATAATTTTATTTCAAATAAAAGACCAAAACAAATAATTCTTTATTAAAATATATAAAACAAAATAATAAATCATATAAAAAAAACTTTAGACCTGAACTCAAAGAGATTAAGGAGTACTCATGCCCAACTATGATACATTTACCCTGAGCTAGCCGAACAACATTCTTTATTAATCTACATAAAACAACAATAAAAATAAATATTAAAATATATAAAATATTATAATATAGTGCCTTTTTAATAGATGATTCTAGATTGCGACTTACACAAAAACAATCGGCTCACTGGAATTTTCTAGATGAGACTGGTCACAAAAACAATGTCTAGATGATAGTCACAAAAAAATCGTAAACAGTTCTAAGAGATCCCTGCGCATCCGTCAAAATTTTAACTTTCATACATGGCTAGGCAGAGTCGGATTCAGGGACTATGCTAGTGTGCTATTTCGTAACATTACCCCCTCCTTAAATGGAAGTTGCTCCTGGAACTTTTGTGTAGCAGACACTGGATGCTTGAATCGGCAACTGGCCCGATTTCCACACTTTCCTATCTTATGGAAATAACAGTGCTTCCCACACATCGCGGTAGGTAGATCGATCTTGAAATCCTTTTTTAGTTGCCACGTAGAAAACGTACTGCGAATTGTGTTTCAGTCTCAGTGTCTTGCCAGGGGCTGGAATCTGGTACCTTCAAGTTTTTCTAATTGCCCGAACTTCTTTCGAAAGACGGTTGCCAACCCTCGTGCGTTCTTGATACGGGCGGGGATGTACGCAAGTGAATAATCTTCCAGGAGAGTAAACAAATCTTGTCGTTGTTCTGAAGTGACTCCATATCAAGCCTTCCCGGTACCTCCATACGCTACCATAAATTCATCGAAAGTAGGGTCAGACACATCTCGAATATGGTTTACTCTTTCTCTAGGTCATGGTCTCCTTCGAATGGCGCTAGTCGGTTTTGGTGAACTACTTTTGGTTTTACGTTGGCGATCTTGCTTATGCGATATATAACATCATTGATCCCTTTCTTGATAAGTATGGACCTTCCCAGGATTTTTGTAATTTTTGTGAAAATCCTTTTCTCCTCGTCGGGTTGTGTAACCATACTTTGTCCCCTTCGTTAAAACCGCCTACTGTGGCCTGCATGTCGTACCGACTCTTCATTCTGTCGCTGGCAACTTGAAGATTTGTTCCAACTAATTCATGAATATCGTCCAGCCTTCTTCTCAATTGGATCACGTAGTCTTCTCCTGCTAGATCTTCTCCAGGCCGACAGCCAAATTCCAGGTCACAAGAAAGCCTCATTTCACGTCCAAACAGGATTTTCGCAGGTGTTTTACCCGTGGACTCATTGACGGCAGATCGATAAGCCAATGCGAATAGGGAAATATACTGGTCCCAATCGCTCTGATGGCTGGAAACTACTTTGGACAGGTATTTTCCAATAGTCCTGTTCATTTTCTGGACCATTCCATCTGACTGTGGATGTAATGCTGTTGTCCTGGTCTTCTTCATTTCCAGCTTGTTGCAAATCTCCTGGAATAGATGGCTTTCGAAATCTCTTCCCTGGTCACTGTGGACTTCCAAGGGCACTCCATATCGGCTGATAAATTCTTTCACCAATACATCCGCGATAGTTGTGGCCTCTTGATTCGGGATCGCATAAATTTCCACCCACTTTGTGAAATAATCCATTATAACCATAATGTATTTACAACTATTTTCTGTCGTCGTAAATGGTCCAGCGATGTCTAAAGCAATCCTTTCGAAAGGGGTTCCAACATTAGACTGTTTCATAGGTACCTTTCTCTTTCGATGTGGTCCATTACTCACACGCACAAGTTGTACATTTCTTACACCAGTCCTTCACATCGTCGAAGCGGTTCATATTTTGTTGTAAAAGCAAATATTGGGATGGATATTCCTTTTTACTTGGTATGATTATACACCTTTTTATTAATTATTATAGCCATATACTCTGCTTCTGTTGTTCTTAAGGCTATAGTAGGCTGCTTCTTACTATTCCAAGAAATTGGAGAACCATTTGTCAAGAAAATATATCCGGAGATTGAACGCCTATAGTTTGGATCACTGCCCCAATCCGCGTCACAGTAGCCAATAATATCGGAAACACCAGCTTTCTCGCCACTGAATTCTAAGCGGTAATGTACGGTTCCCTTCAAATAACGAAAAATTCGTTTAACTGCACACCAATGAGCTGGTCCAGGATTTTGGTTGAAACGACTTACACAGCTGATTGCGTAACTTATATCAGGTCTCGATATCTGTGATGCAAATAACAAATTGCCAACTGCTTCTTGATATGGAATATTCTCCATCTGTTTCTTTTCTTCTTCGTTGGTTGGTGACTGCTCTTTTATTAATTTCTCACCTACACACATTGGAGTATCAACTGGATTGCTTTGATCCATATCAATAAAACCTTTCGCGGACTCGCTGAAGGGTTTTCTTCACTCCCAGATGACCTCCCGGTGGGCAGTCGTGTAACTTCGTCAGTACCTCAGCTACTCTTGTTCTCGGGATAACTAGCTCTCTCCTCCTCTCGGAACTATCATCGTTTTCAAGGACTCTTTTCCACAAGCCTTCTTCTAGGACAAGGGAGTCCCACTGAGCCCAATATGTCTTGAGTGTCGGTGAAAATCTTGACACTTCTTGCCATGTAGGTCGCCGATTTTTTTCCTTCCATTGCCGGATCATCTTTTGGTGAGGATCATTCTCCCGATCTTCTCTGATCCTGGTGGGTGACCATTCCTCGTTGACTACAGTAGTTCTTGAAACTGCAGCTTACCTAGATTCCGTCTTGTTGCAGTGGGACCAGTCTGTTGGACACGGCCGTCTGGACAGGGAGTCGGTATTTCGGTGACTCACACCCGCTCGATGTTCGATATTGCCTGATTTCCCCTGTGACTGGAGTTCTTAAGTTGCAGGAGTATTGGGACGCTTAGCCAGGCTGCGTACGTGCTCTAGCTCGGCACACTTCCGGCATTTGATCTTTTCGGCTTCTTGTCTGCTATACCTTTCAACAAGTTGACGGTGTGATCAAGTCTGTCATCGTCACGTTCTTCCTGCGTGGTCCTACCTTTGTTGTACCGCAAATACTTGGTGTCTGCTTTGCATTTAAGAGGTTCTCGGTTTGCAGGAGTCGTAAGACGCTTTGACTACCTGCCTGCATTTTCTAGCTCGCCACAATTACAGCACCTAATCTTCTTCGGCTACTTGTCGACCATATCTTTCAACAAGTTGACGATCTGCTCAAATCTGTCATCGTCTACTTCTTTCTGTATGGTTCTATTTTTGTTGTATCCCGAAGCCATCGTGGCTGCTTCGTATTCAAGAGCAGCGGTCAGTACATCTACCATGGTTTCGGGATGGGCTAATCGAAGCGTCATCTCCATATCGTGGTCACATAAGCCGTCAATAAAGGCCTGGATGCCCAAATATTCCATCACGTTCTCTGGTGCTGATGGATAAGCAAATCTAATTAGTCGGGCAATATCCAGTTCATACTCTTGAAGAGTTTCGTCACGTTTCCGCCTTCGGTTTTTTAGCTGGAATCAGTACAAATGTTCCAAATGTTCGTGACCGTATCACATATCCAACCTCTTTTTCAGCTGTTCGAAATCATCCGTTTCTTCCAGAGGTATTGTCTGAAGTAAATCAAAGGCATCTCCCCGAAACGCGATGGTTAATTTCACTGCCTTCTCCCTGTCGGACCAATTATTCACTCTAGCGGCTGCTTCAAACTGTTTCACATAATTGGTCCACGATGTCTTTACGTCGAACGTTGGAGCCTTGACTCGGGTAAAACTGCCAATATCTGCCAGCTTAGGGAGTGTTTCTAGCTTGCATGGTTCCATTTGCTCGGTCTTCTTTTCTTCTGCTGGAGTGTCTTGTGTTCAAATCTGCCATATTTCTCTCCAACTCCTTGATTTTCTCGTCTATCGTGGTCATCTTATTTTCAATATCCGACTTTAGAGACGAAATTTTATTTCCGACGTCAGTGGTAATGTCATTTTTCATGGATAAGATATCGGCAGAAATATTCTTCTTCATAGCAGAAATATCGTTCTTCACATTAGTTGAAATATTTTCTTCTCGTCCATATTAGCAGAGATGTCGTTCTTTATATTGGAAATATTGTTCTTCATATCAAAAATAGACGATTAAGGTGGAAGTCTCGTCCTTGAATAAAAATATTTCTGGATCGAAACCATCACTTACCAGTGCCACTTTTAGTCTTTCTACTAACTCACTCTTAGTACCGGACGTTTCCAGTTCGCGATTTTCCAATTCTGCGTTTAGTTCAGTCATTTTCATGTCACTTAGTTGGCCATTTTTACGTAGATATTTATTTATATTATCCCACTTCTGATACCAATGTACTGTTTTCTTATTTATTTAGAACAGTTTATCCTGACGGGTGGGATAAATTTATACACACAGTATGTCTACTCCCTTAATTTATTTATCCACTAAAATATTCACTAATTTATATTATATACACAGTAAATGTACTTAAACTAATTTAAATAAACACTTCACTACTGTTTATTTACTTGTTCACTTGTTTATCTCACGAGATCACTTTATAAACTTATTTTTCCCGCTGGTCGGTCCTTTATATATTAGTGCCTTTTTCACTAGATAATTCTAGATTGTGGCTTACACAAAAACAATCGGCTCACTGGAATTTTCTAGATAAGACTGGTCACTAAAACAATGTCTAGATAAGATAGTCACAAAAAAATCGTAAGCAGTTCTAAGAAATCCCCGCGCTTTCGACATAATTTTATCTTTCATACATGGCTTAGACAGAGTCTGATTCAGGGACTACACTAGTGTGCTATTTCGTAACAATAATATAACAGAAAAAGTTAATACATCACAGAAAATTTTACCAGGGCCATCGACGTTACAGTGTATAAATGAAAATAGCCAAACACTAACCATATCGGAGCAAAATTCGAATAATGTAACAGGATCGGGGATTCTAATTAAATATTGTACGAATTTCAACTTTAATTTTAACATTACAAACATTTCTAATTAAATTAAGTTTTCGAAAAAAAATTATTTGTCATATTTTCTTTGTGTAAAAATAAAAACTTAAGATTTCTTTTTTTATTTATTCGTTTAACCAAACAACCGTCACTACAAACATTTGATAGTATTTGATATGAAGGGTAGAGATAAGGAGTACAATCGTCTGAAGAGACACCAACTAGGGCAGTTACAGATCCAGGGACTGTTTAACAAAGTAAGTATAAAGTATTTGACAGGTACTTGAAATAAGAGGTATACATTTATGAATAATTATTTATAATATATATTCAAGTGATTGTAGAAAAAATGTTATATGTATTGCGAGCTAAAAGTGAAATTATTGTTCTCAAGCAATTGCTTTAGAACAGTAATTCCTCACTTTTCGCTCTTAATAGATTGTGACGCGCTTTTCTGCCGCTTCGTCCTCCTTCACCTATCACACAGGTTCTTAGCGACTGACGCGTCACTTTGGACCCCCTCGATGCAAAGTTCTTTTGCAAACAAATGCTCGGGCGCCAGATTATTTTACGTGGTTTACTCCACGGCCCCTTGACCCTCGGTGTCAAGAGTTCCAGGTAGCCTCAGATAGAGGTTACGGAAAATTCCAGGGGTCTCGTTGAATTTAACACACCTACAAAACCTATAAAACTTAGACGGTGATGCTACGGGATATTAAAAAACACTGATCGTATTTATTGGTATATTACAAGACCTATTTAAAATATATACATATAAAATAACATTCAACAATTTCTGATTATTTTCAATCGGTACGGAATCAGTTAAATATATACAGTAAGCAAATGTTATTATGTTATTATACACCTTGCGGAATTTGCCGGTATTAAGGAATGTGAGCAATGACACAAAAAAACAGGTGTAAGCAAGCAAATGCAATTTTTAATAACAGCGGAAGCGGTATAAGCAGTTTTGTAATGATGCGGTAAGCAGCAGTAAAACAATAATTACCTATCACGGTAGTCAACGAGATAAAACTATCTTCGCGGTAGGGATAGGTGGAAAAATGTGACCAGACCAGTTTATAACAAAAAAACTAAAGAATTTAAACTAGATTATCAATCAATCAGTGGCCACAGCCTCGTAGTTCATTGAGAATCTAAATTTTTTTATAGGAGAATTGACACTTTAAATTTTCAAATTAATTTAAACTAGATTATCAATCAATCAGTGGCAACAGCCTCGTACTTGATTGAGAATCTAAATTTTTTTATAGCAGAATTGACACTTCAAATTTCCAAATTAATTTAAACTAGATTATCAATCAATCAGTGGCAACAACCTCGTACTTTATTGAGAATCTAATTTTTATAGGAGAATTTACACTTTAAATTTTCAAATTAATTTAAACTAGATTATCAATCAATCAGTGGCAACAGCCTCGTACTTGATTGAGAATCTAAATTTTTTTATAGGAGAATTGACACTTTAAATTTTCAAATTAATTTGAACCAGAATATCAATCAATCAGTGGCAACAGCCTCGTACTTGATTGAGAATCTAATTTTTTATAGGAGAATTGACACTTCAAATTTTCCAAATTATCGGTTAAAATTATTCTAAAATATTGGTCGGAGGATAGGCCAGCGTTTACCCAAATACAAGCAAAATAAAACTGTGTCTTAGAAAAATCTAATATGTATTTGGGTAATTTGAAACAGGACACTAGGTATAACAATCTGTATCGCAAAATTAGAATCAAAATGCTACTTCAATGTATTGAAGGCTCAGACCTGAATTCCAAAGAAACAATATACAAAACGCGGTGATAAAAACTGTAAATAACTTTGGTTTTTTATCGTTTAAAAAAAATACCGGCTTACCAGCCTTATCAAAACAGGGAATTATATTCTTAAATAACGGAACTATTAAAACTATTCGTAAAATTAAAATCAAAATGATATTTCAATCAGACCCTAATTCCAGAGAAACAATATACAGAACGCGATAATAAAAACGGTAAATAAGGTTGTTTTTTATCGCCTCAGAAAAAACTACCGGCTGCCGGCTTTATCAAAATACGGAACTATATTCTTAATAACCAAACTACTAAATTGTTTGTTGAAACTCCGGTGAACTATTTTATCCGGCTTACAAAATAAATTTCCACTTACTCGGAAAATACTGGACGGTCGGACACTTCACACTATCGATTTACGGCCAAATTCTAACTTACTCTAAATCAATTCAATAACTTAATATCAATAACTTAATATCATTAACTTAATATCAATAACTGAATATCAATAACTGAATGCCTTTCCAACGCTCGGTTTTCAAATTTATAATTTACTTCCTACCTAAATTTTGGCGATAACGGTGGTGAGGGAATTCGATTTAATTACAACAAGAAATATTTCTACTTGTACTGAACGGCTTCGGTTTTAATTAAAATAGTTTATATACCGGGCGTCCTCGATAATTTAAATTTTGAAAAGCAGAATTTAATACATTTTACATATTTCTTTAAATGGTGAATCACGGCTTTTGAGTTACTAATGAAATAAATACTTACATTTATATTACGGGACTGAAACGGTACCAGAAGTCAAAGTTGGAAAGCAAGTAACGAGTTATATCCACTTATTAAAATTAAAAATACCATCGGAAATATCAATCAAAATTGCTTAAAAAAAAATAAAAATAGTTATTTATTATACAAGGGAAAAAAGTATTAGAGTTTAGCTCGAGGTTATGTTGCCTCCCGACGCGAAGTGGAGGGAGACAAAAAACCGAGAGCTAAAATCTAATATTTTTCCCGTGTATAATACACTATTTTTTTCTGTGACAGGAAAAACGACGATTTAATAGTAAAAGAACATATTACAATATATTAAAGTCAGAATGTTATCGATATGAAATTTGAATTTTTGAACTAGTAAGCTGTTGTAGTTATAGCGACAGTTAGACCTGCGTTGCTAAGGAAAACTTCAAAGAAATCAAATATATGTCAATTTAATTCTGTGATTTGATTCAAAAATTGCGAAGTCAGTGATTGTTTAGTAGTTATTTGGAAAATATAAAGTTAAAAAATGTCTGATTCCGAGTTTTCTCTGACTCCACCGGAGTTGATAGAAGCAGCGCAAGTAGCGTCACGATATTTTTATTGCCACCTTAATAGCGGAAAATTTACAAAACCGCTTATTCAAGATTTAAGGAATGGAAAATGAGAAACAAGCAGTTCTTTCTCGGAGACAGTGTTATTAGCTTATTTTTCGGAACTGGCAAAACAACAAAAGCCATCAACAGTGTGGTCGAATTATTCAATGATTAAAAGTATTTCAAAATATTTCAAACTAATTACATTTCTGGTACAAAATGGGAAAGGTTACAAGCCCAAGAAAGCTGCGATTTTAACGAGTACACAAATTAGTGATTTTTTAAATAATGCACCCGATGAAGTCTATTTAATGGCCAAGGTTGTTGTTGTATTTGGGATTGCAGGAGCTTGTCGAATTTGTGAAATCAGCCAGGTAACATTAGATGTTATTGAAGATTCGGGAAAGTTATTAATTGTGAAACTGGAGCAAACAAAGAATGATGTAAACAGGAGATTTGTAGTTACTGAAGAATATGTAATGATGGGTATAAATAAATTATAATTATTAATATAATAATCATTAGAATTGGGACAACCTGTATCACATAAAAAAATGAAATAATATATATTCAGCTAATTTGTTACGAAATTATATTAAACAAAAAATGTTTATCATGTCGTAAAACTAGGTTATTGGAAGTTGTTTTAGAAACATAATTTAAAACAAAAAATTGAGAAATACATTAACTCATGTATGAAATCGCAAATTCAGCGACCCACATATGGAGTTTAGTCGACAGGTAACTGAAAAAATTTAATGAAGAGGGGAAGGAGAAAATTGAAACAGACCAGAGCGTGTCCAGCCGGTGCGGCGATCTGAACACCCCGGGTAGTTTTCGTGAATATTGCTAAAATCACTAGCATCAGATTTTTTGTTGTTGTTTGTTCTGTGCATATTTGTTGGGCCTCCACGCTCCACGTCTGAGGGGAAGAGATTCATCTCCGGTGAGTAATTTGAAAGTTTATTTAACAGACTAACCTGTTTTGAGAGGTGTACATGTAGAATCAGGACATATAGAGATTGACTGAGAGTTGTCATATTGTACAAACTAGTAACCTGTCGGTACATTGCTTCTCGCTATCGACTATATCTAAACTGCTAATCAGATTTGTCAGGGTTGTATTTAGGGAATTATTACAAAATATTGCCGCCGAGAATCATAAAAAGTCATTAACTGATCTACAGATCAAGAGGGTCAGTAAGCGGCGATAGTTTGTAACGGCTTCACAAGAAACTTTTATTTTTATTTTATATATATATATATATATATATATATATATATATTATTGTGAAAAAATAATGCTACACCCTGTATATCAAATAATGAAGAATTAAGATTATGTATTGTAATCTAAAAGAATTTTTTTAAGTCAAAAATTTTTTTTAAACATTTGAATGGAGACAATCTGTACGATCCACTATTCGATAGAGAAGACATACAGAAAGGACAGACTGTATAATGTAGGGATAATTGCGAATAGGTGTGATAAACAATTTATATGAAATAAATTACCTAACGAAACTTTTATCAAAGAGATCAAGTATCAAAATTTGTTCATAATAAGAAACTAATAATGCTTTATTCTGTAAAGTCAAGCTAATCTCGTAATATTTGTTGATTAAGACATTAAAATGAGATAGTGTAGATGTTTAGACATAACAGAGCAGGAAAATATAAAATAATGTGAATTTCAGAGAACATGACTTATAAAGAAAACGAATTTTCATTTTGCATACATATTTAAAGGTAACAGCTGTCATCTATTAAAACATTATGAATATTCATTTGACATACATACTTAGAGGTTAGGAAATGTCATTTTAACAATACTAAGAAATATTATTGAATGAAAATAATATAGGAAGTCTAAGCAATTAAAAACCTTAGAATATAATATCATGATATAATGGATGAACATTTCACTGGTTGAAATGAAGAATTTGAGTTATAAAATAAATAGTCAAATTTGATTGGTTAATAAACATTTAAAAAAGATCACATCGGCGACAACTGTGTTGCTAACGAAAAAAAAATCAGAATGTGAAAAAGTTGTTGATTATGGGGGCTATTGACTAGTAGGTTTTCTTTATGGGAAGAGATTTTTGGAGCAGCTAAATTTTTTTGGTAAAGTAAATCAATTGAAATCATTTGGAAGACAAAATTTGACTATAGAATTTAAAACAAATACATTATACTTACAAGAGATATATCAGTGTAAGTAGTTTAGTTTATATTAATAATTAAAAAAGGAATTGTTGAATGTTGTAAAACACTAATCATGAATTTTATTTTATAATATGGTGTCTTGTGTCTGGTGGAAGTAAAATAGCCAAAATAGTTTTCGAAAAACATTGAATAGTGGAATTTGTGTGAGCTGTTTGGACTTTGAAAGAAATACAGCATCGATTCCTGTTCTGATAGAAGCAGAATGCCAACAGGGAGGTTTTCCAGGAGGAGAATCTGGAACAAATAAAGGTGAACAAACAGAAATCGTGAAGTAAATAAGGTAGTACAAGTTAATTTATTAATGTATTAAGAGGTCAAGCGTACTTACTAATTTGTAAAAAAAAACTAAAATTTTGTGATGCATAGACGCTGTTAAGAGTGTATTTCGCCGTTTTCTGAAAGTCAAATGTTTATGAAATTATATAACTGTATTTTAATATTATAATAATATCTCACCAGAGTGCGTGTGATTTGTATGAAAGAGTCATCCTTTTAGATAGTTGAATTTCTTAAAAAAAAAACACTTGTAAAAGTGTAGTGTATTTATTTTCAATAAATTAAATATTGTTTTTCCTTTTGAAGAACGTTTTTTTAAATTACTTGAGTTATTCATTTCATCTGGTGACTTGTGCACCATCTACTTACCACAGGCAGAAGCTCTGAATGAAATCGATTAAACTATGCAGATATTTTTTAAGTAGGACAGGACCGTATTTAACTTGAAATCATTAAAAAAGTAACATATTCTGATTAACAAATTTATTTTTAAAAATATAAAGCATTTATTAACTTTGGCGCTAACATATATAAAATTATAAAATCATTTTATTTAAAATACTTGAACTCTACCCTGAGATGAGAAGTTTTCATGTTGGTTAAATAAACTGTTTATCATACATATTAAATCCTCAACATACCGGGTAAATTAAATTCTCATATAAAATAAACTATGATAAAATGTCACCGCAACGTGGGGCTATTATAGAAATTTTGTAAGTAATAATAAAAAGCATTGAAATAATTTTTATTTGACTTTATTAAAAGAATTTTAAATACATAAAATGGAACGAAGAATGACTTTGAGAGACGGGAAACAAGTAGGAGGAGAAAGTGGCTCTGAACAAGAAAGGGAAGAGAGAAATCATGGAAGAGGAGATTTCCAAGTACAATATTTGGAGCAAGGAAGAGAATGTTCACAGGAAGATAATGCAGAACAAGAACAGGAAGAGGAAGATTTACCATTGTCAGAAGAAACAGGACAAGAGGATAGACAAGAGTCTAAAAAACAAACAGAAGAAAAGAAAGAGGAAACGGACGTAATGAGTATGTTAAAAATGATGATGGGAAAAATGGACCAAAATAGAGAAGAAATGAAACAGGATATGAATAGAAATAAGGAAGAAATAAAACAAGAAATGAATATTAAGATGGACCAGAATAGGGAAGAAATGAATATTAAAATGGACCAAAATAAGGAAGAATTAAAAAAAGAAATGAATATCAAGATGGACCAGAACAAAGAAGAAATTAAACAAACTAAGGAACTGATAATAAAATTGATGGAAGAAAAATTGGGACATTTTGAGAAGATATTGGAAAAATCAAACACATACATAGAAAATAAAACAGAATCCACTAAACAAGAAATAAGAGGAGAGGGGATTGAAAAAACCACAGAAATAGACAATTCACAGATCAACAGAATCAAGGAAATAGAAGAGAAGGAAAAGGATTTCAAAGGAGAGATTCAAATGGATGTAAAGTTACAAAATGAAAATATAAATGATGATACTATAGAACCAAAATTAAGTAATAAAATGGAAATTGATGAAATAAAAATACAAAGACAACTAAATGAGGAGATGATAGATAGCAATTTACAGAATCTAGGAAGTGAGGAAGCTATGAAAATTTATGAAAAAGAGATTTATTGGGAAATAACAGACCCAGATGTTAAAATATTGAAACGAATAGTGACATATGGTAAGACAAAAAATGATAATAATAGGGGGATACAACTTAATTGGAAATTAGAGGAAATGAATAAGATATTACAAGAGACCAAGGAAGAAATAGAAGAAACCATAAGACAGAATATAGAAACAATAATTTATGCAGAAAATTTCGAGATGAGGGTAAAACTTGGCAGAAATATAAAGATAATTGATCCAAGAAATTTTAATAGGATAGTTAAAAATGAAATGATAGGAAGTAAGAGTATTATGGGAAATGAAATAATAAAAAGAAGAAACAATAATATGAAGAAATTGGAAACACAAATTTTCATAAATCCATTGGGAGAAATTGATGAGATAGGGGACAACAAAATTGAAAAAGACACAGTGGAAAATTTTAAGAAACTTAGGAAGCAGATAGAAGAGAATCAAACAATAAGAGAAGAGGATAAAACGAAATTTAGGAAAAGAAAATTAAATTGAATAATAAGGCTGTATTATAGGACCGGAATCTAGAAGACGAATAAGGAATTGTAAAAGGTCGATAAGGAATATAAAAAACAACATGTAAATAAGAAGTTTATAATTAACAAATAATGTTAAAAAAACATATGTAAATATAATGTTGTACATAGATATAAATTAGGATATATAAAGATAATGATGAAAAACAGAAATAATTACATTAACAGATATAATACAAATGGATATTATAACAAAAAAAACAACAATTATAACAACAATTTAGGAAATAACAATAACTATAATAAGAACGATAGCAAACAAAAACAACTATAACAGAAACTTCAAATAAAATAACAACAAAAATAACAATTACAGAGAACAGTATTCAAAAGAGAGAAGAGAGAGTGATAACATATAAACATCCAATGAAATATATAAAATTTGGGGAAGATTTAGAATTATGAGAAATAATGGAATTGAAAAATATTAAAGGGAAATTAAATGGAAAAGAAATGAAATTATTAATAGATACAGGTTCGGAAGCGTCCATAATTAAAACAAAACTAATAGAAGAAAACATTGAAAATTATGAAAACAAATTAATTAAAATACCAAAAACTACATTGATAGGAGCAAATGGAAAGAAGCTATGTGAAGTAAATAAGTCTATAATACAAAAGATTGAATTGAAGGATGGGAAAGAAGTTGAAATGCAATTACTGTTAGTGAATAATTTGGAATCAGACATAGTTATAGGAATAGATGAATTAACAAAATATAAAGCAAGAATTGATTTTGAAAAGATGGAGATTGAATTAAATGGTAATAGAATTGAATTTGAAGAAGAAAATATAGAAGAATTGGAAGTTGAAGAGGATAATAAGAAGTTATGGAATATAGAAAGGATTGGAAATATGGAGGAATTGGAATTTGAAGAGGATAATAGGAAGTTATGGAATATGGAGAGGGATGAAATAATGGAAGAATTGGAATTAGTATGTGGAAATAAGGAATATGCTGAGAAAGTGAAGAATTTAATAATTAAGTATAAAGGATTAGTTAAAAAAGAGATGAGAATGGCAAATAACTATGTACATAAGATAGAAGTTAAGGGAATAGAAAATTTCAGAATAAGAACATATCCCATACCTTATAAATATAGGAAAGAAGTTGATTCAGAGATACAAAATATGCTAAAGGATGGTATTATAGAAAGATGTAACACAAGAAATATAAATTAATAAATTGTACCGATATAACAGACTCTGAGAAATGTAGAAGTAATAAGTCGTATAACGAACATTAAAGAATTTTCAAAAATGGATTTATAACATGATTTTTTAAACTAATTCCTTTGGATGGAACTTGTAAATGAAACATGTACCTAAAAATAAATTAAAAATTTGTATATATTTAATTATAGTATTATAAATAAGTTAAAACTAACTGAAGAGGATACTGCAACACAGGATTCCAAAATCATCTTTGTAACAGCAACCTGAAATAAAAAGAAATGTATTATTAGTAAAATTGAAAGAAAATTCTAGAATATAGTACTTGAAGTAAAATTTGCGTTCATAAAATTTTTCTTAGAATAAAAAATTTGATAAACGCAAAATTTAGGGGATGTTATTGTGAAAAAATAATGCTACACCCTGTATATCAAATAATGAAGAATTAAGATTATGTATTGTAATCTAAAAGAATTTTTTTAAGTCAAAAACTTTTTTTAAACATTTGAATGGAGACAATCTGTACGATCCACTATTCGATAGAGAAGACATACAGAAAGGACAGACTGTATAATGTAGGGATAATTGCGAATAGGTGTGATAAACAATTTATATGAAATAAATTACCTAACGAAACTTTTATCAAAGAGATCAAGTATCAAAATTTGTTCATAATAAGAAACTAATAATGCTTTATTCTGTAAAGTCAAGCTAATCTCGTAATATTTGTTGATTAAGACATTAAAATGAGATAGTGTAGATGTTTAGACATAACAGAGCAGGAAAATATAAAATAATGTGAATTTCAGAGAACATGACTTATAAAGAAAACGAATTTTCATTTTGCATACATATTTAAAGGTAACAGCTGTCATCTATTAAAACATTATGAATATTCATTTGACATACATACTTAGAGGTTAGGAAATGTCATTTTAACAATACTAAGAAATATTATTGAATGAAAATAATATAGGAAGTCTAAGCAATTAAAAACCTTAGAATATAATATCATGATATAATGGATGAACATTTCACTGGTTGAAATGAAGAATTTGAGTTATAAAATAAATAGTCAAATTTGATTGGTTAATAAACATTTAAAAAAGATCACATCGGCGACAACTGTGTTGCTAACGAAAAAAAAATCAGAATGTGAAAAAGTTGTTGATTATGGGGGCTATTGACTAGTAGGTTTTCTTTTTGGGAAGAGATTTTTGGAGCAGCTAAATTTTTTTGGTAAAGTAAATCAATTGAAATCATTTGGAAGACAAAATTTGACTATAGAATTTAAAACAAATACATTATACTTACAAGAGATATATCAGTGTAAGTAGTTTAGTTTATATTAATAATTAAAAAAGGAATTGTTGAATGTTGTAAAACACTAATCATGAATTTTATTTTATAATATGGTGTCTTGTGTCTGGTGGAAGTAAAATAGCCAAAATAGTTTTCGAAAAACATTGAATAGTGGAATTTGTGTGAGCTGTTTGGACTTTGAAAGAAATACAGCATCGATTCCTGTTCTGATAGAAGCAGAATGCCAACATGGAGGTTTTCCAGGAGGAGAATCTGGAACAAATAAAGGTGAACAAACAGAAATCGTGAAGTAAATAAGGTAGTACAAGTTAATTTATTAATGTATTAAGAGGTCAAGCGTACTTACTAATTTGTAAAAAAAAACTAAAATTTTGTGATGCATAGACGCTGTTAAGAGTGTATTTCGCCGTTTTCTGAAAGTCAAATGTTTATGAAATTATATAACTGTATTTTAATATTATAATAATATCTCACCAGAGTGCGTGTGATTTGTATGAAAGAGTCATCCTTTTAGATAGTTGAATTTCTTAAAAAAAAAAACACTTGTAAAAGTGTAGTGTATTTATTTTCAATAAATTAAATATTGTTTTTCCTTTTGAAGAACGTTTTTTTAAATTACTTGAGTTATTCATTTCATCTGGTGACTTGTGCACCATCTACTTACCACAGGCAGAAGCTCTGAATGAAATCGATTGAACTATGCAGATATTTTTTAAGTAGGACAGGACCGTATTTAACTTGAAATCATTAAAAAAGTAACATATTCTGATTAACAAATTTATTTTTAAAAATATAAAGCATTTATTAACTTTGGCGCTAACATATATAAAATTATAAAATCATTTTATTTAAAATACTTGAACTCTACCCTGAGATGAGAAGTTTTCATGTTGGTTAAATAAACTGTTTATCATACATATTAAATCCTCAACATACCGGGTAAATTAAATTCTCATATAAAATAAACTATAATAAAATGTCACCGCAACGTGGGGCTATTATAGAAATTTTGTAAGTAATAATAAAAAGCATTGAAATAATTTTTATTTGACTTTATTAAAAGAATTTTAAATACATAAAATGGAACGAAGAATGACTTTGAGAGACGGGAAACAAGTAGGAGGAGAAAGTGGCTCTGAACAAGAAAGGGAAGAGAGAAATCATGGAAGAGGAGATTTCCAAGTACAATATTTGGAGCAAGGAAGAGAATGTTCACAGGAAGATAATGCAGAACAAGAACAGGAAGAGGAAGATTTACCATTGTCAGAAGAAACAGGACAAGAGGATAGACAAGAGTCTAAAAAACAAACAGAAGAAAAGAAAGAGGAAACGGACGTAATGAGTATGTTAAAAATGATGATGGGAAAAATGGACCAAAATAGAGAAGAAATAAAACAGGATATGAATAGAAATAAGGAAGAAATAAAACAAGAAATGAATATTAAGATGGACCAGAATAGGGAAGAAATGAATATTAAAATGGACCAAAATAAGGAAGAATTAAAAAAAGAAATGAATATCAAGATGGACCAGAACAAAGAAGAAATTAAACAAACTAAGGAACTGATAATAAAATTGATGGAAGAAAAATTGGAACATTTTGAGAAGATATTGGAAAAATCAAACACATACATAGAAAATAAAACAGAATCCACTAAACAAGAAATAAGAGGAGAGGGGATTGAAAAAACCACAGAAATAGACAATTCACAGATCAACAGAATCAAGGAAATAGAAGAGAAGGAAAAGGATTTCAAAGGAGAGATTCAAATGGATGTAAAGTTACAAAATGAAAATATAAATGATGATACTATAGAACCAAAATTAAGTAATAAAATGGAAATTGATGAAATAAAAATACAAAGACAACTAAATGAGGAGATGATAGATAGCAATTTACAGAATCTAGGAAGTGAGGAAGCTATGAAAATTTATGAAAAAGAGATTTATTGGGAAATAACAGACCCAGATGTTAAAATATTGAAACGAATAGTGACATATGGTAAGACAAATAATGATAATAATAGGGGGATACAACTTAATTGGAAATTAGAGGAAATGAATAAGATATTACAAGAGACCAAGGAAGAAATAGAAGAAACCATAAGACAGAATATAGAAACAATAATTTATGCAGAAAATTTCGAGATGAGGGTAAAACTTGGCAGAAATATAAAGATAATTGATCCAAGAAATTTTAATAGGATAGTTAAAAATGAAATGATAGGAAGTAAGAGTATTATGGGAAATGAAATAATAAAAAGAAGAAACAATAATATGAAGAAATTGGAAACACAAATTTTCATGAATCCATTGGGAGAAATTGATGAGATAGGGGACAACAAAATTGAAAAAGACACAGTGGAAAATTTTAAGAAACTTAGGAAGCAGATAGAAGAGAATCAAACAATAAGAGAAGAGGATAAAACGAAATTTAGGAAAAGAAAATTAAATTGAATAATAAGGCTGTATTATAGGACCGGAATCTAGAAGACGAATAAGGAATTGTAAAAGGTCGATAAGGAATATAAAAAACAACATGTAAATAAGAAGTTTATAATTAACAAATAATGTTAAAAAAAAACATATGTAAATATAATGTTGTACATAGATATAAATTAGGATATATAAAGATAATGATGAAAAACAGAAATAATTACATTAACAGATATAATACAAATGGATATTATAACAAAAAAAACAACAATTATAACAACAATTTAGGAAATAACAATAACTATAATAAGAACGATAGCAAACAAAAACAACTATAACAGAAACTTCAAATAAAATAACAACAAAAATAACAATTACAGAGAACAGTATTCAAAAGAGAGAAGAGAGAGTGATAACATATAAACATCCAATGAAATATATAAAATTTGGGGAAGATTTAGAATTATGAGAAATAATGGAATTGAAAAATATTAAAGGGAAATTAAATGGAAAAGAAATGAAATTATTAATAGATACAGGTTCGGAAGCGTCCATAATTAAAACAAAACTAATAGAAGAAAACATTGAAAATTATGAAAACAAATTAATTAAAATACCAAAAACTACATTGATAGGAGCAAATGGAAAGAAGCTATGTGAAGTAAATAAGTCTATAATACAAAAGATTGAATTGAAGGATGGGAAAGAAGTTGAAATGCAATTACTGTTAGTGAATAATTTGGAATCAGACATAGTTATAGGAATAGATGAATTAACAAAATATAAAGCAAGAATTGATTTTGAAAAGATGGAGATTGAATTAAATGGTAATAGAATTGAATTTGAAGAAGAAAATATAGAAGAATTGGAAGTTGAAGAGGATAATAAGAAGTTATGGAATATAGAAAGGATTGGAAATATGGAGGAATTGGAATTTGAAGAGGATAATAGGAAGTTATGGAATATGGAGAGGGATGAAATAATGGAAGAATTGGAATTAGTATGTGGAAATAAGGAATATGCTGAGAAAGTGAAGAATTTAATAATTAAGTATAAAGGATTAGTTAAAAAAGAGATGAGAATGGCAAATAACTATGTACATAAGATAGAAGTTAAGGGAATAGAAAATTTCAGAATAAGAACATATCCCATACCTTATAAATATAGGAAAGAAGTTGATTCAGAGATACAAAATATGCTAAAGGATGGTATTATAGAAAGATGTAACACAAGAAATATAAATTAATAAATTGTACCGATATAACAGACTCTGAGAAATGTAGAAGTAATAAGTCGTATAACGAACATTAAAGAATTTTCAAAAATGGATTTATAACATGATTTTTTAAACTAATTCCTTTGGATGGAACTTGTAAATGAAACATGTACCTAAAAATAAATTAAAAATTTGTATATATTTAATTATAGTATTATAAATAAGTTAAAACTAACTGAAGAGGATACTGCAACACAGGATTCCAAAATCATCTTTGTAACAGCAACCTGAAATAAAAAGAAATGTATTATTAGTAAAATTGAAAGAAAATTCTAGAATATAGTACTTGAAGTAAAATTTGCGTTCATAAAATTTTTCTTAGAATAAAAAATTTGATAAACGCAAAATTTAGGGGATGTTATTGTGAAAAAATAATGCTACACCCTGTATATCAAATAATGAAGAATTAAGATTATGTATTGTAATCTAAAAGAATTTTTTTAAGTCAAAAACTTTTTTTAAACATTTGAATGGAGACAATCTGTACGATCCACTATTCGATAGAGAAGACATACAGAAAGGACAGACTGTATAATGTAGGGATAATTGCGAATAGGTGTGATAAACAATTTATATGAAATAAATTACCTAACGAAACTTTTATCAAAGAGATCAAGTATCAAAATTTGTTCATAATAAGAAACTAATAATGCTTTATTCTGTAAAGTCAAGCTAATCTCGTAATATTTGTTGATTAAGACATTAAAATGAGATAGTGTAGATGTTTAGACATAACAGAGCAGGAAAATATAAAATAATGTGAATTTCAGAGAACATGACTTATAAAGAAAACGAATTTTCATTTTGCATACATATTTAAAGGTAACAGCTGTCATCTATTAAAACATTATGAATATTCATTTGACATACATACTAAGAGGTTAGGAAATGTCATATTAACAATACTAAGAAATATTATTGAATGAAAATAATATAGGAAGTCTAAGCAATTAAAAACCTTAGAATATAATATCATGATATAATGGATGAACATTTCACTGGTTGAAATGAAGAATTTGAGTTATAAAATAAATAGTCAAATTTGATTGGTTAATAAACATTTAGAAAAGATCACATCGGCGACAACTGTGTTGCTAACGAAAAAAAAATCAGAATGTGAAAAAGTTGTTGATTATGGGGGCTATTGACTAGTAGGTTTTCTTTTTGGGAAGAGATTTTTGGAGCAGCTAAATTTTTTTGGTAAAGTAAATCAATTGAAATCATTTGGAAGACAAAATTTGACTATAGAATTTAAACCAAATACATTATACTTACAAGAGATATATCAGTGTAAGTAGTTTAGTTTATATTAATAATTAAAAAAGGAATTGTTGAATGTTGTAAAACACTAATCATGAATTTTATTTTATAATATGGTGTCTTGTGTCTGGTGGAAGTAAAATAGCCAAAATAGTTTTCGAAAAACATTGAATAGTGGAATTTGTGTGAGCTGTTTGGACTTTGAAAGAAATACAGCATCGATTCCTGTTCTGATAGAAGCAGAATGCCAACAGGGAGGTTTTCCAGGAGGAGAATCTGGAAAAAATAAAGGTGAACAAACAGAAATCGTGAAGTAAATAAGGTAGTACAAGTTAATTTATTAATGTATTAAGAGGTCAAGCGTACTTACTAATTTGTAAAAAAAAACTAAAATTTTGTGATGCATAGACGCTGTTAAGAGTGTATTTCGCCGTTTTCTGAAAGTCAAATGTTTATGAAATTATATAACTGTATTTTAATATTATAATAATATCTCACCAGAGTGCGTGTGATTTGTATGAAAGAGTCATCCTTTTAGATAGTTGAATTTCTTAAAAAAAAAAAACACTTGTAAAAGTGTAGTGTATTTATTTTCAATAAATTAAATATTGTTTTTCCTTTTGAAGAACGTTTTTTTAAATTACTTGAGTTATTCATTTCATCTGGTGACTTGTGCACCATCTACTTACCACAGGCAGAAGCTCTGAATGAAATCGATTGAACTATGCAGATATTTTTTAAGTAGGACAGGACCGTATTTAACTTGAAATCATTAAAAAAGTAACATATTCTGATTAACAAATTTATTTTTAAAAATATAAAGCATTTATTAACTTTGGCGCTAACATATATAAAATTATAAAATCATTTTATTTAAAATACTTGAACTCTACCCTGAGATGAGAAGTTTTCATGTTGGTTAAATAAACTGTTTATCATACATATTAAATCCTCAACATACCGGGTAAATTAAATTCCCATATAAAATAAACTATAATAATATATATATATATATATATATATATATATATATATTATTGTGAAAAAATAATGCTACACCCTGTATATCAAATAATGAAGAATTAAGATTATGTATTGTAATCTAGAAGAATTTTTTTTAAGTCAAAAATTTTTTTTTAAACATTTGAATGGAGACAATCTGGACGATCCACTATTCGATAGAGAAGACATACAGAAAGGACAGACTGTATAATGTAGGGATAATTGCGAATGGGTGTGATAAACAATTTATATGAAATAAATTACCTAACGAAACTTTTATCAAAGAGATCAAGTACCAAAATTTGTTCATAATAAGAAACTAATAATGCTTTATTCTGTAAAGTCAAGCTAATCTCGTAATATTTGTTGATTAAGACATTAAAATGAGATAGTGTAGATGTTTAGACATAACAGAGCAGGAAAATATAAAATAATGTGAATTTCAGAGAACATGACTTATAAAGAAAACGAATTTTCATTTTGCATGCATATTTAAAGGTAACAGCTGTCATCTATTAAAACATTATGAATATTCATTTGACATACATACTTAGAGGTTAGGAAATGTCATTTTAACAATACTAAGAAATATTATTGAATGAAAATAATATAGGAAGTCTAAGCAATTAGAAACCTTAGAATATAATATCATGATATAATGGATGAACATTTCACTGGTTGAAATGAAGAATTTGAGTTATAAAATAAATAGTCAAATTTGATTGGTTAATAAACATTTAAAAAAGATCACATCGGCGACAACTGTGTTGCTAACGAAAAAAAAATCAGAATGTGAAAAAGTTGTTGATTATGGGGGCTATTGACTAGTAGGTTTTTCTTTTTGGGAAGAGATTTTTGGAGCAGCAAAATTTTTTTTTGGTAAAGTAAATCAATTGAAATCATTTGGAAGACAAAATTTGACTATAGAATTTAAAACAAATACATTATACTTACAAGAGATATATCAGTTGTCTTGTGTCTGGTGGAAGTAAAATAGCCAAAATAGTTTTCGAAAAACATTGAATAGTGGAATTTGTGTGAGCTGTTTGGACTTTGAAAGAAATACAGCATCGATTCCTGTTCTGATAGAAGCAGAATGCCAACAGGGAGGTTTTCCAGGAGGAGAATCTGGAACAAATAAATGTGAACAAACAGAAATCGTGAAGTAAATAAGGTAGTACAAGTTAATTTATTAATGTATTAAGAGGTCAAGCGTACTTACTAATTTGTAAAAAAAAAACTAAAATTTTGTGATGCATAGACGCTGTTAAGAGTGTATTTCGCCGTTTTCTGAAAGTCAAATGTTTATGAAATTATATAACTGTATTTTAATATTATAATAATATCTCACCAGAGTGCGTGTGATTTGTATGAAAGAGTCATCCTTTTAGATAGTTGAATTTCTTAACAAAAAAAAAACTTGTAAAAGTGTAGTGTATTTATTTTCAATGAATTAAATATTGTTTTTCCTTTTGAAGAACGTTTTTTTAAATTACTTGAGTTATTCATTTCATCTGGTGACTTGTGCACCATCTACTTACCACAGGCAGAAGCTCTGAATGAAATCGATTGAACTATGCAGATATTTTTTAAGTAGGACAGGACCGTATTTAATTTGAAATCATTAAAAAAAGTAACATATTCTGATTAACAAATTTATTTTTAAAAATATAAAGCATTTATTAACTTTGGCGCTAACATATATAAAATTATAAAATCATTTTATTTAAAATACTTGAACTCTACCCTGAGATGAGAAGTTTTCACGTTGGTTAAATAAACTGTTTATCATACATATTAAATCCACAACATACCGGGCAAAGTAAACTATTTTCTCAACCAAATTCTATTCATAATAATATGTCGGCCCAACGTAGGGAAAATTAAATTCCCATATAAAATAAACTATAATAAAATGTCACCGCAACGTGGGGCTAATATAGAAATTTAGTAAATAATAATAAAAAGCATTGAAATAAGTTTTTTTTTACTGTATTAAAAGATTTTAAATAAATAAAATGGAAAGGAAAATGACATTAAGGGACGGAAAGCAGGTAGGAGTCGAAAGTAGGTCTGATGAAGAAAGAGAAGAAAGGAGCAATGGCAGAGGAGATTTTCAGGTACAATATTTGGAACAGGGGAGAGAACATTTGGAAGAAGATATTGCAGAACAAGGACAGGAAGAAGAAGATGCACCATTACCAGAAGGAGTTTTGATGGGAGATGCAACAGAAGAACAGGAAGATAGAAGACAGGAAGAGCGGGGAAGGACAAGTAGAAATGATCCATTAATGGAAATTATGCAACAATTAGTTGCAAATATGAATAGTATGAAGGATGATATTAAGGGAGATATGAAAAGAATGGATAAAAATATGAATAATATTAGGGGAGATATGAGTAATTTGAATGGAAAAATGGATCAAAATAAGGAAGAAATGAATATTAAAATGGACCAAAATAAGGAAGAATTAAAACAAGAAATGAATATTAAGATGGACCAGAACAAAGAAGAAATTAAACAAACTAAGGAACTGATAATAAAATTGATGGATGAAAAATTGGGACACGTTGAGAAGAAATTGGAAAAATCAAAAACATACATAGAAAATAAAACAGAATCCACTAAACAAGAAATAAGAGGAGAGGGGATTGAGAAAACCACAGAAATAGACAATTCACAGATCAACAGAATCAAGGAAATAGAAGAGAAGGAAAAGGATTTCAAAGGAGAGATTCAAATGGATGTAAAGTTACAAAATGAAAATATAAATGATGATACTATAGAACCAAAATTAAGTAATAAAATGGAAATTGATGAAATAAAAATACAAAGACAACTAAATGAGGAGATGATAGATAGCAATTTACAGAATCTAGGAAGTGAGGAAGCTATGAAAATTTATGAAAAAGAGATTTATTGGGAAATAACAGACCCAGATGTTAATATATTGAAACGAATAGTGACATATGGTAAGACAAATAATAATAATAATAGGGGGATACAACTTAATTGGAAATTAGAGGAAATGAATAAGATATTACAAGAGACCAAGGAAGAAATAGAAGAAACCATAAGACAGAATATAGAAACAATAATTTATGCAGAAAATTTCGAAATGAGATTAAAACTTGGCAGAAATATAAAGATAATTTATCCAAGAAATTTTAATAGGATAATTAAAAATGAAATGATAGGAAGTGAGAGTATTATGGGAAATGAAATAATAAAAAGAAGAAACAATAATATGAAGAAATTGGAAACACAAATTTTCATGAATCCATTGGGAGAAATTGATGAGATAGGGGACAACAAAATTGAAAAAGACACAGTGGAAAATTTTAAGAAACTTAGGAAGCAGATAGAAGAGAATCAAACAATAAGAGAAGAGGATAAAACGAAATTTAGGAAAAGAAAATTAAATTGAATAATAAGGCTGTATTATAGGACCGGAATCTAGAAGACGAATAAGGAATTGTAAAAGGCCGATAAGGAATATAAAAAACAACATGTAAATAAGAAGTTTATAATTAACAAATAATGTTAAAAAAAACATATGTAAATATGATGTTGTACATAAATAGAAATTAGGATATATAAAGATAATGATGAAAAACAGAAATAATTACATTAACAGATATAATACAAATGGATATTATAACAAAAAAAACAACAATTATAACAACAAAAATAACAATTACAGAGAACAGTTTTCAAAGGAGAGAAGAGAGAGTGATAACATATAAACATCCAAGGAAATATATAAAATTTGGGGAAGATTTAGAATTATGAGAAATAATGGAATTGAAAAATATTAAAGGGAAATTAAATGGAAAAGAAATGAAATTATTAATAGATACAGGTTCGGAAGCGTCCATAATTAAAACAAAACTAATAGAAGAAAATATTGAAAATTATGAAAACAAATTAATTAAAATACCAAAAACTACATTGATAGGAGCAAATGGAAAGAAGCTATGTGAAGTAAATAAGTCTATAATACAAAAGATTAAATTGAAGGATGGGAAAGAAGTTGAAATGCAATTACTGTTAGTGAATAATTTGGAATCAGACATAGTTATAGGAATAGATGAATTAACGAAATATAAAGCAAGAATTGATTTTGAAAAGATGGAGATTGAATTAAATGGTAATAGAATTGAATTTGAAGAAGAAAATATAGAAGAATTGGAAGTTGAAGAGGATAATAAGAAGTTATGGGAATATAGAAAGGATTGGAAATATGGGAGTATTGGCAATTGGAGAGGATAATAGGAAGTTATGGAATATAAAGAGGAGTGGAAATATGGAAGAATTGGAATTTGAAGAGGATAATAGGAAGTTATGGAATATGGAGAGGGATGAAATAATGGAAGAATTGGAATTAGTATGTGGAAATAAGGAATATGCTGAGAAAGTGAAGAATTTAATAATTAAGTATAAAGGATTAGTTAAAAAAGAGATGAGAATGGCAAATAACTATGTACATAAGATAGAAGTTAAGGGAATAGAAAATTTCAGAATAAGAACATCTCCCATACCTTATAAATATAGGAAAGAAGTTGATTCAGAGATACAAAATATGCTAAAGGATAGTATTATAGAAAGATGTAACACAAGAAATATAAATTAATAAATTGTACCGATATAAGAGACTCTGAGAAATGTAGAAGTAATAAGTCGTATAACGAACATTAAAGAATTTTCCAAAATGGATTTATAACATGATTTTTTAAACTAATTCCTTTGGATGAAACTTGTAAATGAAACATGTACCTAAAAATAAAACAAGAATTTGTATACATATTTAATTATGGTATTGTAAATAAATTAAAACTAACTGAAGAGGATACTGCAACACAGGATTCCAAAATCATCTTTGTAACAGCAACCTGAAATAAAAAGAAATGTATTATTAGTAAAATTGAAAGACAATCCTAGAATATAGTACTTGAAGTAAAATTTGCGTTCATAAAATTTTTCTTAGAATAAAAAATTTGATAAACGCAAAATTTAGGGGATGTTATTGTGAAAAAATAATGCTACACCCTGTATATCAAATAATGAAGAATTAAGATTATGTATTGTAATCTAGAAGAATTTTTTTTTAAACATTTGAATGGAGACAATCTGGACGATCCACTATTCGATAGAGAAGACATACAGAAAGGACAGACTGTATAATGTAGGGATAATTGCGAATGGGTGTGATAAACAATTTATATGAAATAAATTACCTAACGAAACTTTTATCAAAGAGATCAAGTACCAAAATTTGTTCATAATAAGAAACTAATAATGCTTTATTCTGTAAAGTCAAGCTAATCTCGTAATATTTGTTGATTAAGACATTAAAATGAGATAGTGTAGATGTTTAGACATAACAGAGCAGGAAAATATAAAATAATGTGAATTTCAGAGAACATGACTTATAAAGAAAACGAATTTTCATTTTGCATACATATTTAAAGGTAACAGCTGTCATCTATTAAAACATTATGAATATTCATTTGACATACATACTTAGAGGTTAGGAAATGTCATTTTAACAATACTAAGAAATATTATTGAATGAAAATAATATAGGAAGTCTAAGCAATTAGAAACCTTAGAATATAATATCATGATATAATGGATGAACATTTCACTGGTTGAAATGAAGAATTTGAGTTATAAAATAAATAGTCAAATTTGATTGGTTAATAAACATTTAAAAAAGATCACATCGGCGACAACTGTGTTGCTAACGAAAAAAAAATCAGAATGTGAAAAAGTTGTTGATTATGGGGGCTATTGACTAGTAGGTTTTTCTTTTTGGGAAGAGATTTTTGGAGCAGCAAAATTTTTTTTTGGTAAAGTAAATCAATTGAAATCATTTGGAAGACAAAATTTGACTATAGAATTTAAAACAAATACATTATACTTACAAGAGATATATCAGTTGTCTTGTGTCTGGTGGAAGTAAAATAGCCAAAATAGTTTTCGAAAAACATTGAATAGTGGAATTTGTGTGAGCTGTTTGGACTTTGAAAGAAATACAGCATCGATTCCTGTTCTGATAGAAGCAGAATGCCAACAGGGAGGTTTTCCAGGAGGAGAATCTGGAACAAATAAATGTGAACAAACAGAAATCGTGAAGTAAATAAGGTAGTACAAGTTAATTTATTAATGTATTAAGAGGTCAAGCGTACTTACTAATTTGTAAAAAAAAAACTAAAATTTTGTGATGCATAGACGCTGTTAAGAGTGTATTTCGCCGTTTTCTGAAAGTCAAATGTTTATGAAATTATATAACTGTATTTTAATATTATAATAATATCTCACCAGAGTGCGTGTGATTTGTATGAAAGAGTCATCCTTTTAGATAGTTGAATTTCTTAACAAAAAAAAAACTTGTAAAAGTGTAGTGTATTTATTTTCAATGAATTAAATATTGTTTTTCCTTTTGAAGAACGTTTTTTTAAATTACTTGAGTTATTCATTTCATCTGGTGACTTGTGCACCATCTACTTACCACAGGCAGAAGCTCTGAATGAAATCGATTGAACTATGCAGATATTTTTTAAGTAGGACAGGACCGTATTTAATTTGAAATCATTAAAAAAAGTAACATATTCTGATTAACAAATTTATTTTTAAAAATATAAAGCATTTATTAACTTTGGCGCTAACATATATAAAATTATAAAATCATTTTATTTAAAATACTTGAACTCTACCCTGAGATGAGAAGTTTTCACGTTGGTTAAATAAACTGTTTATCATACATATTAAATCCACAACATACCGGGCAAAGTAAACTATTTTCTCAACCAAATTCTATTCATAATAATATGTCGGCCCAACGTAGGGAAAATTAAATTCCCATATAAAATAAACTATAATAATATATATATATATATTGAACCAGATATCTTAGATAATAATAGAATTAGTACTATAAAATTATGTTTGCTAGTATGAAATATATATGAAAATAATATAATTAAGGAAAACAAGTAAAAAGGAAACACTTTTCTTAATTTAAACAACATATCAAATAAAGATATATTAAATAACAGCCTATAACAATATAAAAAATAAGGAATTACTTCAATGATAACATAAAATATAGATATTGCCTAACCAATGTAATGATGTAAATAAAGTTGCCTAAGACGAAGATTATTTTTCATAACATAATCAGCTGTTCATCTGAAATGAAAACAAATATTACTATAGTTAATTCATTATAATCATTAATTTAAGAATAAGAACAAATATAAATATTGAATAGAATATAATCCAATAGATTTCATAGATAAACAAATAATGACATATAGACAAATAACATAAGAGAATTTATATTTATAATTAATATGAGTGTAACAAGAATATACTATCAATAATAATATTGAATGTTGTACCATGTAAGTGTATCTAAGTATAACCAATTTTAATGTATTTGTATGTATGAAATTTTTTGATAAGTGATAGAAGTTTCAATTATCTGATTACAAAAGACAATATCTTATTGGTTATAAAAGATGACAGAACAAACTGTGAATCAATAAATAAACTTTGGAATAGTGACCTGAAAAAGAACAAAAGACTGTTTTGTTGAAAAAAGTCGAGAATCGAGGGGACGCTTAGGGAGAACGGAAGCTGGTATTAAGAAGCGAGGAGTGTGTGTGATAGTGTTCCTAAAATTTAAAGATATTCCCGGTTTTAAGACATTTAAACTTTTAAAGTATTATGAAATATAATATTAGTAATACTCACAGTTAATTGTAACAAGTTTTCGGCAAGAATCTGCGAAATTTTCGTTAATTTTGGTTTTTTGGAGATTCAGTGGAGTGTTCCTGGGATCCAGAGACTTTCATCTCAATGCAAGAGCAACAGGTCAGTGTATTTAAATCATTTATTGGCCAATAAACAGTGTAAAAACTTAAAATACCCAATTAAGTACTTAATTTCATAAATTGACAAACTTTTGCATATATGATCGATCTAAAAAAGAAAGAAACAGACTTTGTATAGTGAATTCATTGCATAAATCGTTAAAATTAATAAAAGACCGAACTTTAAATAAATTAAAATATGTACTTACGCCATTTTGTAATCGCATAAATCTAGTGATTAAAATTTCATAATGTTATAACCATGTCCATCTGTATATAATTTCTATTTTTCTATCCATGTATATAACTCATTTCTTTCCACAGCAATTTGTATCATATATAACTATGATATATATATATAAATTCTTTTATGTTTATTTATGAACCATTTACTTGTTTGCATCGTCAACAAACGTTGTATAATATAGATGCTTCTTTAATGTAAGAATTGTTCGTTTTATGCTAAAGCGCATGACTAGTTTTTCACGCTTGCGCATTGATGATATTATTAAAATCAATAAATAGGTACAATATAACCATTGGCGTCGCATATTATTTTTATTAAATATTGCATTGAAAATTAAATCTATTACAAATAATGTGTTTTCTTTTTATTTAAACAATGATAACAATACAATAAGCCAGGACTCAAAGAGAAAATGAGTTTCATGCTCCCGAATAATCAAATTAAAATAAATCACTAAACAAAATATTAAAAACAAACTGAGCTAGCCAAACTTAAAACTAAAATTCTAAATAATAAACATATACATTTAAATCTACTATAAAAGTAAGTAAAAATAATACAGTGTTTGTTTATAATTGTCACCCAAAACGTGGGGCGTTGTAAAAATTTTGGTTATATTTGTAAAATTTAATACTTAATCAAAATGGCAAAACGAATGATGTTGAGAGATGGAAGGCAGGTAGGAGCAGACAGTGGTTCGGAAGAGGAAAGGGAAGAACGAAGTCATGGTATGGGAGACTACCAAGCGGTCTATTTGGAGCAAGGACAACAAGCGGAAGGTGATGCACAGGAAGAAGGTTTGACAGGAGACGAGGAAACTATAGAACAAGTAGATAGAATACAAGAGAGAAGGGAAACACAAGGAGGAATGAATAACAATGATACAATGATGCAAATTCTGATGAGCATAAATAGTATGAAGGATGAATTAAAAGGAGATATTAATAATATCAATGAAAACATAAAGACGATGAAGGGAAACATGAACAAAATGGATGGAAAAATGGACAATATGGAGAAAAATATGAGGGGAGATATGAACAATATGAGGGGAGATATGAACAAAATGGAGGAGAATATTAGAGAAGATTTGAATGGAAACATGAATAGATTGGAAAAGAAGATAGAAGAGGTGAGAAATGAAAGTATCCAAGAATTCAGAAAACTTAGGGAAGAAAACGAAGAAAGTAGGCAGCAGATAAATAAGGTGAAAGAAGATATGGTGGAGCAAAACAAACAAATACGGATTGAAATTCAAGAAAACGGTATGAAAATTAGAGAGCAGATAGAAAATCAAGTAGTAGAACAAATTCAAGAATTAGAGAGGGGTATAGAAGAAAAATTACCGGGAACAATTCAAGCAGAAATAATGAGACAGAATGAAGACATAACTAAAGAAGTGGAAAATATAAAATTCAAGGAACAAATAATAGAAGAGATAATGCAGAATTACCAACAGAATGCGGAGCAGGAATTTAAGGAATTAGATGTAAAGTTTCAAAAACAAACAGGAACATGTGAGGAGAGGAACGAGCACATTGGACAAATATTTCATAAAGAACTGGAAGAAATGAACAGAAAATTACAGGAACAAGTAATTGAAGAAGTAAATCAACATTGTCAAGAAAATGTAATCAAAGATTTGGATGGCAGAATAAAAAAAGCAACAGGCATTTGTACTAGAAGAAGTGGAATCATGGGAATACAATTTAATAGGGAAATACAAGAGATGAATCGAAGATTAACAGATACAGTGGAAGAAATAGGAGATATTATAAGAAGAACTAAAAGAGGTATAGGATGCTTAGGAAAATTTTATAATAATAATGTAGTAATAAGAATAAAATATGATAACAAAATGAATATAATTTACACACATGCTTTTGTTAAAATAATAAGTAGTAAAATGAATAATATGGAAGAATTGGAAACGCAAATTTTAATAGATTCATGGGAAGAAATTTATGAGATATGGGGCAACAAAGTTAAAAAGGATACAGTAGAGAATAGACAGACGCTTCAGAAATTTATCGAGCATCAAACAACAAGAGAAGAAAGCAAGAAAAAGGTTAGAAAAAGAAAAGCAAATTAAATAATAGAACAAGAGAATAGGAATGAAATATGGAGACGAAAATGCAATTCAATGAAAAAGGGAAAGGATACAGAAATGAAGTCGAAATAAATAATGTACATGAAATTTAGCAATAATGAGTAATCCAATTATAAGTCATGTATATAAATTATTTATATATGATGTTATGTTACGAATAATACTTAAAAAAAGGAAATGATAGTCATAAGGATAGATTTAAAATTTAATATTAAGTAGTGTACAAAGATAAAGTAGATATTAGACAGAGTTTTGTTTTCCATTTGGCAGCTGGTGATCCAATTAAATTCATCTCGTTTGTTTCTTCAGAACCTAAAAAAAATTAAATATAACATAATATAAAGAAAAATTTATTAGGTAAACTTATAATTAAAACATTTTAAAAATTTGTGAGTATGGCAAATCAATATATATATATATATATATATATATATATATATATATATATATATATATATAGCAAATAAAGGAAACAATTTATAAGAGATACTGGTTTTACATTGAATGAAACTATTGAAGAATATATGATAGAGGGGATAAAATAAGAATAACTCAAGTATCAAATAGAAGTTCACATTTTTAAATAGGATAATAAGATGTGAGTAATAAAGGATAGGAAAGGATAATAATGAATGATATTGATTAAAAATATAGGAGGTAATGTTTAATGTCAATTAGAATCTTATAGATTACTTGAAAATACAGGAAGGAATAAGGAAGTTGATATTGATATATATGAATTTGAGAAATAATTAATTATATTGAATAATGAATATTGAAAAGAAATATGATATGAGGAGTATATAGAAGTATAATGTAATTACAAAGAAATAAGTTGATATATAAGTAGATGTTAGGAAGAAATGATAATAAAGAAGTATTATATGAAGTAATATTAAAAATATAAATTGACATTGATCTTAATCAAGTGTATTTTAAGGAAAGAATTAGGAGACAGTTATTGAAAGAAATAGATTTTGTAGGAGAAAATATGTGAACAAATATTTGAGAAACAAAGTTAAAGAAAGTAAGATTATGCAATAAAATTGTTAATTTTTTTTTGAATAAAATAAAATCAATCATTTATAACAAGAAAATTGAAATTCAAATAAATATCCAGGGTATGGATATCATTTAAATTTAAATTTGAGGGGAATTGAACCAGATATCTTAGATAATAATAGAATTAGTATTATAAAAATATGTTTGCTAGTATGAAATATATATGAAAATAATATAATTAAGGAAAACAAGTAAAAAGGAAACACTTTTCTTAATTTAAACAACATATCAAATGAAGATATATTAAATAACAGCCTATAACAATATAAAAAATAAGGAATTACTTCAATGATAACATAAAATATAGATATTGCCTAACCAATGTAATGATGTAAATAAAGTTGCCTAAGACGAAGATTATTTTTCATAACATAATCAGCTGTTCATCTGAAATGAAAACAAATATTACTATAGTTAATTCATTATAATCATTAATTTAAGAATAAGAACAAATATAAATATTGAATAGAATATAATCCAATAGATTTCATAGATAAACAAATAATGACATATAGACAAATAACATAAGAGAATTTATATTTATAATTAATATGAGTGTAACAAGAATATACTATCAATAATAATATTGAATGTTGTACCATGTAAGTGTATCTAAGTATAACCAATTTTAATGTATTTGTATGCATGAAATTTTTTGATAAGTGATAGAAGTTTCAATTATCTGATTACAAAAGACAATATCTTATTGGTTATAAAAGATGACAGAACAAACTGTGAATCAATAAATAAACTTTGGAATAGTGACCTGAAAAAGAACAAAAGACTGTTTTGTTGAAAAAAGTCGAGAATCGAGGGGACGCTTAGGGAGAACGGAAGCTGGTATTAAGAAGCGAGGAGTGTGTGTGATAGTGTTCCTAAAAGTAAATCAACATTGTCAAGAAAATGTAATCAAAGATTTGGATGGCAGAATAAAAAAAGCAACAGGCATTTGTACTAGAAGAAGTGGAATCATGGGAATACAATTTAATAGGGAAATACAAGAGATGAATCGAAGATTAACAGATACAGTGGAAGAAATAGGAGATATTATAAGAAGAACTAAAAGAGGTATAGGATGCTCAGGAAAATTTTATAATAATAATGTAGTAATAAGAATAAAATATGATAACAAAATGAATATAATTTACACACATGCTTTTGTTAAAATAATAAGTAGTAAAATGAATAATATGGAAGAATTGGAAACGCAAATTTTAATAGATTCATGGGAAGAAATTTATGAGATATGGGGCAACAAAGTTAAAAAGGATACAGTAGAGAATAGACAGACGCTTCAGAAATTTATCGAGCATCAAACAACAAGAGAAGAAAGCAAGAAAAAGGTTAGAAAAAGAAAAGCAAATTAAATAATAGAACAAGAGAATAGGAATGAAATATGGAGACGAAAATGCAATTCAATGAAAAAGGGAAAGGATACAGAAATGAAGTCGAAATAAATAATGTACATGAAATTTAGCAATAATGAGTAATCCAATTATAAGTCATGTATATAAATTATTTATATATGATGTTATGTTACGAATAATACTTAAAAAAAGGAAATGATAGTCATAAGGATAGATTTAAAATTTAATATTAAGTAGTGTACAAAGATAAAGTAGATATTAGACAGAGTTTTGTTTTCCATTTGGCAGCTGGTGATCCAATTAAATTCATCTCGTTTGTTTCTTCAGAACCTAAAAAAAATTAAATATAACATAATATAAAGAAAAATTTATTAGGTAAACTTATAATTAAAACATTTTAAAAATTTGTGAGTATGGCAAATCAATATATATATATATATATATATATATATATATATATATATATATATATATATATATAGCAAATAAAGGAAACAATTTATAAGAGATACTGGTTTTACATTGAATGAAACTATTGAAGAATATATGATAGAGGGGATAAAATAAGAATAACTCAAGTATCAAATAAAAGTTCACATTTTTAAATAGGATAATAAGATGTGAGTAATAAAGGATAGGAAAGGATAATAATGAATGATATTGATTAAAAATATAGGAGGTAATGTTTAATGTCAATTAGAATCTTATAGATTACTTGAAAATACAGGAAGGAATAAGGAAGTTGATATTGATATATATGAATTTGAGAAATAATTAATTATATTGAATAATGAATATTGAAAAGAAATATGATATGAGGAGTATATAGAAGTATAATGTAATTACAAAGAAATAAGTTGATATATAAGTAGATGTTAGGAAGAAATGATAATAAAGAAGTATTATATGAAGTAATATTAAAAATATAAATTGACATTGATCTTAATCAAGTGTACTTTAAGGAAAGAATTAGGAGACAGTTATTGAAAGAAATAGATTTTGTAGGAGAAAATATGTGAACAAATATTTGAGAAACAAAGTTAAAGAAAGTAAGATTATGCAATAAAATTGTTAATTTTTTTTTGAATAAAATAAAATCAATCATTTATAACAAGAAAATTGAAATTCAAATAAATATCCAGGGTATGGATATCATTTAAATTTAAATTTGAGGGGAATTGAACCAGATATCTTAGATAATAATAGAATTAGTATTATAAAAATATGTTTGCTAGTATGAAATATATATGAAAATAATATAATTAAGGAAAACAAGTAAAAAGGAAACACTTTTCTTAATTTAAACAACATATCAAATGAAGATATATTAAATAACAGCCTATAACAATATAAAAAATAAGGAATTACTTCAATGATAACATAAAATATAGATATTGCCTAACCAATGTAATGATGTAAATAAAGTTGCCTAAGACGAAGATTATTTTTCATAACATAATCAGCTGTTCATCTGAAATGAAAACAAATATTACTATAGTTAATTCATTATAATCATTAATTTAAGAATAAGAACAAATATAAATATTGAATAGAATATAATCCAATAGATTTCATAGATAAACAAATAATGACATATAGACAAATAACATAAGAGAATTTATATTTATAATTAATATGAGTGTAACAAGAATATACTATCAATAATAATATTGAATGTTGTACCATGTAAGTGTATCTAAGTATAACCAATTTTAATGTATTTGTATGCATGAAATTTTTTGATAAGTGATAGAAGTTTCAATTATCTGATTACAAAAGACAATATCTTATTGGTTATAAAAGATGACAGAACAAACTGTGAATCAATAAATAAACTTTGGAATAGTGACCTGAAAAAGAACAAAAGACTGTTTTGTTGAAAAAAGTCGAGAATCGAGGGGACGCTTAGGGAGAACGGAAGCTGGTATTAAGAAGCGAGGAGTGTGTGTGATAGTGTTCCTAAAATTTAAAGATATTCCCGGTTTTAAGACATTTAAACTTTTAAAGTATTATGAAATATAATATTAGTAATACTCACAGTTAATTGTAACAAGTTTTCGGCAAGAATCTGCGAAATTTTCGTTAATTTTGGTTTTTTGGAGATTCAGTGGAGTGTTCCTGGGATCCAGAGACTTTCATCTCAATGCAAGAGCAACAGGTCAGTGTATTTAAATCATTTATTGGCCAATAAACAGTGTAAAAACTTAAAATACCCAATTAAGTACTTAATTTCATAAATTGACAAACTTTTGCATATATCATCGATCTAAAAAAGAAAGAAACAGACTTTGTATAGTGAATTCATTGCATAAATCGTTAAAATTAATAAAAGGCCGAACTTTAAATAAATTAAAATATGTACTTACGCCATTTTGTAATCGCATAAATCTAGTGATTGAAATTTCATAATGTTATAACCATGTCCATCTGTATATAATTTCTATTTTTCTATCCATGTATATAACTCATTTCTTTTCACAGCAATTTGTATCATATATAACTATGATATATATATAAATTCTTTTATGTTTATTTATGAACCATTTACTTGTTTGCATCGTCAACAAACGTTGTATAATATAGATGCTTCTTTAATGTAAGAATTGTTCGTTTTATGCTAAAGCGCATGATTAGTTTTTCACGCTTGCGCATTGATGATATTATTAAAATCAATAAATAGGTACAATATAACCATTGGCGTCGCATATTATTTTTATTAAATATAAATATTGCATTGAAAATTAAATCTATTACAAATAATGTGTTTTCTTTTTATTTAAACAATGATAACAATACAATAAGCCAGGACTCAAAGAGAAAATGAGTTTCATGCTCCCGAATAATCAAATTAAAATAAATCACTAAACAAAATATTAAAAACAAACTGAGCTAGCCAAACTCAAAACTAAAATTCTAAATAATAAACATATAGATTTAAATCTACTATAAAAGTAAGTAAAAATAATACAGTGTTTGTTTATAATATATATATATATATATATTTTTTATTACTAATTTTTTTATTTGATCAAATAGTCTCAGGCAGTTTAAACCATTTCATGTTCTTTTTAAACACGTATGCAGTCACATTTAGCGGATACATACTTTTTTTAATAGAGGGAGGAACTAATCCTCAGTAGTTCATGATATTGTGGACAAAATTTCACTGTAACCGTGTGGACTAGTTTCATTAGATTACGGCCGTATAGGCTAAATATATAATTTTTTTTGTTTGGTTATTATTAAAAACATCCCATTTTAAAGTGTTGTCTCACGTTCTCTCATAAATTTCACATTTTTTATAATTTTACTAAAAACTAAGAGGATTGTAACTTCAGCGATTTTTTTTGAGTTGATTCTTTTTGCGCCAATTAGAGAATAGGCTAATTGTAAACCTTCTATATTTTCTTTAACCTTCCAGCGGGCGCGCAGTCTAATTTCCCTTGAGCGGGCGCATGTCGTAAATTTTATGTCCTCAAGTTTTCTTCTTGTAAATGGTGTTTTCTTTACATAAATGTAAGGGAATTGCTGTAATGTTATGAAAAATATAAAAAAATATATTTGACTTTCTTAGACAACACACTAAGCCACACTTTGAACATGTTGATATTTCAAAACAGAATATTTTATCGACCTATTAGTCAGAATCAATTATCTCATTCTTACAATTACTGCAAACCACCTCCACTGCAGAATGGTTTTTACATGTAAAAGGCTGACATCGGCAACACTTCATTGATGCTGAGGATATTTTCTTCTCCAGTGTACTTGAGCGACAAACACCGCGTTTAGGAGGGCTTCATTTTTATTCTGTTATCGGTTCAACTTCCCGGCAGTAATGGACTTTGAGAAAAGCACTTATATCTTGCGGTAAATGTTTGACATTTGATCTGAAGGTAAGGTGCTCTTTCATCATGGTCAATGCCAACTTTTTTAGGAAATTTCTTCGATGTTTTGGAGCCCTTTCCTGGACCGGCAAATTTGCTTAACATTTGAGCATTTATGCTGCCAATATTCATTAAAGTGTAGAAAACTACACATGGAAATCTCTTTGTTATTCTAGAGACCGAGTAAGCCGCTCACATTTTGTCAACTGTATCGATTCCGCGTTTGCTTTCGTTGTAATCCAGAATAACCTGAGGCTTTCTGGTGTCAGGATCCATTTCGTTTCCAAATATCAATGAATAACCAAAACTTCCAAGCACATCGGTACGTCTGTAGTTTAGAGAGACAATGATCCTCGAATAACTAATAGCTCAGAGCCTGCAACTAAGTGGGGGAAGCGATAAGTCGCATTTGTTGTAAATTTTGCGACAGCGCGCCCGCTGGAAGGTTAGTTTTTTTTGCTTATTTTATTTGTTTGTTGATTATAAAATTCTGGTTATCTTATAAAGGAATGTATAATATGGATTAGTTAAACTCAGGTTTTTCATTTACAATCGTATTGTAAACCGAGGTGGTGCTTCAAGCTCTTTAGTAAAAATAGATTAGACCGTTCGAAGGAATTTAAAAAGGGATGTACTCAATCCATAATCTTTTTTTGTGGTGACAGTCACTAGGCATAACCAAATAAGCAATCAGATAGAGGGGTGATATCACCCTCAAATATACTTTCGTCAGTAATCCGTAAATAACGTAAATAGGTCCTTAACGACCCCCAGGGCTACAAATATATTAAATATTACCGAATGTACATAGCCCTTCGTCCAGCAGCAGCAAAGGATCGCCGCCTGTTTTATGCATATCGCAATGGAAAATGTATCAATCAGGTTGTGGGTAAAAATCAGTTTTATAAGGTACCTACCTGAAACAGTAGCTAATTTTCTTCAACTTGAAACTGCTAACTCATATACAGGTCATTCATTTCGAAGATTGTCTGCTACACTTTTAGTTGAATCTGGGGGAGACTTGATGACGTTAAAGAAACATGGCGGTTGGAAGTCATCAACGGTCCTGAAGGGTATGTTGAAGAATCGGTGGCGCACAGAACAGAAATTGCTAATAAAGTGTTCAGAACGTGTGGCAGTTCTGAAATAACACCCGATTTACGACCAGGTACATCAACAGCAGTTGTGTCCATGTCAGAGAAAAATATTATTTCAACACAAGAAAATTCGTCTGTTGTACCGAGTAGTTCAAGGAACATGTCATTCATGCAATGCACATTTAATAATTGTACTTTTGATATAAAGGAAACGTAATTTATGTTCAATAAAATATTCCGCATATAGTTGGATGTTATCCTGGGGATGTCGTGGAATTGGTGTATCATATGTATAAATTATATATAGTAGAGGAGCGAGTATCGAGCCCTGCGGAACGCCAGTTTGGGGTGTAAAAGAGTCGGATATGCTATAACCAACTTTGACGCTGATCGATCGGTCGGTGAGGTAGGAATATAATAATTTGACGATTTGGTTTGGCAATCGGATGCTCTGTAGCTTTCTCAATAGTCCGGCGTGCCAGACTTGATCGAAAGCTTTTTGAACGTCCATGAGGATGGCAGCAGAACAGCGTCGTTGATATAAAGCTCGGGTGACGATTGTTTGAAGGTTGGTGGTGGCGTTCTGACAAGAGTGGCCCGGCGTGAATCCGAATTGAAATGCCGGAATTATATTATTTTCAGTACAGAAGTCCCAGATGCTTTCCTTCAACAAGCGTTCAAAGACTTTACCTAGGACGCTGATTAATGAGATAGGGCGGTAAGATTCGGGCTTTGTAGGGTCTTTGCCGTGTTTGGGGATGAGAACTACGTTGGCTGATTTCCAACAACGAGGGAAGTATGAGAATGCCAGACAGGCGTTCAGCAGGGCGCAGAGCGGAGGGAAGATCTCTTCTGGCAGGTTTTTAAGTGCCTGTCTCGAGATTCCGTCGTGTCCTGGGGCACTGTTTCTCCCCGCTCGGCACACCTGCTGAACTCCTTCGATTGTAAAAGGTGTATGAAGCGGAGAGTTCTCATTTAGTGGGATATGAACGTGTGGGCTTCGAGTAATGTTTCGGGTCAAGAGGTCGGTTTCGACGGCAAAGTCCCTGAGAAATCGAGGGTTGTCAGGTGGTGAAAAGACAGTTTGTAGGTTATTTTTGAAGGCGGTGGCTTTGTCTTCGGATGTGTAGATCTTCTGTCCTTGCACTTCGAGATGTGATTCAACATATTTCTTAAGGCCGACGAGGCGGTTGAATTTTTGCCGAAACACGCGCCCTTGTCTGAAGTTCAGTCCGGCTGTTTCGGCCTTCCATTTTCTCTGCTTATCAGCATTGATTTCCTGCCGCACCTGGGAGTTGAGACGGTTCCATTGTGCTTTGACAGCGGGATGTCGAGTGCGGACGTATAACCTGTATAACTGTCTTTTCTGGCGAATTTTGAGCAGAATTCTCTGAGGAATGGCATGAAAGTTGGTGTTTACGGTGGTAAGAGGAAAGGGATTGGAATTCTTCTGCATGAGTATCTATGTCATCAGTACTCTGATGATTGACGGGGTGTGGTAAATTAGTAGAGACATGGTTGGCGAAGGAATCCCAATCGGCTTTTTTAAAATCGCGAAATGTGAAACTAGTTGACGGTGGTGGTATTGGATTGTGTAGTGCGGTTTTGACTAGTAGCGGGACATGGTTGGAGGAGATAGGGTCGCCTATAGAGCATTCATCGTCTATGTGGTTGAGTAACCTGTCAGTGCAGATTATATGGTCGACAATGGAAGAGCCGAGGTGACTTATTAGGGTTGGATTATTATTTCTAATCCGCGAGATGGGAAGTGAGATGAGTTGGTCAGCGAGTAGTCTGCCGTTGAGGTTGGTGAATGTATCACCGAATAGAATGTTTCGTGAGTTTAAGTCACCCATTATTATGGCTCGTGGTAGAGAGGATGCATATTCGAGGAGGTCGATTGATAACGGTTGATTGGGATGTTTGTAAGAAGAAAAGAATGTCGTCGTGGTATTATTCCACGATATGTCGATGGCTATGCAATCCAAGTTCTGTTGAGACAGAAGTGCAGGGAGTGGGTATGGTGATGCGGGGAGTCCGTTTCGGACGAGAAGTCCGTTGCCGTGACAGTAGAAGTTCCTGTCTAGGTGGAAAGTGGTGTAGCCAGTGAAGCAAGGAAGGTTTTTTAAAAGAGTATCTGTGATCGAAAGTACTTGTATGTTTTGGGAGTGCAAGAGGTGTTTAAGAAGATGTCGCTTTCTGGCTAGACCTTGGAAATTCACGGTCCCGATTGTAAAGTCCATGACTTAATTTTGGCGTTTGGTCCTAAAGGCAAAGTGGACGCGGTTGCCCGCGCCACTAGTTACGGAACAATTGTATCCGTAGAAGGAGGAAACGAGGTGTGTAAGAGTGTCGGCCACTAGGCCACGGGCCGTCGGGACGGCGTTCATAATGGTCGTTGCCAAGATCTCGATTAAGGTCTTGGAGTCGGTGGTCAGGTCGTAGGGGGTCGGTGGCTTTTCGAGAGTCACGGGCGCGATCTCTGCTGCGGATTTCGGTGCTTCCAGCCGCTTGGGGCACCGGGGGTGGAAAGCGGGGTATGAACCGCCGCAATTTTTTCATTGTGGGTCGTTTGTCTTAGGACAACTTGCGGGCTTGTGGTCGGTGGCTCCACAGAAAGGACAGACCGGTTTGGCCCTGCAGGATTCGGCAAGGTGGCCTGTGCTGGAGCACCGGTTGCAGAATTTCGGTACTGCAGGTAGCGGGTTGTCGCGGTTGGAAGCCTCACACTGATGTGAGAGGCCGTGTAAGTTCATGCCGTGTGAGAGGGCAAGGTGGTAGTCTCTTTCGGACTCAGTGAGAATCCGGAACATGGAGGTGATTTTGCCATGACGGCGAGACATTATGCGCCAAGACCTGGTGGTGGGGAATTCAATGTCGTTGAGGATGGCCTCAAATTCTTGGTCGGTTATGGTGGTGTCTACATTTCTGCAGACAAGAGAGAATTGGGGTTTGCGGGACCGAGAACGTTGTCGGTCCTGGCGAGTGGGGTTGAGTGGGATGATGGTGACTTGGTCGTCACCGAGAGTGTTGCGAAGCTTTTTTGCTAAAGCTTCGTAGGGGATGTCGGAAGGTATTTTGAGAAGTGCGGTTCTGTTAGAATTCGCCTTCAGGTGAACGATATCTCCTCTCAACAGCTCATTGGTGTTGAGAAGATTGAAGAGTTCTCGTTGGGAGGTGTATTTTTGTGGGAGGTTTCGGATGTTGAGGGTCTGAGTTTCTGAAGTCAGCCATTTACAACACTATAAGGAATTGTGAAGAGGGTATACCATGCATTAATTTACCCAAAAGCGGTAGACCAAGAATTTTGAGTGTAAGAAGAGAAAGAAGACTGATGGAAGCTGCTAAAGACAAAGTTGGAGTTTCTCAGAGAAAATTAGCCCGGAGATTTGGTATTTCGAAAACCATTGTATTAAGAACAATTGATCGCACAAACTTAGTGTTCAGGAAAAGAAGAAAGGCACCAAAATACACCGCAGACCAGCTAGAAAGAATTCCTCGTTGTTGCCGCGCATTAAGGCGTATCCGCTTTGCCAATAAATTGATTGTAATGGATGATGAAAAATATTTTACCTTATCCCATTCAGAGATTAAAGGAAACGATGGGGTTTATACCGATAACATAGAAAATACACCAGACAATGTTAAATGTAAAAGTAAATCGAAATTTGAGGATAAAGTTTTAGTGTGGTGTGTCATTTCTGAAGCAGGATTTATCTCACAGCCGTATGTTGGTCGTGTTCGGGGAGAAGCCTTAAATGCAGAGCTTTATATTCAAAGATGTCTTACTAAATTACTTAATTTTTTAAATAGACATCATCTCAACGATAATATAATGTTTTGGCCTGATCTAACTTCATGCCATTATGCTAGAATTACCAGACAGTGGTTAAGTGAAAATGACATTGACTGTGTACCTAAGTTGGACAATCCTCCTAATGTACCTCAGGCTAGGCCAATAGAGGAATTTTGGTCAATACTATCGAGTAAAGTGTACGATAAAGGATGGGAAGCTACAAATGAAGATCAATTGTGGCGTCGCATCTTCCAAAAGATTAGAGAAATAGAACCTGCTCTTGTCCAAAGAAAGATGGGACCAGTCCGAAGAAAATTACGACTCATTGAGGCCACTATCCATAATGTAATTTGTAATTATTTTTCATTATTAGTGTTGTTAATTGTTGCCACATGTGCTTTTAATGTTAAAAAAAATTGGAAAAATTTATTAGCATTTAAAAATTTTCCAAAATCTTTAGGACCATACGTTACTATATGTATCTATAAGAAATTGGCAATTCTCTATAAATTGTATGAGAGTTGAGTTATTGCCGTCATAAGGTAAAATTAAATCTACTGTTAATTTCAACATTTGAATGTTAATTTGTTCATTATTGTTAGCCATATTGTTTGAAATAATATTACTACAACTAACATTTTCTTCTAAATTTAATGAATTATTGAAACTTGAAATCAATTCTTAAATATTTGTATCAGAATCGTTCATTAATAAACCGACAACTATACATGTATATATTTTCTATTCACTTATGTACTATAATTAAAAAGTAAAGTATATTTCCAATCGGGAAATATTTTACCTATCTTAAAATTAGGAAGGTGTAATAGGAAAACTCGGTACTTACAGGTACTTCTTGTAATTCTCCTATGTGATCCTGTTTGCCCCTGGATGGTGTAGGTTGTCGTCTAAGAGTTGAAACCCACGTTTGGTCTTTTCACAGAAGCGGTCTCGATGCCGTGACTTCCCGAAAATACCGAACTACGACTATATCCTACTGACTGCGCCAGTTAAGATATTTTGTTCACGAAATATCTTTTTAAAAAGTTTAATTTTAATTTAAAAATACAACTTTATTGTTTCAGAGTTACAAACAGAATGAATAATCAATGTGAGAACAATACAAAGTTAGTTTATAATTAAATGCTGACAATATGATATACGATATGATATTATTATATAATATGCAAATTGGCTTCACATAACTTGCCCAATGGTTAACAATCCGTAACTATTACAGGGACAAGCTAAAGATAGCAAAAATGAATTTTTCAATCGATTTTTTAACAAAAAGGTACTCTTTGTATAACTCGATAAAATTTATGGTTTAGGAGATATGTAGATTTTTAGATCGTTGTACATGCCAAGGAAACCGTTCGCCATAAAGAGACATTCTGAAGAAAATTACCATTAATTGTAATTATTTATTGAAAATACTTACATGAGGTATTAAAACACAATAAAAAATTTCTAAATGAACTGCAGATTGTCGAACATCGTGTTACTATAAGGAAAAAATTGAAGTGTAGAAAAATTTAGTTGGTTAGCCAAACAACCATGGCGATGTCTCCGAAGCAGTTCCAACAGCTTTTACAAGCCGTAGCCATAAGGACAGAACCATATAATCATAAAAAAGGGAGTTTGAGCAAATGCACAGCCCGATTCGATAGAACACGTTGTCATGAGACAGCCGACAATTTCCTAAACACCATTGCAGTCTATAAGGATATGGAACAAATCACAGAACAAGATGCAAGATGCAATTAAAGGCCTGCCTCTACTATTAACTGACACTGCAACTATTTGGTGGCAAGGCATAAAAGGAGAAGCAATAGACTGGAATAATGCTCCGGCAACTCCTGCATACCAAATTTACCTAGATATCTTCAAGTCCCCTCAAGGAATCTCGACACCTACGGACGAATTTATTTGTCGAAAACGAGCACTCCTTTCCAAACTTCCACAAGAAAGACATTCCGAAGAAACACAAATTGATCTAATCTTATGCACATTAGACTTATGGGAAAAATCCCAAGAGGAGAAATCACTACTTTTACTGACTTGCTGACAAAAGCTACACAAGATGAGCATCTAGAAATGGAACTCAAGGATACGCCTACTTTACGACGCAATGAATCAACCGATACGCTACCGATAAAGAAAACCAAATTAAGATGCACCTTTTGTAATTTTAAAGGCCACAGCATACAAGAATGTCGTAAACGACAGATGCAAGACCAACCTAAAACGACTGCTACAAACTGAATTTAAATTTATCAATTTCCATAATCGTTAATTTTTTTTATAATCCTGTTTACTTTCATGTCAATTTTATTTAAAAATTATCCAATTTATATTCAGGTCTATGTTTTATTACATAATCGTCTGATCCAATGAAATTCCGTCTATTTTTGAACTGTTGGTGATCTATAATATCTTCCCTTTTCCTGCAATCTAACCTCATTTGAATAATAATTCTGGCAGCTGTCAAATTATGTATTGTCACACATTCCATATCTCACGATGAGGTACAGAATAAAGTCATTATTAGCATAATTTTTACTTTTCCGCCCAACCTATCTAATATGCGAGAGTTGGTTTACCCACAAAAAAGTTGAAATTTTGAAAAAAAAATTCGAGTTATTTTTGAGGTTTTCATCAAGAACAACACAGCCTCCGGAGTGCAACAAATCACCAATTTTATCATTGAATATTGTTCAGGACAACTCACAGATGAAACCTATTGATTTTCAGCTCACAATAGCCAGTACAACGGATGCTATGGTACTTGAAGTACGACATTTTTGTCATTTTTTGAGAAATTTCAGTTTGTTAGCACGATACAGCCAAATGTCACCAATTTTATGATTGATTATTATTCAAAATATCTCACATATGAACCTTATTGATTTTCAGCTAACCACAGTCAGTACAATAGGTGCTATAGTACTTCAAGTGCGACATTTTTGTCATTTTTGGAGAAATTTCAGTTTGTTAGCACGATACAGTCTCCGGAGTATATACAACCCACTAAACAAGAAACATAACAAGTCTTGTTTGTGATATTCTTTTTAGAGATTTTTCGTAATGTTAATTTAAAACGTTAATAAGATATCTCCTAGATGTCTTAATTTCATTACCAACTCTATTAACATCCATGTCATGTAAATAAAACATATTTTTGATGTACACAATAATACTTGAATTTGCAGTTACATACACACCCTATGAACTTCTTTTTAGCAAATTCCCATAGGAAACATTCATACGATGTTAATTTTTATACTTCTCACTAATATCACATACAGAACATTACTGTAATATTACAAATTAACATGTTTCTAAGATGATCACTTGTTGCAGTTACTTTTACTTCTTTCGAAATAATTTTTAGTAAGTTCGTGTGATTACGTCTGTACGATGTTAGTTCATAAAACTCTCAGTAATATCTCATATTAAACATCACAGTAACATGAAAAAAAAGAAGAAAACAGGAGAGGTACTGACGAACGAAACAAAGAGTAGTTTTATCTGTGGAAATAAATGACAAGCAAGAAATGGCGGATGGTTTTCAGTTTTGTGTTATATTTTATTTGCAGGAAGCACATTTTTGCTAGTACTTGAATAAAGTGGTTTTCGAACAACAGTTGTTATCGGTAAGTACCTATTCCAAAATCATAATTATTGAAACTTAAGATTCATTCATTCATGACTTTAATCGGCTATTGTACATTGAAATTCCAGGTGGCGAAATTGTACACTAATATTACATAATAGAGTTTACAAAATTAGGGTTTTTTAAATTTTTAAAATATTTTAGTAAGTAAGTATATTTTAAAAACGATTCACAATATTTCAAATCCTAGATAAGCATTATACCCTACAAAAAACTTAATATTGGAATAGGGTAGATATTATTATTAATAATAAAACATGCTCATATGTTGGCAGAGATTTGAATCTAGAAGAAAATATTTTCTATATTCAAGATGTTTCAGAAGCTACTTACATAGTTAGATAGTTGGTAATTATGTAAAGTAAGGGGAATAACTATTTCAGATAGTCTGATACAGACATTGTATTAAACAGTAAAAAAAACATCGAATCGAGTATCTCTGGTTCTAGTTTTTGTAGTAGTAGCAAGGCCATCAATATAGTTTTGCAGGTTTAGAAAATTTTAACATTGATACTAACAATTCTTGTGAACAACTAGAGACTGTTTAAGACTTTAAAACTGAAATTTCTGTTAAAAAGCTCATTTACATTTGAAAATACACTGAATACAATAAATAAGCTGTAGGAGTCCCTAACAATGGTACCTATATCAATCTAGTTGGATAATATGTAACTTATGACACTGAATACTCCAGTCAACAAACAGAATTCAATTATTTATTATTGTAGAAACACAGCTATTGGATACTCAATTGAATACAATTAATTATACTTGATAATGTGTTCATATCTCTTCTTCATAAGTAGTTTTTTTTGTATACAGTGTATTAATAATGCTTAGTTTCCATTAAGTTACAATTCCACGATGTTAATATACAATATGTTCCAGGATGAAAATAACAAGATGAGAATAGTATATTATTTTATACAGAAAAGAAGTATGAATTTTCATAGCACACCTGAATTTACCTGCCAAACGGAGTGAGGTATGTAATAGAAGGTAAATCATGAAAAGTCACTTCTCGAAATGAAATATGGTGTTATTCCTTTGAAGAGCCCCGCATGTATCTTGTGGAAAATGGGTCCCAGTCGATTGGCTGAAGATCAAGTTTGATGTAGTTTATGATGGGCACAATTTGAAGTAATTGTTTTATTAGCTGTTGTTCAGAGCACCTTTAAGTGTTTCACAGATAAGGATTTTGATGTGTACGTTATGGAATGGTTGATGCACTCGAGACAGCGACTCTTGCGTGAGAAAAAGTAACCGTAAGTGAACGATAGAATTTTCTTTAATGAGATTGGATTTCTGTTGATTTAACGTAATGTTTCATAAAATTTTTATGGTGTAAATTTTTTATTAGTTTTAATATTATTAAAAAACTATTCTAATAAATTTTCTGTAAACTAGCTGTAATGTATGTGTATCCGTTAAACTTTATTAATTCAGTTTCAAAGTATGTTACATTATGGCAACTACAGATTAATATACCCTTTTTTATTTCTTGCTTTCACTGAATGCGTTCAATAGTTTCCACTTTCCCTACTTGTTATATGATATGCTTACACACTTTTATTTTTTTAGGTTGGATTCCTGGACAAGATATTTTTTTTTCTAATTTTGTACCTGTTTTTTCAAATTTACTGTACTGTTCATTAATAGTGAATAAACGTTTCAAGTCCTTTATTGCTTTTTTTTCTATTTTATTTTAAATGTACAGGGTGAACAACTAAGAACGACTGTAGGCCACATCTCAGAGAAGAATCATGGTACAATTTTCAAAAAAATTACCCCTAGGTAAGTGATTCTGAAAAATTGCCGGAAAATATTTTGCAGTCTCTAAAATATCCGCTAGGGGTGGAATGAACACTCGAAAACAGAATACTCCAAAAAAACATACTAAAGGTGTCCTAAAAATACAATTTTTGAAATCTTGATGAGATTATGAAAAAATTTATTTAAGATTTTTTGCCAGTATTCTTCAAATAATGGGTGGGGAAGGTTCAAACTTTTGAACAAATGTATAACTTTTTCGTTTTTTAACCGATATTATTGATTTTAGCTGCATTTAAAAGAGTTTCTCTGTTTAATAAGATGGATAACAAAATTATATAATTTTGTATTCACTCGGAAATTTCAAATGTAAATTGAAGCATTTTTTCAATTTTCATATCTGATAACGTAAATCCCTTTTCATCAGAATTTAAAAAATGTCTCATTACATTTGAAATTTCCGAGAAAATGGGAAAATTGTCGACTTTTTCACATAGCGTTGACAAAATTGTTCAATTTTGTTATTTTTGTTAAGCATATCTTATTAAAGAGAAAAAACTCTTTTGTGACGACAAAAACAATGATATCGATTAAAAAAAAAGTGTTACATTTGTTTTTTAGGTTGAACGTTCCCCAACCCCTTATTTGAAGAATAAGGACAAAAAGTCCCTAACTACATTTTTTCATAATCTCATCAATATATTAAAAATTGTATTTCTAGGTACCTTTAGTATGTCTTTTTTGGAGATAATCACAGTATTATGTTTTTAAGTGTTCATTCCACCCCATAGCAGATATTTTAGGAACTCAAAAATATTTTCCAGTGATTTTTCAGGGTAATTTTCCTGAAGGTATTTTCTTAAAGTTGTACCATGATTATTTTTTGAAATATGGCCGACAGCCGGCGTTCTTAGTTGTTCACCCTGTATTTGCTGATTAGGCACAGAAACATCTATAGGATGTCATCTAGAATGTTTGAAAAATATTATTTAGAGGTTTAAGTAATGTCCATATAACATCTAAAAGAATACACTGTATTGTCGCATTTAGATCATTGATAAGATGTTATTTTTTAGACATTGCATTAACATTGACAAGAAGTTAAAAGGCATTTCAGAATGTAACAGAAATGTTGTTTTTAGTTCGTTATGAAGACTTCCTTTTTAGGACGCTCTAGTAACATCACAGTAATGTAAAAAGTCAGCGCTTTAACATCGCTGAGAAGTTAAGTGGAAACATCACAAAAGTTAACAGCCACAAGCTGGGCATAAGCGGTTCTATAGATGTGTATGTGATGAAAACAAGAGGAAAAAAAGGAGGAACATTATCACAATGTGATGTTGAATTAACATAACTGTAATATATATTTGCATAGTTGGAAGTGACCAATTTTATGATTGGATATTATTCAGGGCGTCTCAAAGATGAACCCTCGTAATATAGTCTTGTTAGCACGATACATCCTCCGGAGTGTAATAAGTCAACAATTTTATGATGGAATATTGTTAAGGACATGACACAGATGAACCTTATTGATTTTCAGCTCACCATACCCAGTACAACGGGTGCTATGATACTTGAAGTACGATATTTTGTCATTTTTTGAGAAATTTCAGTTTGTTAGCACGATACAGCTTCCGGAGTTCAACAAGTCACCAATTTTATGATTGAATATTATTCAGGACATCTAACTGATGAACCCTATTGAGATTCAGCTCACTAAAGCCAGTACAACGAGTGCCATGGTACTTGAGGTATCAAATTTTTGGTCATTTTTGGATAATTTTCAGTTTGTTAGCACGATACAGCCTCCAGCGTGTATACAAGTGACCCATTTTATGATTGAATATTGTTCAGGGCGTCTTATAGATCAACCTTATTTATTTTTAGCTCACCAGAGCTAGTACAACGGTTGCTATGGTACCTGAAGTGCCACAGTTTTGTCCTTTTTGGAAAAAATTTGGGTTTAGTACAGCCTCGGGAGTGTATACAAGTGGCCAGTTTTATAATTGGATATTTTTCAAGGTGTCTCACAGATGTACCCTATTGATTTTCAGTTGACTATAGCGAATATGAATATATCGATATACTGCATTTTCGGTTACTTTTGGAGAAATTTCAGTTTATTAACACGATACATTCCTCGAAGTGTATAAAAGTGACAATTTTATGATAGAATAATAATCAGGGCATCTCACAGATGCAGAAAAGTTAGTTTTAATCCTTAAAACCGTTTATTTTAAAGCTATTTCAGTGAAATATTTTGCCTGTTATAATATATTATTACATCGTCGTGGAGAAAGGAAATTCTTCAATTAAAACAGAAGCAATTTTTTTAAGTAAAGGTACAAAAATAAGATTTACAAAAAAAAACTCGTAACACCGAAAAACAATGTTAGGACTTACCCTTTGTAATTTCCCGATTATCCATCATCAATATCACTATTACCGACATTGATGATAATATCATGTGTGATTTATAACAGAGCCTTGGGGAACTCCATCAGTTTATAGACTCGAGACGAAAAGTTTACCATTAACAGAGACTCTGAAGCGCTTGAAAGTTTTTTCAAACCAGTTTTCCTAGGGATGGTATCAAAAGCACCTTCGATGTCAAAGATAGCGGCAACAACTTCATGTTGACTGTTAAGTGCTGAAGAAATGTTGGCTTGGAGGAGAGCAAGATTACGTCGAAAACCAAATTGGAAGCTTGGAATAATTTGGTATTTTTCAAGGAACCATAAAAGTCTTTTGTCAATCATTTTCTCTAGAAGTGGTGCAAGTAAGGGAAATAATACGAAATTACTTGGGTATTAAGTAATGTTGATCTGCTTTTTTAATTGAAATGAGAGGGGATTCGTGCCATTTATCTGGGAATTGTTCGGTAGTCCAAATAATGTTACACAGGTTGAGCACTTTGGACAGAGAAACATCCGAGAGGAAGATGTATGGGGTACCCTCGGAATCAGCAGCAGTATTTTAACAAGAGGATAAAGCGGATTTCAGTTCATACAAAGTGAAAGAGGCAATGACATCAATTTGCTGGGCAAGGGAAGGGGTACAGTGAAAAGAGATAGTGGTAGATGTCAAAATATTATTTTTGAATTTATCTTCAAAGTATTCTGCGAAAGTGTTTGCAATAGTTTGGCTATCACTTATAAGGCGAGTCGTTATAAATAAGGCTGGGGATTTTGAGGTTGGTCTTGTTACCTTGTGTTTATCGAATTATATTCCAGACTTCGCTAGGATTAGTGTCAGTTGTCAGGGAGGAGACATTGTTTACCAGGAATACTTTTTGCGTTGTTTTATAAAGTATTTAGCTTTTGATTTGAGTTTCTTGAGTGAAAGAAGGTTTGCAGGAGTTCTATTTCGGCGCAGTATGTTAAGAGCAGATTTGGATTGCCGCACGGCATTTTCACAGGCGTAATTCCACCGAGGAATAATTTTATGGGTGGTGGATAAGACAGATTTACCTACGTGCAGGTCTGCTGCTGAGATAATGGCGTCGGTTATCATTTGAAAGCTACTGTTAGCATTCGTTGAAGGAGGTAGTGAGAGAAACGTAATTTGAGTGGCTAGTGTGTAATCTGGCCAATTGGCAGTTTTTAAATTCCAATATCTGCGCGTAATTGGTTCTTGATTAGATGGGCTGGAAATGAGAATGGGAAAGTGGTTGCTGTTATGCAGATCATCCAGAGTGTTCCAAGTTAGAAAGGGAGCGGATTTAGGGTTGCAGATGCCTAAGTCTATAGCTGAGAAGGTATTCGAGGAGATATTGAAATATGTGTGTTTTCAAATGAAACTCAAGGTCTCTAGTTAATTCCACAATATAATACAAGTTATTGAAAATTCTGAAAAATTAACAATTGTTTCGATAAATCAATATCATCGTCAGAATGACAGAAGTTACATTTCATTTTATGCCTACCTGATGTTTAGTAGTTATAATTGGCTAGACCAAGAAGTAACCTAACTTGTGATTGGCTTAATATATGTTTATAGAAAAAAGAAGAAGATGTGATATTACAAATATTGAAGCTGAGATATTATTAGCCCTATGGTGATATCCTGGATATCATTTTTCCAATTAAGATCAGTATAACTGTGCAATGATATAGAAAACCAGGAAAACTATATCTGCTGATCTTTACAATTATCACTTAAGAAGACAGTTTATTAGTGGAGAATTCCCTAGATTTAACTGTTCATTGACAACTTCATATTGTGGGTTTCTTAAATGTCTTCTAATTTCCAGTTCTTCAAGGAAATCCAGTTCTTGTTTCTTTTCACAAATATGCAGTACTTCTAGTTCTGTGTTAGGTGTCAATGAATGATTGGTGTCAAGTAGATGTTTTGCGTAGTGGGATTTATCTGGTTGTTTTAATCTGTATGCTCGTAAGTGCTCACTGTACCGTATTCCAAAATTCCTAAGGGTCTGACCCAAATAGACAGCATTACATTCTGGACATTTGAGTTTATATATACCTGACTTCTTTAATAGTGGTATTTTTGTTTTTACATTTAACAATTTTGTACTAACGTTACTTTCTGTTTTGAAAGAAATTGTTGTATTCGTTGCTGAAGATATTATCTTTGAAATATTATTAGAAATATTTCCTGCATATGTGATGGTTTTATAAGTTTTAATTTCATCAGCTTGTTTAGGATATATTAGTTGTAATGCAACTTTTTCCTCTTTTTTACTAATTAGCGTATTTATCATATCTAATGGATAACCGTTAGATGTTGCTATTTGTCTAATTGTATTAATCTCTCTATCAAAATTACATTTGTTCATAGGAACTGAAAAAGCTCTATGTATCATTGAATTATATGCTGCTAGTCTGTGTGACACAGGGTGGTTAGAATTGAATGGAATTGTTACATCAGTTTGTGTTGGTTTACGGTGAATTGAATAATCAAGTACATTATTAACTCTTTGAATTTTTAAATCAAGAAAATTGATTGAGCTATTTTCTTCAATTTCTAATGTAAATTTAATTTTCGGGTGTAAATTATTGATGTGGTTGAAAAATACATCTAATTGTCGTTCACTACCCATAAAACAAGCTAATATGTCATCTACATATCTATACCAAAATAAAATATTTTTCGAAATATTACTTTCAAAGATCTTTCTTTCTAAATTGTCCATAAAAATGTTTGCTAAAATAGGTGATATAGGGCTTCCCATTGGTAAACCTTCATTTTGAATATATATCTTATTGTCAAAAGTGAAATAATTCTGATTAATGCATACATCAAATAAATTAAGTATATCTGATATTATTCCTGGATTAATATTTTTATCTTCTAGTAATTTTCTTACAAGTATTAGACATTCTTTAGGAGGAATTTTAGTAAACATGTTAGTTACATCGAACGATATCAGTTTATAGTTATCTTGTAAGTGGATTGCTTTCAACTTTTTGATTAGTTCTATTGAATTTCTAATTGAGTACTGAGATTCATATCCGTAAGTATTGAGTATATTGTTGAGCTTCTTTGCCAATATATTATTAGGAGCATTAACATAAGAGACTACAGGTCTAATTGGTTTTGTTATTTTATGTAATTTAACTGTTCCATATAATTGTGGACAATGAGGATTCTTATGTATGATAGACCTCTTTTCGTAATCATTTAAAAGATAATTTGAATTATTAACAATATCCCTTACATTATTAGAAAACTTCTTTGTTGGGTCTGCTTTAATGTAAGGGATATTGTTAATAATTCAAATTATCTTTTAAATGAACGATGAAATAAAACAATATAGTTTGTTTAAATCTTCATATATTTGAACTAATGTTCAATTTAAACTTGTTGACGCGTTTCACTAACACAGTAGCTTTGTCAAAACGAATGAAGGTAAAATATAAAAATGTCTTAACATAAGTAGTGTTACTAAGCGGGTTCTAACTCACTACTTCGAAAAACGTCCGCTAGTCGACGGTGGCGCTGGTGTCGCTGTCGGCGATTACAGATTTCTTTTTTCTGTCGTCCATTTTTTAGTCGGCAGATTTCTTTTTTTGTCTCAATTTTTATTCCAGTAGATTACAGATTTCTATTTTTCTGTCGTCCATTTTTTATCCGTTTGTGCATCGAAAAAAATGTTTGCCTTGAGTGAGATTCGAACCCGGGACCTCATCGTTCCCAGCCTTCGCCGTTACATCTCCGCCATAAGGGCTCCAATATATTTTAGTTTTGAAATTTGTGTGTTGGTTTCACGTTGAGGTGTCCTTCTCGCGATGAGTCTATTTTATTAACAAATTGAGACTTTTAAATTTCAGAATATTGTAATATTGTGGTGAACGCTTAAGATGAAAAGTGATCGATTGACAAGTGTAAAATTGTCTCAATACAAAGCATTCTCGTGCACGGCACGCGTGCGTGGTGTTAACACATACTTTTAACATGTACGTAGAAAATGGAGGATCAAAAATTAGTTATAGTATGGCTTTAATCGAGTACAGACGTCGCATTGAGGAATTTATGATGAAAATAAATCAATTAACTAAGGACGTTACTTTTTATGAAGATAAGCGATCGGTTATGAGGCAAATTGAAAACCTATCTATATCTAACTCAAATCAATGGGAAAATCATACAATTAATTGGGTGCCCGAAGAACTACAAAACGGAAGAGAACAACAAGAGATTTCGAGTGCCTTAGATCTTATATTTAGACGCCAGACACCAACACCACCACCACACGCGATATATCCATTAAACAGAATCAAACCTACAAGACTTCAATATGAGCAACGATACCTCCCACAACAACAGCAGCAGCAGCAGCAGCAGCAGCCGCAACATCAAAGATGAACTTAATAATATTTTTTCATTATCATGTATAATATTAGCAGCCATATTTGTTTTAATAATTAAAATTCTATTGAAAATTGTTAAACATAAATTTAAATCATCATGTAATATATCAGCTGATGATGAGTAGGAAAATAAAAAATCGATTCAATGCAATTTATTTTATTTAAACATTACAAAGGTAAAAACCATTGGACGCGCTTTGAGGACAGCAGCAGTTGCCCATGATGCGCCATCCTTCTTCTATCCCCCTATCCTTGGAACGCTATTCTCGCAATGGAATGCCGACATGCACTAGCAACAACAGCAACAGCAGCACATTCTAATTCAAATTCTTGATAATTTCGGTGAGAGGGAAATACTCCATTACACAATCATGTATTATGATGCAATATACTTTGGTATTTTCGGGGAAGCCAATGTTTGCTTCAATGTCAAGTTTTACATCTACTGTAGAAGCCTTCATGCTTTCTTCTTGTTTCGAGCAATCGATAACAAACAATGCACGCTTCTTGAAAGAGGAATAATCCAACAAAGGATGCTTCTGGGTTGAATTCATATAGCTAGGATAAAATTCGGTATAGTTGAAATATGCCTCATTGTAATCATTCTTGGTAAAATCCAACTGCATTCTTTCATTGGGATAATACTCCCCATTTAGCGATAACCTGATGCTTTGAATGTCAGCGTTGTCGAATAAAGTAGGGTCAGTTGTGTTGTTGTCACGTTTGTTGGTTTGAAAGAAAACAATAACATAACGAGGTCGTTCAACAGAAGTTGTAGTTTTAACGGCCCAAACTTCACGTCTAGCATTTCTGGTGATGGATGGCAGTTCATGTATCTCCCACTTTCTAAATGGAATAACTATAGGTTGATCCTTTTGAATGGTCCTCATCAGTTCCAACTTAATATCATCATTAGGATAGATATGCTTGATTTTCAATTCGATGTTGGTAATGTTTATGCTAACAGTTGTAGTGGAAGTCACACCACCAACATTTTTTTCGGTGATATATACACAATCATTATCGTTTCGAGCTCGAACCAAACGTATTGTTTGCCGTCCACATGTAATCATGGGATAGTCATTGAAAATGTTGAAAATGTGCTTGAGAGGAATTTGTAGGTTGAATGATTTATCGGAGGCATTAAGGATGGGATCTTTGGGATAATTCCAGCCTGCTATAGCCATATGATTGGAATCTTCTTGATTGTAGCACGTCATGGCACGTACAGCGCTCACGATTCCAGGATCTCGAACCGTTTCCATTTCTCTTGCACTTTCACTGTATGTACATGAATCGAAAAGAAAAGCACCAAAATTATTTGCCAGCTTTACATCGCCAGCTCCATGTATATTGAGTGAGCCTTTAATGCACAACAATGTTTCGTTCATTGCAAAAAATGAGTCAACTTGATTGATGCTGAATTCCGTAATGTCACTGCAACTAAACGATTTGATGAACGGAGCATATGTTCTGTATTCAGCTTTGCGAATCGATTCATCGAATTTCGGTTTGCGATAGATATCAAACATTGGAGGCCTATCGTTCACACGAGAACGTTTTCCATACGTGGTGGTGGTCATCGTTTCTCTTTCAATGAAAATCCTAATGTTTGTAAAAGCAATTTGTTTGCAAATGAAACATGCTGCTGCTTCGAAGGACGTCGCCTAACTAATGGTATTGGATGTGCAGCGGTACGTCTTTTATTATTAATTATCAATCCCATCGGTTGCTTCTCGCTCTAAGCTCCAACACCAAGGTGCTCTTTTCACCACGAAAGTTGATAGGATGTCCGTCTTGGTCCAAAGCCAGCACAGTAATGTTGGTAATTTCACGTATTATGTGGAGTTTCGTCAATGGCGTACCCAGGATCTACTTTTATAACCAATTCGTAAATAGTATGAGCAGGTCTGTCTGCATCGAAGGCTCCAGTGGTAATGTTACATTCGAAGCGTATGCTAGATACTTTTATAATTTTAACGGGTAAATCTGAAGAATACCATTGTTTGGCTTCGAGTATCTGTCTAGAAAAACCCAATATGTCGCCAAGACAGTTGGGAGTATCCTGCTCCCCAAACGGAATTCTATATTTACTGTTAATCATACATTGTAACGTATTATTATTGGGTTTTAACGAAAATACAGTTTCAAATGGATTGCTGGTGCCACCACCACCTAACTTGTCTAGTATGAACGCTTCAATATCAGCGATTTCGTAACATCCTGTTGGTATATCAAAACTCTGCATCATGTTGTTGTCATCGTAGTAGTGAAATTTGCGATTTTCAATGTTTGGTATACTATGGTATGAGTGAAAGGAACGTAGTGCTAACTCATAGTCTTTCTCAGGATAGAGTACAATAGGCGTAGGAGGTTGGAAGGTAAACGCATGATTTGTGCTATTTACTCTCAACAACTGCGACATGATGACTGATGCATGTCAAGGGATGAAGGTACTTTAAATAATACACAGAACTATGCTCAAGATTTATTTAATACACTTTGACATAGAAAACAAGATGCCTGAGAACTTGCAGGACCATCCCAATGTGTCGTCCATTCGGGGCGGTTGTAGTGAACGAAGCACGGCAGACGAATTTGTAGCTCAAAATTAGATTTGTATTCATTAGGTAGCTTATGCCATATATCCAACAATTCAGACGGGCTGACAAACCCAATCAGATATTGAATGGGGACTTTTTTCAGCACATCAACAGTAAAACTTCGTGGCTTTTGCATTAATAATGTTTTAATGCCATCCCACTCCTCTCCCATTGTTCCAAGGATGTTGAAGTAGAAATTTCAAACACAAATGTCCGCAATTGATTTGATTATAGTTTTGATACTGATTATTGTTATAAAAAATATTTTTTCCTAGATACTTTACAAGTTCTTTGGGTGGCTTCAAATTACCAAATGAATCGAAATACTCGATGACATTGTTTTTCTTTATATATGCTACCCAATGTGTTCCACTGTTTTTGGACGAGTCCAAGTTAACCACTGCACACTCTTGTTGTCGTCGAGGACCGGATTTAGGTAGAGTGTCACGCATGAAAACGCCTCGAAAATGTTTAATTTTATATAATTTTGCATAACGTGCAATATCGGCGTCGTACAGTGGACGATTGGGTAGCTTTATCGCGAGTTTTTTTTCAAATATAATCCAAATCCTCTGCCACTAGGATACTTTTTCAGATATAAACCATTTCCGACATGTTCCATAACCTTATTATGGCGGTGGTCTTCTTCCAATTTTTTTCGAGCATTATTTGCATCAATGACAGTCTTTGCAATCCCAGCAGCTCCACCCGATAGTGCTCCGAGTGCTGAGAGACCGGCAAACAGAGGTATAAGTGGTAGAAAACCTCCAGATTTTACTGGTATCACTCGAGGAACAACAATTTTCTTCGATCCACCAAATTGTTTAATAAGTGATTTGGCCGCTCGTAAGGCAAACAAGGCGCTTTCTTTTAGAGATGCTCCTCTCTTCATCGATTTTCCGACCTTTAGCACTACGTCTCGATGGAAGGAACGTCGTTGTTTCTTTGGACGACTTCCCATTCCCAACTTTCGTTTCACTTTCATGGTACCAGTAACAAGTAATGCAGCAGCTTTTTCACCAAAAGATCCCTCTTTTGATTTTACTCGCGTCCAAGCTTTATCTTCCAACTCCTTATCTGCTTTGTGACGTTCTTCAAGAGATTTATTTTGCGAATAAGCTATATCGTGTTGTTTGCAAGCGTCGTCTAAAGGATTAATGCCTGCGTCGCCACGTGCAAGTCGCTTTTGTAGTTTTGTTCCAGCTATAAATGTACATAGTATGTGTTTAACAAAAAAAAATTTATATTCACTTACGTCCACAATAATTGTAGGTAGGCAAGTGAAGTTCGAATGGCAGTTTATTTATTAGAGAATTCAAAAGACCTTCTCCCTCAAACACCAACATTAAGACTGATGTATGATAATGTGGGATATCCATATTTATAGAATAACACTCTAATAAAATTCTTCACAAGATGAAGATCGTTCAACAAGAGCAGACGCTACCCATTGAAAACTTGGACTTTACCTCTAATCCATCATCTGTTGGTAAACATGGTATACTACTGCCAAATTCTTTTCGTGCAATCATCTGTGGTCCTAGTGGGTGTGGAAAGACAAATGTTATGTTGTCGCTCCTATTCAATCCAAATGGTGCTAAATTCAAAAATGTTTACGTTTATTCCAAGTCGTTATTTCAACCGAAATATAAGTTGTTGCAAGAAGTCCTAGGAGAAGTTAAAGGTGTGGGCTATTTTCCATTTAAAGACAATGAGGAAATTATTAGTCCAGATAAAGCGCAGTCAAACTCGATATTCATATTTGATGATCTTGCATGTGATGGTCAACAGAAAATTCGCGAATATTATTCAATGTGTCGTCATAAAGACATTGACGCGGCCTACTTATGTCAAACATATTCGAAAATACCGAAACAGCTCATACGTGACAATTGTAATATGATTGTGTTATTCAAGCAGGATGAAGTTAATCTAAAACATATATTTGAGGAACATGTGTCACCAGACATGACATTTGAAGATTTTAAAAAGATTTGCTCAGAATGTTGGTCGACTACTAACAACTATGGAACATTGGTGATTGTAAAAGATTTTGCTTTAAATAATGGCAGGTACCGTAAAGGATTCGATAAATTTATAAAGCACTAGACATTATCCTCAGTCATCGTCACCATGTCCAACGATAAGGTTGCTATTGCCATGCGTAAGAAAAAAATTAGTGAATTGGCGAGATGTATTCGCAAGAAATATTTGGCGTTAAAATTAGGAAAATCAGAACATGATACATCTCTAAATAAGCTATTTAAACCGATATCTGTACCGCTAAAAGAAATGGTCAAATCCTCAAAATCATTACAACACACCATAGTTTCAAAATTCACCCCTCCAAAAGAGGAAACAACGACAAAAAAAGAAAAAAATGCTGATGTATCATTTCTCGATACAAAACCCATAGCCGAGACGGATGAATCGGGAAATATACGCTATGATGATGATGAAGAAGAAGAAGACGATTATTATTATGATGATTATGATATAGGCATACATCCCAACGTTTCGCGTGATGTCATAGAAGATTATTTAGATCAGTATCCAATAATTAGTCGACCATATCTTGAAGATTACTTTCGCAAAGATGGTGAAATTGATAGAAGTTATGGTCCATTATATAATGATGAAATTGGTTGGATGTTGGGCAGACGTAGAATTGCATTCGATAAAAGAACCGGTAATATAAACATATTACGAGAGAAGGATGAGGGTGGAGAAGGAAATATACCTGGGACTCCGGGATTATATCAGCTTGTGTTTTACAATCATCCCAATGAATACTCTGATGATGATTTGAATAATTACAAAGCTCTGCTAACAATAACAAAAGCTCATCTCAATGCCGCAGATCGTCTGAAAAGTACTGCCACCGAAAAGTATCGCAACATAATTAGACCGATGTTTAAAACTGGCTCATCAAATATTAGTAGTACTATAACCAAACCTCCATCAGCTCGAATATTAAAGAAACAACGACAACAACAACAACAACAATCCATTCAAACAACTCCATATACTGGAAAAGGTCTTGTTGGCGGCAGCGCGGGCGGTGGTGGCGGGCCTCTTTTGTCATACAACGAAAAACCGATGGAATACATTTATTGGGACGATCCCAATGAGCTGTGTGACCGTTTAAGATTACTGATTGCATCCAAGGAGGCTGGCAACACTTCATTCTCACACAACAACGAGATAATTGCAATAATCAATGAGTTGAAAGAGGCCAATATAATTGAATAACAAACGGAAAACATAATCATTTCAATCATGTCTGTCGATAAGTTTGGACATCGCCGCAATCATGCTAATGAGCGGGTTAAGCCGTATATGCCGAAAGTATCGTATCCACATACTCCTGACGGTAATATTGATGCAGAAAATGTAAAAATTTCTAATGTAAAGATGCCGACTGCAAATAGCGATGTTGCTAACAAACTATATGTTGATGAACAATTACATGTGTACCATAATGAGCTCGAAACACTTCAAAAAACAATAATCTCCTCATTACAAACGCAATTGGTATCTCATCAAAATAAAATCAACGAAATTGCTGCATTTATTTCGAGAAATCCTCCTGTCAGAGCTCGAGATATGGCTACTAAAATATATGTCGACGAGGGAATTGCTACGGGCAAGGAATTTTTGAGAAATGATTTGAAGAGTTTTAAACGAGAAGTACAGGATAAATTGTCGTAAAGTAATACTCTAATCAGTGATAAGATCGATATGTATAATACATACATAGAACATGCGTTTCAAGTTTTGGACAGGGACTTGAAGAAGAAGCATGAAATTGAACAAAAGAAGAAAATAGATGAGAAGAGTAATGGATCATCAGTTTAGAAAGTGCATGCGCCCACGAAACATGTCATCCAAAGTCCAGCTTGTTAACGAACTCCATGAACCTATACGTAAAAGTTATCCACGCAGACGTACAATTGTCAAAGGCATAGATGATTTATGGCAAATGGATTTAGCTGAAATGCGACCTTACGCTAATCAAAATAAAAATCACAAAATGATACTAGTCGTCATCGATTGCTTTTCAAAGTTTTTATGGACACGTCCATTAAAGACAAAAACCGGTGAAGAGTTAACTCGTGCATTCTCGGACATTCTCGCCCGCACAAAACGAGCCCCTAAAAATCTCCAATCAGACCAAGGAACGGAATTTTACAACAGCAAGTTTCAACAACTAATGAAAAAACATGGGATTAATCATTATAGTGTATTTAGCACGAAAAAAGCTTCTATGGCAGAAAGAGTTATTAGAACATTGAAATCAAGGCTCCACAAACATTTCAGTTTAAATGGCACACATAAATGGATAAATATTTTACCCAAAATTACGATGGAATACAATAATACAAAGCATTCAACTACCAACTATAAACCTTCCAATGTCAATAAATCCAACGAAAAAGATATTTTAAACAAAACATATACACATCTAAAGATTGCGGGACGTCGTAAATTTAAAGTCGGTGATATTGTACGTATAAGCAAGTCGAAACATGTCTTTGAGAAAGGATATACACCCAATTGGACGACTGAACTATTCAAAATCGTTAAAGTTAAAATAACAAATCCTACCACATATTTGCTAGAAGATTTGCATGGTATACCAATCAGTGGGGGGTTTTACGAGGAAGAGTTACAGAAAACGTCAAATCCAGATATTTACTTGGTGGAAAAGGTGCTTAGACGAAAAGGCAACAAGATGTATGTAAAATGGTTGGGTTTAGACACAAAACACAACAGTTGGATCGAAAATACAGATGTTGTTGTTGGGTAACTACTTTTCGCTGCGCCGCGTATGAATACATTTTTGCTTGGCATCAGAGTATAAATTGAGGAGCGCAGTGAAACATATTGTTAGTCGTCACAATATGTTTTCTCAAGACGTTGGTTATTATAGTGGTAGTAGTAGTAGTAGTGGTAGTAGTAGTGCTACTGGTGGCTCAGAAAATTATGGAGCTGAATTGGATAATATTTTAGATATGTATGAAATGGCAGCAAAAATGGAACATCAGTACTTATTATATACAGAGTATTCTACGGATTCAGTTCAAATTGGATGTGGTATTAGTGTAGCAAGAACTTTTTGTAGTGCAGTCACTTTATCATACATTGGTATGCATCATGAAAAAATCTCCTTCAGCACATACGAATGGGCTACGCTAACCGATATTTTGAGAGAAAATTCATTTATAAATGAACCATTCAGAGAAGAAGAAGAAGAAGTAGCAGTGATATCGTGTGGTGATTACTGCAATGTGCAACAAATAATATACCTTAATGTTAAATGGCTGGAAGTGATTAAACATGACATTAGTTTCCTTTTATGCAGAGAAGATGTTCAGCAAATTTTGAAAGTCGATGATTGTCTCATTTCACACCGTCTCGCCCATTTAGAAACACTAAATTTTGGTGAATATCATCGGAATGTTATTGAAATAATCAGAAGTTTTGCACAAAATAATGGACATTTAAGCAAATTTGAATTATTGATAAGTATTTGTAATTGTAATGATAGCATAATGACAGTGGCTCTCAGAGAATTTATATATTTCAATGAGTCGAAAGTTGTAAACGATTTAGATGTAATGAACCAATAAACAATTTTTTTTTCTTCCACACACCAAAGATGCCTACCACACACACACACACACACACACACACACACACACACATTTCCAAATTACTAGTATTTATTAATAAAAAACCATATATATATATTTTCAATTTATTTATACTAAATACATAAACATTGTACATCTCAGTGAAAAATACACACTCATTTAAGAAGAAAAAACCTCAACTCTAAATTACATAAAAAAATATTTCAAAATTGTGTGTGTGAGCTAAAACCATACAATTTTAGATGGATCAAAACCATTATTTTTAACAATTCTTCAATAATCTAATACAATTTATATTCAAATCTGTTCTCAGTGATTTGGGTAGTATAAAATAACATGTAATTTTAACTTTACTACATGTTTAATCAGTAAAAAATACACTCATTTAAGATGAAAAAAACCTCAACTCTAAATTACATAAAAAATGTTTCAAAAATTGTGTGAGCTACAATCCTACAACTTTAGATGGATCAAAACCATTATTTTTAACAATTCTTCAATGATCTAATGCAATTTATATTCAAAATCCGTTTTCAGTAATTTGGGTAGTATAAAATAACATGTAATTTGAACTTTACTATGCCAAACTTCTAAGCCTATAATAGGGGGATAGAATTGGGGGCATTTTTAATGAGCCAATATACATGGCCTTTAAATTTTGTAAAGTAGGTACTTTGTACACAATTCCTTCCACAGTAACTTGTGCAACACGTCTGTTTTTCAGCATTTTGATACTGAAAAAGTTTTAAATTCATAAAGCTGATTGATGGTGACATGTTAATATGAAAGTTGTGTGAATCTAAAATGAGAGTAGAAGAATACAAAATATGCTACAAGTTAATAATAAAACTATCATATAACTATATTAAATGACTAGACGAAAAAATATCCAAAAATATTTCTGTTTTAAGAATATGACAACACACACACACACACACACACACACACACACACACACACACACACACAAACACACCTATGGTACAACAAAGAAAATACATTTCGTAAATATTCAAAAATCATTCAGTGGTAATTTGTAATGACCCCACGGAAGCGTATCAAATGATCCTGGAATTAGTGCCCGTTTGTCATCTTGAGGGGAAAGACCAATTTTCTTTTGTTCTATACTATACACTTTATGTGCATACGACCGAATTGAATTTTGATGAATTAATGTTGATTTCCAATTTTTTAAACAATTTACATAATCGTCGAAGGTAATTTTATTTCTTACAACATTTTTCTTTACCCCCTCAGATTTTTTCACAATTTTCCCCCCTTGAACTTTGAATGCATACATTTTTGCACGTAAACCTATAAAATGGGTCATGATTGCACCATTACATTCATCCTTAAACAACCCCAACACCTTTTTATTTACCAATGGCATGTTGTAACAATTACCTTCAACGTAATCGCTAGTATCAAACAAATTAATGTTGGTCTTTATCACTTCTTCGTATACATCATTACACTGAATTTCATATGTGAAACTATCCGTATCTGTATACAGTAGCTTGCAATTTTCTTTTGTTAATTTGGGTAGCATATATGAGTAGTGGAAATTGTACATACATATTTTTGAGATATCTAAAATCGCCATCCCAACGTACAGAGGTTTATTGAATGTTATATTATTCTTTTTGAGTTCTATTATCACCATATTTTCATCTAAAATTACTCTTGAATGGAATTGTGGACTGGCAATTAAATTTTTCGCTCCATATCGACCTAAATACGTTGTGGATAGCTTAACTGTTCGGTGATTCCTAATATTTTCCATTGTTTTGCCAAACACAGCATTATTCATTAATTTGAATAGATTTTTTGAAAACGCTGTAGTGGCATCTGTTCTTAATTTTGTGTTTAACATTATGTAAGGCCGTAGCCATGCCGCTTGCTTAAATTTCAAAATTCTATGTGTTTTAGTTAGAATTAAACCATTCACCAAAGCCTGTTTTAAATTTCGATAGTGTACAATATAATTATGTTTGCTGTAAAAAGTAGCCATTAAATTTTTTAATTTGGAATTGGGCGGTGCAAGATGTTCGGGGCAAAAGGGAAAATCTTGATGTAGATCATGCAGCTCCCGAGGATATTCTAGATCTACCTCAAGAATATATCCTTCTGGAGAGTCATCAGCAATTTTAGTTATGTCAATGTTGGTGATGTCGTCTACCCACTGAAAATTTCCATATGGAAGGAATTCAGACATTGCCCATCCATAAAGGTTATTTACGTCGAGGTACATGAGATATTTGGATGGTTTTTGTGGGTCATACCCCTCAAGCATGTATTTATTGTTGGCTTCTGCGTATCTGTTTGAGCAAACAGTTATTCCACCACGAATGCCTCGCTCAACAAACATAACCATATCAATGTCTTGCAGCAGCTCTAATTTTATTTTCGTGTACTTCAACATCGAGTCCCAAGTATACCCGGGTAACGTAAAATACCAGACTGGATCGAGCTGATACGTTTGATGACAATTATGTCGCAATTGCTCAAAGACGTCCGCTAATAGCAGTATGTCTGTTTTCATGTACAGACGACTGTACTCACCCAGATTGACAATATTAAAATTCTCCCAAACGTTGCATGCATGCTGATATTGTTCCATGGAAATGTTGGAATCATTGAGTTTATTATAGAAGTTATCAATGGATGGTAATTTTACTTCTTCAAGCTTTTCCATACAATCCATGTAATCATATGGAAAAACACCCTTTTTCATTAAAAGTTTTAGCTTTTGATCACTTAAATCGTGAAATTCCCGCCTCAAATTTTTAAAGTCGTTCTCCTTGAGTGTGGATACTAGTTCATCTAAACTTGCACACATGAACCTAAGGGAGTCTATGAACCTGAATTTGATGTTAGTTTTAGGATCGTGTAGAGTGAAACTTATATAGATTTCCTTATTGATGGGCAACAGTGTAACCTTACCTCGTTTAGCAATTTCTCTGATAACAAAGTGTGAATCATAAGAGCTTAGATTGTGGAAGATGATTGGAACAACGAAAACTTTCTTGAAATTTAAATTGCACTCATGATGAGCAAACCCTCGAAATTCTCCAGTAAAATGATCATGATCTCTAACGATCTTATCATTACTAATAAATTTCCGATCACAAATGTGACAATTCACCGAGTGTACGGTGTTAGGTGTCACATTCATGGGAATTATATCCAAAAGTTTAGAGTGTACCAATTCAGCTACACCCATCAACTGCCCCGTAAACCAATCGATACAATCTTCACCTTGATTGTCCCTAGTGTGTGGTTGGCTTTACAGAGTAGAGTGTTTGTGAATTAGCTCCTGAAACTTAATAAAATTCTACTGGTACGTACTTAACAAAGAATTTTGAATTTTGTACAAAAATTACTTTATACCATAGTGATGTAAATACAAAAGGAGATATTTTGAGAAGTGCAGTAAAAATTAAGATATTTGGGCCGTTTAGAATCATCAACGCTATCGTTGAAAGGCAAAAAAACCTTATCTTATCAGTCAGTCATTAATAAAATACCTAAATATTAAAGCAGACCATACACGTCTTCTGATTAAAATCCATTGAATTATAAAATGAGCGAAGAAGAGGTTACAGCAAAACAATTACTAGAAGAAATTATAAAAAACCGAAATGAAGTGAAAAGCTATATAGATGCCTTAGAAGTTAGGCAACAAGTCAAAACTGAAGAATTAAAGAGAAGGGTAGAGCTACTAGAGAAGGAAAATCAAGAACTAAAAACAGAAATAGAAAACTCAAAAAGAGCCGAAAAGAAAAATAATATTATAATCTTCGGAATTGGAAAACGAAGCCCACTATTAACCTGCAAAGAAATTTGCGAAGAGCTCAAAAATCTTCTAAATATTAACATTCCTGAGGAAGAAATAAACAATTTTTACTTTCTGGGTAATAACACAAACAGCCCTCTAAAAATTGAATTTAAACGATTTATTTCAAAACAGCTTGTCATTAAGAATAGAAATCTATTGAAAGGACAGAAAATCAGCATTGCGGACGACCTAACACCACAACAAAGAAAAGAACACCAGTTATTATGGAAACATAGAATATTGGCAAAAAACGATGGGAAAAATAACTGCTTCATAAAAAACGGTAAATTATTCGTCGATGGGGATTCATACGATTACGAAGAACTATTGGAAATTGAAAAAACTAACGAACAACCAAAGTCAAATAGTACTCCTTCCACTCCTACAGTTCAAACAAACCAGCCAAGCAGCGCCCAAGAACTTGTGTTGAAACAGAACCTAAATAGTAACACCAAGATTCAAGCGAATCCGTCAAACATCTCCCAGGAACTTGCTTTTAATAAAAATAATTCAGATGCGCCACAAAAAAAAGGAACTGTAACATCAATAACTGTTAACACTAGGTCTCAAATACAGAAACAAAGAAATAACTCTACTGGTAAAAAATAAATACAATAAGTAATTCTCTAACTTCATTTTTTCTTTAAGGTATAATATAATCAGCGTTAGTTGTTTGTTTTTGTTGTCGTTTATTTTGTGTTTTGGTAAGATTATGGATCCTTATATACGAGATAATGAATATGTGCCACATAAGGCAATCGAAATTGGTAATATTAGAGATTACAATAAAACTACCACCCTAGCAGATAAAAAAAATTATAATTTCAATGTTTTACACCAAAATATAAGAAGTATTGCAAAAAATTTTGATGCCTTTTTAACTTACTTTTGTCAACTACAAGATACTTTTGATTGCATCATTTTGACAGAAACTAGAAATCTCACAGATCTGGATGCTTTTCATTTGGATGGTTATAATACTCTCTACAACGAGGGAAATATAAACATCTGTGACGGAGTAGTAGTTTTCATAAAACAGGAGCTAGATTATACCTTTGAGATAGGGAATATTGGACTGTTTAAAATCATCGACATATTTATTAATGTAAATAATAAAGTAATTAATTTAACAAGCATTTATCGATCCCCGTCGACAAGCGTTGACGTTTTCAATAGTGAGCTACAAGTTTTTATTTCTAACGTAACCAAGAATCACTCAGATTATCATTTAATTGTTGGTGATATTAATATCAATATATTGGAGGAAAACAATGAATCCGTAGATGAGTACCTTAACAATTTATACGAGTTAAATTATAAATCTTTGGTTAATAACATAACAAGACCTCAAAGCAAAACATGCGTAGATCATATTTTTATGAAAAATAGAACAAAAAATACTGAATTCATGTCTATTGTTTTGCAGAGCGATATAACTGATCACTACATGACAATTGCTAAACTACCGATATACACAGTATGTGGCGATTTCAGCACAAAAAACAGATTCAAACAACATATTAATTTTACTTCATTAAAAAACTGTTTACAAAAATATAACTGGGCACATTTTATGGCTATAGATGATATAGAAGAAAGTTCTACTTTCTTCACTAACCTGTTAAAGTCAGTCATTGACAAAAATAGTAAAATGGTGAAAATTTCTCACAATAAAATAAAACGTAAAGAATGGATTACAGATGGACTTGTTCAGTCGATAAACCACAGAAATAAACTATTCCATCAATTAAGAGCAAATCCAATGAATTTTCTTCTAAAACAGGAATATACTAAATACAGAAATACACTAAATAACTTAATAAAACAAGTGAAAACAAATTTCTATAAGGACAAAATTAATAATTTAGGTAATGACTCAAAAGCTCTTTGGCAGGTGGTAAATGAAATATTTCCGAGCAAACAAGAAACAATGATCAAACAAATTAGAAATGAAAACGGACAACTTATAAAAGAAGACGAAGAAATCGCGAACTGTTTTAATAATCACTATGCTTCAATAGGTAAAAATATGGCAAGTAATATCCCAACACCATCTGTTTATCATCTACAAAGAAAGCCGTATCAGTCGTCCCTGTTCCTTGCACCTACAACCAAATATGAAGTACTAGAAATTATAGACTCATTAAAATCCAAAAAAGCGCCAGGTATTGACGGAATAAAAGCTGAAACTTTGAAAGAAATAAGAAACGAAATAGCTCAACCACTTTCTCACTTAATAAATAAAATAATAGAGTCCGGATACTGTCCCACTAATTTCAAAATTGGTTTAATAAAGCCTCTATTTAAAAAGGGTTCTAAATCTGAGGTAATTAACTACAGACCCATATCGTTAATCTCAAATATAGCCAAAATTTTTGAAAAAATCCTTAAAAAAAGAATAATTCAGTACATAAATAAAAATACACTAATTTCTTGCAATCAATATGGCTTTAGAGAAGGTACATCTACGCAGGATGCAATTTGTGCTCTAACCTCTAAATTATATAAATATATAGACCAAACCAAACCAGCTTTATGTGTATTTCTTGATCTGGCTAAAGCTTTTGATTCTGTGGATCACACAAATCTTTTGGAAACTTTGGAAGATCTAGGATTCAGAGGAAATACCTACAACTTAATAAAAAGCTATCTGACTGACCGTTATCAATATGTTAAAATCAACAACTCTATTAGTAAAAAGAAATTGGTAGAATGTGGAGTTCCGCAAGGGACAGTGTTGGGACCAATTTTGTTTATAATATATTTGAACAATTTACTGACATTTCAATCTAGTGGTGAGATGATCTCCTTTGCTGATGATACTGCAATAGTGTATAGTGCAGATACTTGGATGCAACTAAAAGAAAAAGCAGAAAGTGATCTTGTAAAAATTTTTGATTGCTTTAAACAAAAAAAGTTATCCATAAACTACGATAAAACTTGTTACTTACCTTTTACATGCCTAGCTTCTTTTTTACCTCCGTATAACTTTTTAACTATACAAGGGCACAATGAAAATATTGTATTGCATTCATCAAATAACATTAAATATTTGGGAGTAACAATTGACAGTCATTTACGATGGAATTTTCATAGTAATCAAATACAAAAAACACTACGCAGTATGTTGTTTAAATTTAAAAACTTAGCGAATATTTTAGACACTCATCAGTTAAGAAAACTATACTTTGCGCTTATAGAATCTCGTCTGAGATATGGGATATTGGCTTGGGGAGGTATTGCAAATACTCACCTTAAGAAAGTAGAAGTCCTACAAAAACAGTTTTTAAAAATAGTTTTTAAAAAATCAAGATTATTTCCATCTGATGTATTATATAAAGATAATAAAGTAATGGATATGCGGCAGCTATATTTTTTTAACATTGCAGTACAGCAGTTCAAGAGAAGGGGATTTCTGGTTTATGTAGATCATGCACATAATACCAGATACAAAAAAGAGACACCCCTAGAAACAGTATTTACTCTAAAAACTGCTACAATGAGATCTCTTGAATACTTGGCCAATAGAGTCTACAACTACCTCCCAAAAGAAATGAAGGATGTAAAAAGTGTTTTTTCTTTTAAAAAGAGAGTTAAAAATTACCTTTGGTTAAAAGAAAGATCTGCAATTGAAGATTTAATTGAACCTAATATGGGTTGAAAATATTGTAATGTAAAATTATTAAATGTATTTATTTTCGTCATATTTTAGTTTTAGTCCTTTTGTTCAATGTTTTCAAATCATAATCTCTGGGATTTTTACATTTTCAAATTGTATCTGTCACTTTTCTTGTCTGTTTTGTTTTTTATTTGACACTGTTTGTTTTACTCATTGTATGTACTTACTGTTACGAACACCGAGCTAACCATGCCTTAGTTTCCCCACACTCAGGCATTGCCTTAGTGGGTAAATCGGTTTGTTTGTCAGCCAGATATATTTTCATAAAATTATTTTATTTTGTCTTTGTAATCCTGTTTCTATAATTATTTTGTAATTGTTTATGATGATGAATAAACTTATATATATATATATATAATATGAAAGTCCATCATCATACGAGCACTTGAAATAATAGCCTGCAGAAAAAGCAATATGCTCTTGATATTTTTAGTTGAGTTTTACTTGTTTTTTGACGATCACTATATACCTTTAACATGGATTCAAAATCGCTGTAAATAGCAAAGGGACATTTCTGCTTATAAATAAAATTTTTAAATTCAATATGTGTATAATTAGGAAAAGAAATTCTTGAATCATTGACATTTTTACAAACCATTTCATGATTGTCTAAAACTTGTTGACTTTGAAAATAGTTTAAACATCTATCACAAATATATTTTTTACCTTTATTTTTATTCAATTGGGAACTAATTAAACGGGATAAGTTTTTTATCCAGCAATAATGAAATTTGATTTCTTCGTCTGTTTCGTCTACAGGAGGTGCATCATAAACATTCAACTTAGGATAGTACTTGGATTGAAGTAACAATAAATTTGCATGTCGTTCTAACCTATTTTTAGCTAATCTAGCGGGGACTACGGTATAAAATTGTGATGATGATGATGATAATGATGACGACTTTGGCGAATGGTTTAATTCTAACGCATATACATTTACAGATATATTATTAATTTTTTCAAATTTTGTAATTTGAGCAAGAGGCATCTTAATGTCTAAACCTTTAATATTTAAAACTGTGGAGTAATGCGGATACGAAGATGTACGATCAAGATTAATATTTTTGCTTAAAGGATTCAAAAAACTGGTAACTGCCCAGAAGAAACAAGCATTATCCATATTGCAAACATTAACAATAGCGCGCTTTTGAGCAATGATCTTAGGTAATTGAATATATGATGAACCTGCAGCCAGTTCATATTTGTTAATAGCTACTTCTAAAAAAATTATTTTCGATAAAGCCCACCCGCTATTTTTTTCTGCAAATTCGGACATGTTGTTTAAAATGGGATCAGTAACATTTATTTTGAACCATTCATATAAATTATCTCCACCATCTAAAACAGCGTTAGGAGTACTGAAATATTTACGATCGACCAATTCCACATCATTTGACATCTTCACAAAATCCCCGCAAAATGTAGTGTTTACCTTTAAAAATGGTGATTTCTTGAAAACCACAGACATTTTCTTTTTGAAAATTTTGGAAGCCTCTGTGAAAAATGAATTTATATCTTTATGACCCAAGTTTATGATAATCCCCGTTTTTAATCTACTATTAAAGGCTGCATTTGTGAATTCCCATTTGACTCTATTGAACTGTTTTTTACTACTACTACTACTACTACGATTAATGACATGTTGTTAAGAAGTATGTGACGCCTCTATGCCCAAAAGAAAAGAAAGTTCAAAAAGGAAACCTAAATATTGGTGGACGGGAGAAATAGCCAAACAAAGAGAAGAATGTAATAGACTGAGGAGAAAGAAGTCCAGGACGAATTGTCAAAATACCACCGAGGCAGAGCTAGATCAAATAAATAAGGATCTGAGGGAGGCCAGAAGGAGACTTAAACATTTAATTACTTGCCGTAAGGATATGCAGAGGATACAAAACAGTATCAACGGACAGCTGCTTAGTGATTGCAGGGATCATACCAATTTTCCTATTGGCCAAAGAACGCGGGGAAGTAGTAGGAAATAATAGGGAAGAAAAAAAGACAGCCAGAGAAAGAACGTTGTGCAGATGGCAGAGAGAATGGGAAAGAAGTGAGAAAGGACGCTGGACATACACACTTATGCCTATTATAAAAGAATGGACAAACCGAAAATTCGGCAATCTAACCTATTATATGACACAATTCATGACGGGACATGGGTTATTCATGAACTATCTCAACAGACTTGGAATCACTGAAAGTCCCACTTGTATTTATTGTCCTGCGGTAGATACAGCGGAGCATACGTTTTTTCAATGTGACGAATGGAGGAAGATGAAACAGAAGGTGGAAAGAAAACTCGGAACAACAATCGCCAAAGAAAATATCATCGGAATAATGACAGAAAAAAGAGAAAACTGGACAAGTATTAGTAACATGATAAACGAAATATTAACGAAAAAAGAAAAGGACTTTAAGGGACGAAGAAATAATAGAGGGATTTAAACATCATACCTACCATGTCTTCCTGAAGTAATACCGACCGGTCATTCCAGGAACGACCTACACGAGGTACAGAGTGGAAGTTTTTTAGCCGGTAAGAATCCGGCACTATCGGGCGGGGCATGCAGCTCGGGATCATCTAACAGTGGTTCCTATCTGTATGCGCCGACCGGTGTCTTTTTGAAGATTTTGTTACCACTCAGGGAAAAAAAAAAAAAAATGACATGTTGTTGTTGTTTTCCCCCATTCCCTACTTTTAATAAACATCTCATGCGCTTCAAATGTGCTAATTTTGAGTGAATTTTATGTTTTTGACCCACTGAAAATTTAAAAAATTTCAAAGCCCGATTGCATTTCCTAATATGACCATTAATTATTAAAACCCATTTATTTTTACATGAAAATGTCTGTAGTTTGTTCAGGGAATTTAAAACTTCGTCAATTTGCTGTAAACTTTTACCACTGAAGTTAGACATTTTTGAAATATACTGGAAATGTACTTACTTTGATAAAGGTGATGGCGGTGGTGGTGTATCAACGAAGACGATTCTTCTTCCAATGTGGAGAGGTTCTTGATGTAGAGTTGTGAGCTGCAGAGAGGTGGTGGTGATGATGTAGAGTTGTAAGCTGCAGAGAGGTGATGAGTTGTGGATCGGCGGCGGCGGCGGTGGTTGTAGAGAGAGGTGATGTGGTTCGGCGGCGGTAGTTGTAGAGAGAGAAGTGATGATTCTTCTTCTCCAATACAGTCTGAAATATTAATGCATTTATAGTTGATTATATTGAATAGCAGTTTAATGTTTTAGGAAAGCTCAACTTTGTTTAATTACTTTTTTAAAAAAACTCACCGATTATATCTCGACAATCTCGAAGAGTGCTGTAGAATGCTGCTGGTTTCCACTCGTTGCCTCCTTCGTTCCCTTGAACACCAACCCGTACTTGTTTGGCTTGAAATGTATTAGGTTTGGGATGAAATGGTCCGTTACACGATTTGGTAAAAACACCACCTTATCGTGTAACTCTAGCAAAATGCTCCTACCAAATCTTCCCTTTGTCAGCCTAGCTCCAAGAATGGGGTGAATGATGTTCACTTTGAGTTGTTTAAGTTTTTCAATTTGTGTTGAGGGTGGGAAATTTGTTTCTGCAAAACATGTTGCATTTAATAAATTCAAATCCATCTACAAAAACGATTTCTAATAAATAACATTGTATTATAAGTAGAGAAACATATGCATACACACACACATACACACACTGGTACTTACATTAATTTTTGTTCTTCGTTAAACAAATAAACATAATTTTGTAGTGCGGGCACTTGACTGTAGATACGCTTGTGATGGTGTACTAACTGATAATCTCATCAGTGGTCGCGAGCATATATATACGCAGACCCCTCCACTCTATTTCTTGTTTCTCACATCTTGTCAGGAACTTGTTGGAAAATTAATGGTTCATAAAAATTCCGAACGCGGTATTCAAAAGAATTTTGTGTGTCTAATATTCTAGGGTTGACACATACACACACACATCATTCAAGATATGCTCATGAAATTCTATGAAAAACTGCATTCAATATTTTATTTGAAGACGGAAAAAATATACGCACATGTTGTTTTAACAATAAAATGTGCCACCCACGAAGCGGATAAAAATCTCACTTGCTAATATCATAGATCTAGCACTTTGAATCAATTGTTACAAAATTCTCGACATAATATAGGGGTTCCGTATTCATATATGAATGTAATATTTATTAGATCGAGCATAAATCGCTCACCGCTATTATTATTTTTAAACTGCTTTTATTGTAGAGAAAAATCGTAAAGTCGTTTTTCAATAAAGTTCCTTTCTCAGATGATAAAAATTTCCAAAACTGTGATGAATTTGTTATATCTACATGAATATTTCAAACAAATTCTTTGTATAGCGAACTCTCTCGGTGAACAATGAACCACCCACCACGATGGGGCATTCTTACCTGTGAATAAGGGTAGGTTCATTAAATGCATTCCCATTATACTATATTAGATATGAAAAGATTGTTATTTTTTATCTATTTCAATGAAAAAAACTGAGTTAAAATCATCAATGATTCAAATAAATATTAGACCGTATAATAGGGGTGTATGTGATTGCAATATACTGAGGATTTCTGTATATCTTTAAGAATTATGATTGTACTTTAGCAATACAAAAATAATTTCACCAATTTTTGTATCTCTCTTAACATTGCAATAACCTATAGTCTGAGATGAAATTCTATAAGATTTACAATTATACTGCTTCATGATGGAAGAAAAACATTTAAAGGCTTGTTCCAACTAAATTAATTATGCAGCTCATCAAAAGAATGCCAATGAATATTGACGATTTCACAGATTAATATTTTGTTAAAATAGTTATTGGTGGTGGTTGAAACGTTAATAATAATACACAGACGATTGTCACTTGATTATTCGAATTCTAGTAACACACGAAAGGTGTCCGAGAATAATTATAGTCTGCGGCAAGCAGGTAAAATTTCTCTTAGTACAAAAAAGGATTTATCTGTTGTGTGTTACATAAAATTATGATTCTCTCAATATACGGTGGTTATTATTCTGAGAGAAATACATAAAAAATACGAGGGATGTTAAAATTGATACAAATAATTATTGGAATTGTAGAAATATGTAGACAATTGATTCAATCTTTAAAGAAATGTGAATTTCAAAACTTTTTGTTCAAAAATATTAATGTCTGCATTAAATGCATATAATTGGTATAGCAAAAATAACCATATCACTCTCACATTATTATTGTAGAAAAGAACTATAAAAATAGACTCATCGCGAGAAGGACACCTCAACGTGAAACCAACACACAAATTTCAAAACTAAAATATATTGGAGCCCTTATGGCGGAGATATAACGGCGAAGGCTGGGAACGATGAGGTCCCGGGTTCGAATCTCACTCAAGGCAAACATTTTTTTCGATGCACAAACGGATAAAAAATGGACGACAGAAAAATAGAAATCTGTAATCTACTGGAATAAAAATTTAAAAAAGAAATCTGCCGACTAAAAAATGGACGACAGAAAAAAGAAATCTGTAATCGCCGACAGCGACACCAGCGCCACCGTCGACTAGCGGACGTTTTTCGAAGTAGTGAGTTAGAACCCGCTTAGTAACACTACTAATATATACAGTGCTAAATCTATTTACTAAGGTTAACAATGGTATTAAAAGATATTACCTGGAAATTCATTCACTACAAACATTCCTAAGCTATCTTCTAGGTAAAGAGGTTCAATAAAGGAGACTGATTGATATATATTTGGTCGTTAAGGAGATTACCTGAATATTTATTTTTGTTAATCTCTAGGGCTTCTAATAAATTTAAACTAAAGGATTTCCAGGTAATATCTTTTAATACCATTGTTAACCTTAGTAAATAGATTTAGCACTGTATATATTAAGACATTTTTATATTTTACCTTCATTCGTTTTGACAAAGCTACTGTGTTAGTGAAAGGCGTCAACAAGTTTAAATTGAACATTAGTTCAAATATATGAGATTTAAACAAACTATATTGTTTTATTTCATCGTTCAGTATGGATCTTCATCAAGTAAAAGCCTCATCTATTCAATCTATCTTTTAAATGATTACGAAAAGAGGTCTATCATACATAAGAATTCTCATTGTCCACAATTATATGGAACAGTTAAATTACATAAAATAACGAAACCAATTAGACCTGTAGTCTCTTATGTTAATGCTCCTAATAATATATTGGCAAAGAAGCTCAACAATATACTAAATACTTACGGATATGAATCTCAGTACTAAATTAGAAATTCAATAGAAATAATCAAAAAGTTGAAAGCAATCCACTTACAAGATAACTATAAACTCATATCGTTCGATGCAACTAACATGTTTACTAAAATTCCTCCTAAAGAATGTATAATACTTGTAATAAAATTACTAGAAGATAAAAATATTAATCCAGCAATAATATCAGATATTCTTAATTTATTTGATGTATGCATTAATCAGAATTATTTCACGTTTGACAATAAGATATATATTCAAAATGAAGGTTTACCAATGGGAAGCCCTATATCACCTATTTTAGCAAACATTTTTATGGACAATTTAGAAAGAAAGATCTTTGAAAGTAATATTTCGAAAAATATTTTATTTTGGTATAGATATGTAGATGATATATTAGCTTGTTTTATGGGTAGTGAACGACAATTAGATGTATTTTTCAACCACATCAATAATTTACACCCGAAAATTGAATTTACATTGGAAATTGAAGAAAATAGCTCAATCAATTTTCTTGATTTAAAAATTCAAAGAGTTAATAATGTACTTGATTATTCAATTTACCGAAAACCAACACTAACTGATGTAACAATTCCATTCAATTCTAACCACCCTGTGTTACACAGACTAGCAGCATATAATTCAATGATACATAGAGCTTTCTCAGTTCCTATGAACAAATGTAATTTTGATAGAGAGATTAATACAATTAGACAAATAGCAACATCTAACGGTTATCCATTAGATATGATAAATAAGCTAATTAGTAAAAAAGAGGAAAAAGTGGCATTACAACTAATATATCCTAAACAAGCTGGTGAAATTAAAACTTATAAAACCATCACATATGCAGGAAATATTTCTAATAATATTTCAAAGATAATATCTTCAGCAACGAATACAACAATTTCTTTTAAAACAGAAAGTAACATTAGTACAAAATTGTTAAATGTAAAAACAAAAATACCACTATTAAAGAAGTCAGGTATATATAGACTCAAATGTCCAGAATGTAATGCTGTCTATTTGGGTCAGACCCTTAGGAATTTTGAAATACGATACAGTGAGCACTTACGAGCATACAGATTAAAACAACCAGATAAATCCCACTACGCAAAACATCTACTTGACACCAATCATTCACTGACACCTAACACAGAACTAGAAGTACTGCATATTTGTGAAAAGAAACAAGAACTGAATTTCCTTGAAGAACTGGAAATAAGAAGACATTTAAGAAACCCACAATATGAAGTTGTCAATGAACAGTTAAATCTAGGGAATTCTCCACTAATAAACTGTCTTCTTAAGTGATAATTGTAAAGATCAGCAGATATAGTTTTCCTGGTTTTCTATATCATTGCACAGTTATACTGATCTTAATTGGAAAAATGATATCCAGGATATCACCATAGGGCTAATAATATCTCAGCTTCAATATTTGTAATATCACATCTTCTTCTTTTTTCTATAAACATATATTAAGCCAATCACAAGTTAGGTTACTTCTTGGTCTAGCCAATTATAACTACTAAACATCAGGTAGGCATAAAATGAAATGTAACTTCTGTCATTCTGACGATGATATTGATTTATCGAAACAATTGTCAATTTTTCAGAATTTTCAATAACTTGTATTATATTGTGGAATTAACTAGAGACCTTGAGTTTCATTTAAAAACACACATATTTCAATATCTCCTCGAATACCTTCTCAGCTATAGACTTAGGCATCTGCAACCCTAAATCCGCTCCCTTTCTAACTTGGAACACTCTGGATGATCTGCATAACAGCAACCACTTTCCCATTCTCATTTCCAGCCCATCTAATCAAGAACCAATTACGCGCAGATATTGGAATTTAAAAACTGCCAATTGGCCAGATTACACACTAGCCACTCAAATTACGTTTCTCTCACTACCTCCTTCAACGAATGCTAACAGTAGCTTTCAAATGATAACCGACGCCATTATCTCAGCAGCAGACCTGCACGTAGGTAAGTCTGTCTTATCCACCACCCATAAAATTATTCCTCGGTGGAATTACGCCTGTGAAAATGCCGTGCGGCAATCCAAATCTGCTCTTAACATACTGCGCCGAAATAGAACTCCTGCAAACCTTCTTTCACTCAAGAAACTCAAATCAAAAGCTAAATACTTTATAAAACAACGCAAAAAGTATTCCTGGTAAACAATGTCTCCTCCCTGACAACTGACACTAATCCTAGCGAAGTCTGGAATATAATTCGATAAACACAAGGTAACAAGACCAACCTCAAAATCCCCAGCCTTATTTATAACGACTCGCTTATAAGTGATAGCCAAACTATTGCAAACACTTTCGCAGAATACTTCGAAGATAAATTCAAAAATAATATTTTGACATCTACCACTATCTCTTTTCACTGTACCCCTTCCCTTGCCCAGCAAATTGATGTCATTGCCTCTTTCACTTTGTATGAACTGAAATCCGCTTTATCCTCTTGTTAAAATACTGCTGCTGATTCCGAGGGTACCCCATACATCTTCCTCTCGGATGTTTCTCTGTCCAAAGTGCTCAACCTGTGTAACATTATTTGGACTACCGAACAATTCCCAGATAAATGGCACGAATCCCCTCCCATAGGGCTAATAATATCTAAGCTTCAATATTTGTAATATCACATCTTCTTCTTTTTCCTATAAACATATATTAAGCCAATCACAAGTTAGGTTACTTCTTGGTCTAGCCAAAAATAACTACTAAACATCAGGTAGGCATAAAATGAAATGTAACTTCTATCATTCTGACGATGATATTGATTTATCGAAACAATTGTCAATTTTTTAGAATTTTCAATAACTTGTATTATATTGTGGAATTAACTAGAGACCTTGAGTTTCATTTAAAAACACTAATATGAGCATATTCCACGAAGTAAGGGTCGAGACAGTCAATTTCATTGAAATATGTGTTCAAGGCAGTATTTAAAAGGCAGGCACCAGATATGTTTAAAACAATTTCCACAACGTTGCCTTTTCCAAATCTACGTTTGGATCCCCACATAGTATTGTGGGCATTGAAGTCACCAACAAATATGAAAGGTTGAGTGAGCTAATATACTAAATCGACAAGCTCCTCTTCATCTAGTTGGTGGTCAGTAGGAACGTATAAGCTACATATTTATTTGGGCACCAGGCGGTAATGGCAATAGCTTAAAGGTTTGTGGTTAGGGTAAGAGGGACGGAATAAATATCGCTTGAAGCAAATATTGATGAACCAGCGCTGGCTCTAATACAGTTGGGTCTAATGTAGTGATACCCATCGAAGTGATTTAAGAGAGGGTTGTGATTGGTTTTGTAATTATTTTCTTGAAGGCGAAGGAAATCGGTTTTGTGGAGATAAGTAAGCTTTTGAATTCGTTCGATGCGATGATAAAATCCATCGCAATTCCATTGTAGGACAGTGAATAATTAAAGAGGATGAGAGATTTAATTTTGTTTTGTAGACGTGTTAAGCGATTTTTAAGGAACGTTCACTAGAAGCAGTGTAGAGAGTTTTCAGGTCTTGGAGTAAGGAGAAAATATCAGAAGTGCATTTATTGGCTTCAGTAAGTGGATCAAAAATCCCAATAGTATTTTCAAGAAAAGCAGTCACTTGGCTTTCGGTAAGAGAGAGAAGAGCGGGCGAATCAGAGCATATTTTGTAAATAATGGAACGAGTTGTAGAGTTTGAAATATGATTTTTTAGTTTTCTTTTTAGAAGGTTTTTGAAGGATATGCGATAAGATGGGTGCAGTGGGGGAGATCACACTTGGGTTGAGAAAGTTGCTGGTTTCGGATGATAAACGAGTTGGGGTAGCCAGGCAGCCTATTATTAGAGTGTGGTCTTTTCTCACCAGAATTTGGTTAGGGTACATAGGATGTATCAGAAGGATTGAGGAGGTCATCGAGGGAGGTTTGGGTATCATTTACAATGCAGTCAGCAGAAGAGAGGGGAAGATCAGGTACGGTTTCAATGTATGCTACACTTAATTGGGAAGGGGAGGATGTATGGAAATCGGTGCATGATTCAGCGGTGTAATTTGGTTGCTTACAGAGAAAGCATTATAATTTATCAGTTGAAATAAAAATTCGGTGTGGGGTGTTTTCATAAGTGATAAGTATGTAGTAGGTGTGTATGTTTGGAAGGAAAAATTATCGCGATCTGGGATTATATAAGTCACTCTTCGAAAGCTCGTAACATGAACATACGCATCGTCGGGTGTGCCGCATCTAACATGAGTGATGGGCGTAATGTTTTTCAATCCGAGGTCAAGGGGGGCTTTTTCAATCAGAGAGTGAGGGATCGAGGGTGATTAAAATTCTTTTAGATGGAGAAATAAGTCTACGAATAGGTATAATTTGAGAGTTGATTGTTATGTTAGGAGTGGTTTATAGGAGATTTTCAATTTGTTCGGTAGAGGATAAATATATGCAAATACGGCCTTGAGAAATGCAAAATGAACATTTTTGGGAGAAATAATGCTGCCAATTTGTTTAATTTAGTCGAAGATGACGGAGTTAAAAATGGATTACATCACAATAACTTAATCTTCAGAGAGTGTTGGAGGTGGGGGCGTTTTACTAAGGGTACCAGCAGCATATGATCGGTGAGTTGTGTTTATCGCTAGAGATATACTCTGAATTTGATTGACGGTGGAGTTGTTAAGGGAGTGAAACGATAGATGAGCGATAATGCGATTCTGGTTACCAAAATCGCATATATGAGGGCAGGGAGGTATAAAGTACGGCTAATATACCAATATTCGCTCGGTGAATAAAGCTTACTCACTTACTGAACTATTGTTGTAAATTTAAATCCACAAAAACCAAAATAAACACTCATTAATTACCAGGTAGGTTAAAAAACGGAGGTCATTGAACAGGAAATAAAACATGTCCTGAAATTCAACTCGTGACCTAACCTAACCCCACCAATACATATTAATGTCTCCTGTAAAGTTCATAAAATCGCACAACCACCTTTTGCATACGGCACGCTTCAATTATCGCTACTACCACTGCTTCTCACAGACTTTCTCACCTGACCGATAGAACCTGTATTTAGTTCTGTCAGATTTGCCACATTATATCTTTATAAATAACAAAAATGTAAGCATTTTGTTTGATTTGAATCAATATTTATTTATTATAATATTTTAAGAACTAGAGAATACGATGGGTATTATTTTCTTTCGGGCCTGACTGGATACTTCGGTTTGGTTATACCAATATACCCGACCACTTCCATCGGTTTAATGCCTTGGAACTCTTCCTTAATCTCACTTCCCCTCATCTCACTTTGAAATATTCTGGCACTGGCCATAGCTGCTTCTTCGGCCAGTTCAGGAGGAGCAGCTTAAAATGAAATTATTTGTTAATTGAGAAAAATTAGAAATGGATAGAGCACAGATTTTGGCGAATAGATGTACCAGTTGTCGCCCCTGTACCAATTTTCGCCACGTCTATTTTTAACCCTATTTATTAATGTTTTAAATATGCGAACAAGTTGAAAATAGAGCGGGTAAATTAATAGATGCATTGTTCTCGATTACGACGCATACCATTTTGCCACTTGTTACGGTATTAAAATTCACTAAATCATTTTCTAATAATCAATTGAAATTTGAAATTCACATATTAAAATTCACTAAATAATTTTCTTAAATCTAACTTAATTGGATTTATATCACAAATAATTGTAAAATTAATGTATATTGGGTTGCTTACTTTCAAAATATTCATTTGCAAATCGATTTATCAGTTGTTGGCGATTAGCTGGACAAACCTGATGGTTAAATTTTATAGTCAGTTCTGTATTTAACTTTTCATTATCATTTAGGGTTTCAACTGGATGCTGAATAGCACGATAGAGGATTTTAATTTTCTAAAATGAGGGGATGTGTTTGAGGGTCGGTGGGCATGTCCCTTTATCTTGGATACTTGCTGAGAAGTGTTTTCTGTGGAAGTTTGGCAGTGAAGATGGGTGAGTTCGTCTCTGTAGTATTTCGTCTACATTGTTTATTGAGTTCTGAAATTATTTTGAATTTCTAAAGTGGCAATTTTGGTAATGATAATTTTCGGAAGGAGTGGGGCTTCCGCCCTGTAGAATCTCTTGAAGCAGTTGTTGAAGAATAGGTAGACGCCATTATTAGAGTTGTTGCTTTTGCTGTGCCCCTGTGGTAGCAAGTTGTCTTCATAGCCTGTGGATAGGTTTAAAGGAGGATCCGTATTAAGCGAGATTTTAAGCACATCTTGGAGGATTGGAGTTGTTCAATCGTTCATCACGTCTAATTATTAGGATTTGAGATTTAGTGATAGAGACGCCATTTTAAAAAAAATCTCGATTTTTCGAGGTAAGTCCTTTCGATAATATTTCTCTTGCGAACCTACATCTTTCATGGTTTTATTTTAGATTTTTTTGGCACGTTTTAATTGGAAATTTCCCATTTCCTTTGGAAAACCAGATATTCAGATAGTTCTCCGGAATCAACTTTAAAACAAATTAGGAAGTCGGGGTAAGCTGGATCAAAATATCTTTGATGGTATGGTGTTCGCGATCGGAGACCTAGTAATATTATTTAATGCAGTGGCTACTTACTTAGTCTGATGTATTTGTCGCCACATGGTGAAAGTTGTTTTCCATAGTATCCAGTTGATTGCTGCCAGCCTCGTGAAAACACGTTTTTGTACAGGTAGACAAAGTTTTTTGGTCTTATCTGATTAGTGTTACTTTTATTTTTATACCTACATTTTTCTTCTTTTAAAATAATACTTTTAAAGATAACAAAAATGAATTTGATAATTAAAACAATCCTTTATTGTTAATAAATAAAATGAATCAATCTTGGAGTTTACCACAACAAAAAAAAATTTGCAATCCATTCAGGATGCTTTTAAAACTTTAAATTATAATAAGGTTTACTTAATATATTTGTGCGCTTTAAGTAATTGCTTCGAGTTCTTATTTAAAATTGTTGACATGGAATTTATTAAGATTAAGGAAATTCATTAAGGTTCAATGAAGCCTATTGTTTGCTGACTATTCTTTCGAACAGCTGTACTCAGTTGTGCTCAATTGTAATTTTAAATTGAATCTGAAACTAAATATTTTTATCATAGAATAAACGCCAGTGGGTCACCTGAACTCTTTGTCTTTGATTTTTTGAAACTATCATTATTTACATCTAGGGTAAGGGAATATCAAATTATTTAGTACACTTTGAGGTAAGTCATACGGTAGACCTGTGGGTACCAAACCCTAGAAGAGTTTTGTAAGACGAATCGGAGGTCTAGTCGTCCCGTCACCGAGTAGGCTCTGCTGCAGAGCGGATTGTGGTTAAGGTGAGATTATTGTAATTATTTTGTCGTTTCTGACTTGGTACAGGTTGGCTCTCTCCATAAAGTTAATAATAATACATAAATAAAAAAATATATAATAATGATAATAGAGTAAATAAATGGATAAGTAAATGCAAAGCTGAAACGTAATGAAAGTTATAGTTTTCTTCCTTAAAAGTCCAGTTATCATTAATAAATTTGTGTTCATTAGAAATTTATATTGCTACGGCCCTTGGTATGTAGCAGACTCAATTAGCTAAAATACTCATTAGAAGTAAAGTAAATTAGGAAGAGTCAACATCGAAGTTTTTTATAGAAAACGATGGTAAGAATTTCATATTTTATTCAATTACCTTTACTTAGATATTACTTGTAATGTTACTACTATTTTAACAGGTATGTTAGTGAAATCAATAATTTCAGTGAAAATTGTACGTAGGATCAGGTTGATCTACCTGAAGTTTACCAGTTAACTGCAAGTGGTTATTCAAAAGGAAATTCGATAGTGACGGTAAGGTTACTTATACAGCTAGATTGGTTGCGAAGGGATTTAGTCAAAAACGAGGTACATATTTCGATTAAACCTTTTCTCATGCTGTTAGATATTCCACATTTAGATTATTTTTAGCATTGTCTGTTCAACTTTATTTAGATTTTGTTACAGCCTTTTTAAATGGAAAACTGGAGGAAACTGTATTCATGGAAATACCAGAGGGTTTTAGTACTAACACCCCAAACAACAAAAATAAAAGCGTTTTAAAACTTAATAGGGCCATTTATGGTCTCAAACAATCACCACGTGTTTGGTACAAAGAAGTTGAAGTTATACTAGATAGTTTAAACTATAGACGATGTGATCATGAAACTTGAATTTTTGTAAAACATGAAAACAATTTAGGACTATAATAGCATTGTATGTAGATGATTTTTTTTCAAACTCTATGCTTGAAACAACATTTTTAAAAGAATAATTAGCCTTGAAATTCGAATTGAAAAATTTAGGTTATATTAAACAATGTTTAGGTATGAAAATCAAAGTTGATAAAAATGAAAATCAAATTTTGTTGGATCAGGAAGAGTATGTCAATGAATTATTAAATAGATTTAACATGAGTGAATGCAAGCCTGCAAGCAGACCCATGGACAAAAACATTACCTTTGAACCAGTAGATTCTGAAATTTGTAGTAAAAAGTTCCCAGCTTTTGGATAGTTTGATGTATTTGTCTGTTTTTATAAGCCCTGACATTACATTTGTAGTAAATTTCCGTAGTCAATTTAATAACTATTATACTGAAGAGCATTGGAAATGTGCAAAACGAATCCTTAGATAGCAACAAACAAAATCATTTTGTTTAAAGTATGAAAAAGATAATTTTGACCTGACAGGGTTTGTGGATGCTGATTTTGCCAGTGATGTTGTAACGAGGTATTCGTTACTAAAAGGTTATTTTGTGTCACCGAGTGTATTTTCATTTTGTATTTTCTGTCGCTGAGTATATTTATTTTATATTATATATCACCCGTTATGTATTCTGGCCTCCGTATAAAAATTATTTTATAGTTTATGTCGACGAGTATATATTCATTTTATATTACATATCCCTGTTATATATTCTGGCCTCTGTAGGAACAATGATTTGATATTTTGTGTCGCCGAGTGTATTTTCATTTTGTATTTCCTGTGAGTATATTTATATCACCCGTTATGTATTCTGGCCTGTGTATAAAAATAATTTTATAGTTTATGTCGCCGAGTATATATATATATATATATATATATATATATATATATATATATATATATATATATATATATATTAAACTAATTATATGTGATATAATACTTACTTTTATAGTAGATGATTTAAATGTATATGTTTATAATTTAGAATTTTTGTTTTAAGTTTGGCTAGCTCAGTTTGTTTTTAATATTTGTTCAATAATTTATGTTAATTAGATTATTCGGGAGCATGAAATCCTTTTTCCCTTTGAGTCCTGGCAATTTATACTGATGTGATAGTTGAAATAAAAAGAAAACACATTATTTGAAATCAATTTAATTATCAATGCAATATTTATTTGATAAAATAATATGCGACGCCAATGGTTATATTGTACCTATTTATTGATTTTAATAATATCATAAATGCGCATGCGTGAAAAAATTAGTCATGCGCTTTAGCATGAAACGAACAATTATGATACGTGAGAAACATCGATATTATACAAACATAGTTTGTTGACGATGAAAACAATTGAATGGTTAAAACACATAAGAGAATTTATCTATAAATCATAGTTATACATGATACAAGTAGCTGTGGGAAGAAATTAGTTATATACATGGATAGAGAAATAGAAATTATATACAGAAGAACATAGTTATTACATTATGAAATTTCAATCACCATATTTATGCAATTACAAGATGGCGTGATTAGCGTAAGTACATATTTTAATTTATATAAAGTTCGGCCTTTTATTAAATTTAATGATTTATGCAATAAATATACTATATAAAGTCTGTTTCTTTCTTTTTTTGATCGATCATATATTTGCAAAAGTTTGTCAATTTATGAAATTAAGTACTTAATTGGGATTTTGAGTTTTTACACTATTTATTGGCCAATAAATGATTTAAATACACTGACCTGTTGATCTTGAATTTGGAAGAAAGTCTCTGGATCCCAGGAAAACTCCACGGAATCTCCAAAAAAACCAAAGTTGTTGAAAATTTCACAGATTCTCGTCGGAAAACTTGTAACAATTAACTGTAAGTATTTCTAATATTGTATTTAATCGTACTTTAGGAGTTTAAATGTCTTATACCGGGAATATCTTTAAATTTTTAGGAACACTATCCCACACACTCCTCGCTTCTTAACACTCGCTACCGTTCTCCTAAGCGTCCCCTCGATTCTCAACTTTTTTAAACAAAACAGTCTTTTGTTCTTTTCCAGATCACTATTCAAAAGTTTATTTATTGATTCACAGTTTGTTATGTCATCTTTTACAACCAATAAGATATTGTCTTTTGTAATCAGATAATTGAAACTTCAATCACTTATCAAAACAATTTCATACATACAAATACATTAAAATTGGTTATACTTAGATACACTTACATAGTACAACATTCAATATTATTATTGATAGTATATTCTTGTTACATTCATATCAATTATAAATATAAATTCTCTTATGTTATTTGTCTATATGTCATTATTTGTTTATCTATGAAATCTATTGGATTATATTCTATTCAATATTTATATTTGTTCTTATTCTTAAATTAATGATTATAATGAATTAACTATAGTAATATTTGTTTTCATTTCAGATGAACAGCTGTTATGATATGGAAATTATTCTACGTCTTAGGCAACTTTATTTACACCATTACATTGGTTAGGCAATATCTATATTTTATGTTATCATTGAGGTAATTCCTTATTTTTTATATTGTTATAGGTTATTATTTAATATATCTTTATTTGATATGTTGTTTAAATTAAGCAAAGTGTTTCCTTTTTACTTGTTTTCTTAAATTAAGTTATTTTCATATATATTTCATACTAGCAAACATATTTTTATATTACTAATTCTATTATTATCTATGATATCTGGTTCAATTCCCCTCAAATTTAAATTTAAATGATATCCATACCCTGGATATTTATTTAAATTTCAATTTTCTTATTATAAATGATTGATGTTATTTTATTCAAAACATTTAACAATTTTATGGCATAATCTTACTTTCTCTACCTTTGTTTCTCAAATATTTGTTCACATTTTTCCTACTACAAAATCTATTTCTTTCAATAACTGTCTCCTAATTCTTTCCTTAAAATACACTTGATTAAGATCAATGTCAATTTATATTTTTAATATTACTTCATATAATACTTCATTATTATCATTTCTTCCTAACATCCACTTATATATCAACTTATTTCTTTGTAATTACATTATACTTCTATATACTCCTCATATCATATTTCTTTTCAATATTCATTATTCAATATAATTAATTATTTCTTAAATTCATATATATATATCAATATCAACTTCCTTATTCCTTCCTGTATTTTCAAGTAATCTATAAGATTCTAATTGACATTAAACATTACCTCCTATATTTTTAATCAATATCATTCATTATTATCCTTTCCTATCCTTTATTACTTACATCTTATTTCCTTATTTAAAAATGTGAACTTCTATTTGATACTTGAGTTATTCTTATTTTATCCCCTCTATCCTATATTCTTTAATAGTTTCATTCTATGTAAAACCAGTATCTCTTATAAATTGTTTCCTTTATTTGCTATATATATTGATTTGCCATACTCAAAAATTTTTTTTTTAAAATGTTTTAATTATAAGTTTTACCTAATAAATTTTTCTTTATATTATATTATATTTTTTTTTTAGGTTCTGAAGAAACAAACGAGATGACTTTAATTGGATCATCAGCTGCCAAATGGAAAACAAAACTCTATCTACTATCTAATTATCTTTGTACATTACCTAATATTAAATTTTAAATCTATCCTTATGACTATCATTTCCTTTTTTTTTAAGTATTATCGTAACATAACATATATACATTCTTTAGAATTGGGTTACTCATTAATAATAAATTCTATGTACATTATTTATACTTGTTACTCATTAATAATAAATTTTAATTTCAACTTCATTTCTGTATCCTTTCCCTTTTTCATTGAATTGCATTTTCGTCTCCATATTTCATTCCTATTCTCGTGTTCTATTATTTAATTTGCTTTTCTTTTTCTAACCTTTTTCTTGCTTTCTTCTCTTGTTGTTTGATGCTCGATAAATTTCTGAAGCGTCTGTTTATTCTCTACTGTATCCTTTTTAACTCTGTTGCCCCATATCTCATAAATTTCTTCCCATGAATCCATTAAAATTTGCGTCTCCCATTCTTCCATATTATTCATTTCACTTATTATTATTTTAGAGAAAGCTTTTGTATGAATCATAGTCATCATGTTGTCCCATTTTATTCCTGTTACTACTTTATTATTATAAAAATTTCCTGAGCATCCTATACCTCCTTCATTTCTTCTTATACTATCTCCTATTTCTTCTACTGTGTCCTTTAATCTCCGGTTCATTTCTTCTATTTCTTTATTAAATTGTTTATCCATGATTTGACTCCTTCTAGTACATATGCCTGTTGATTTTTCTATTCTACCATACAAATCTGTGATTTCTTCATTCACTTTTCCTTGAGAATGTGGATTTACCTGTTTACTTACTTGTCCTTGTAATTTACTGTATCCTACTTCTCCAGTTTCCTTCTTAATTTCTTCTCTCCCATCTGTGATATTTGTTAATTCCTGATTATTCTTCTCAATATTCTCAATTTCCATGAAACTTTCCATTTTTACTTCATCTATGTTCTTTGTTAACTTATTTGCTTGTTTTGATATTTCCGTTTGTATAGTTCCTGGTAAATTTTCTTCCATTTTGATTCCGCTTTCTTTTGGTTCTATTTTCAAGTTTTTATTTTGATCCTCCATATCTAAGTTAACTTCATATATTTGCCTTCTAGATTGTTCATTCTTCTCCATACAATTCTTAATTCCCTTAATTTGCTGAATACTTTCTGGTTTCATATCATCAATTTTATTTTCAAAATTATTACTTGTTTTCGGTTCCATCATATCAGTATTTTTATTTATAATCGCTTTCAAATCTCCCCTCATATTGTTCATATTTTCATTCATTTTCTTCATATCTTCCTTCATGCTAATCAAAAATTGCAATATTTGTTCATCGGTAACTGTTCCTCCTTGCGTTTCCTGTCTCCTATACTCCTGGTTTCCATCTCTCAACGTCATTCGTTTTGCCATTTTTAATTGAGTTTAAAATTTACAAATATAACCAAAATTTTTACAACGCCCCACGTTGGGCGCCAATTAAACTAATTATATGTGATATAATACTTACTTTTATAGTAGATGATTTAAATGTATATGTTTATAATTTAGAATTTTTGTTTTAAGTTTGGCTAGCTCAGTTTGTTTTTAATATTTGTTTAATAATTTATGTTAATTAGATTATTCGGGAGCATGAAATCCTTTTTCCCTTTGAGTCCTGGCAATTTATACTGATGTGATAGTTGAAATAAAAAGAAAACACATTATTTGAAATCAATTTAATTATCAATGCAATATTTATTTGATAAAATAATATGCGACGCCAATGGTTATATTGTACCTATTTATTGATTTTAATAATATCATAAATGCGCATGCGTGAAAAAATTAGTCATGCGCTTTAGCATGAAACGAACAATTATGATACGTGAGAAACATCGATATTATACAAACATAGTTTGTTGACGATGAAAACAATTGAATGGTTAAAACACATAAGAGAATTTATCTATAAATCATAGTTATACATGATACAAGTAGCTGTGGGAAGAAATTAGTTATATACATGGATAGAGAAATAGAAATTATATACAGAAGAACATAGTTATTACATTATGAAATTTCAATCACCATATTTATGCAATTACAAGATGGCGTGATTAGCGTAAGTACATATTTTAATTTATATAAAGTTCGGCCTTTTATTAAATTTAATGATTTATGCAATAAATATACTATATAAAGTCTGTTTCTTTCTTTTTTTGATCGATCATATATTTGCAAAAGTTTGTCAATTTATGAAATTAAGTACTTAATTGGGATTTTGAGTTTTTACACTATTTATTGGCCAATAAATGATTTAAATACACTGACCTGTTGATCTTGAATTTGGAAGAAAGTCTCTGGATCCCAGGAAAACTCCACGGTATCTCCAAAAAAACCAAAGTTGTTGAAAATTTCACAGATTCTTGTCGGAAAACTTGTAACAATTAACTGTAAGTATTTCTAATATTGTATTTAATCGTACTTTAGGAGTTTAAATGTCTTATACCGGGAATATCTTTAAATTTTTAGGAACACTATCCCACACACTCCTCGCTTCTTAACACTCGCTACCGTTCTCCTAAGCGTCCCCTCGATTCTCAACTTTTTTAAACAAAACAGTCTTTTGTTCTTTTCCAGATCACTATTCAAAAGTTTATTTATTGATTCACAGTTTGTTATGTCATCTTTTACAACCAATAAGATATTGTCTTTTGTAATCAGATAATTGAAACTTCAATCACTTATCAAAACAATTTCATACATACAAATACATTAAAATTGGTTATACTTAGATACACTTACATAGTACAACATTCAATATTATTATTGATAGTATATTCTTGTTACATTCATATCAATTATAAATATAAATTCTCTTATGGTATTTGTCTATATGTCATTATTTGTTTATCTATGAAATCTATTGGATTATATTCTATTCAATATTTATATTTGTTCTTATTCTTAAATTAATGATTATAATGAATTAACTATAGTAATATTTGTTTTCATTTCAGATGAACAGCTGTTATGATATGGAAATTATTCTACGTCTTAGGCAACTTTATTTACACCATTACATTGGTTAGGCAATATCTATATTTTATGTTATCATTGAGGTAATTCCTTATTTTTTATATTGTTATAGGTTATTATTTAATATATCTTTATTTGATATGTTGTTTAAATTAAGCAAAGTGTTTCCTTTTTACTTGTTTTCTTAAATTAAGTTATTTTCATATATATTTCATACTAGCAAACATATTTTTATATTACTAATTCTATTATTATAATAGAATATATATATATATATATATATATTATACTTGTATGTTATTATTATAATTATAATTGGATAGATATTTACTTATTTATTTATTGTGTGATGTGGCTAGCTCAGTTGTTTATTTATATAGATATTTTTTTATATTTAATAATTATATTATTCGTTCGGTAGAGCATGAAACTCTGTTTCTCTTTGAGTACAGGCTTCCGTAGATATATTTCACTTATATAAAATAAAAAGAAACACTTTACTTGTAAAAGAATTCAATTTTTTTAAGAAAACCTTTTAATTTAATATTTATAAACTGCGACGCCTATGGAGTACAAATAATATTATTGATTTTTATATACCATCATGTGCGCATGCTTAACTCTAGTCATGTGGTTCAGAGCGACGCAAATGGAAACTTTACGATACGTAGCATCTGTAAGCTAATTAATAAACACAAAGTTTTCGTCGTTGAATATAGTGAGATGGTTTTATATATAAAAGAATTTATGGTGAAAATATACATATACGAATTACAAATTACAAATTGCTGTGGAAGAAATAGATTATAAGATTTATATACACATGGAAATATTACATGAAAAATTTATCAAGAATCTTCATTATGATATTAGAAAACGGCGTAAGTATAAGCTTTATTTATATTGAATTAGGCCTTTTTAATTAGTATTAGAGATTTGTTTAATTAATTATCTACATAAAGTTCGTTTTCTTTCTTTTCTAGATCGATCATTGTCGCAAAGTTTGTTAATTTCATGAAATTATGCACTGAGTTGAGTTTGTGATATTTTAACTCTTATTATTGGCCAATAATATTTTAAATAAGCACTGACCTGAAGTTCTGGACTTGGGATGAACACCTCTGGACCCAGGAATACTCCATCGAAGTTCCAACACCGATAATTAGGAGAAATATTGATTGTTCTCCCAGGAAAACTGGATATAACTGTTTGTAAGTATTTGTAGTATATTATTTAACAGTTATTCGTAAGTTTAGGCATGAGAATTGGGAATTTTCATGATATTTCTGGAGCACTTTTACATAAGCCTCTTCTTATCTCGACGCCGACTCCCAACTACCAACGCTTCCCTGCCGATTGTCAATTTTTTTCAACAAACATTTTGTTTGTTAGGTCACTATTTAAAAAATTGTTTTTTCTTCATTGATTGAAATTCGTTCTGTCACTGTTTTTAAACCAATCACATATTGTTTTGAGCAGTCGAATTATGTTAATATTTCTTTCACATACAGAAAAGTTTTATACATGTACTAATGTAAATTCACTTGGCATTATAAGTTTTATTTACAGTTCCTTGAATTGTTATCAAATAAATACTGTATAGTTGGTGATACACATAATTACCTTTTAATAGTCCATTATCTAGTTTTGTTTTTGACAATTTATTAATGTGACAATTATATTTATTTATGAACATAAATTCTTTCATGTAACCTCTCTATATTCTTTGTTTTATATTATATACATTAATTCTATACTGTCTTATCAAATATTTCTTTAAATTCATTCACACATTATTATTTATTGACTCTAAATTTATTCTACTTTGCAAGATATAATTTTTTTCTATGTCATTATGAACTTATCTATGAAACTTATTTTCCTTATTCTCTTAAATATGTATATGCTTAATAACTTAACTATTTAAACTGATAATAATTATGAATTGACTATACTAAGATTAGTTTTATTTTAGATGAACAGCTGACTACGCTATAGCAAATAATCATTCATCATCTTGGGCAGCTTTAATTTTCTCCACTACATTTGTTAGGCAGTTTCTAATTTTATACAGTTATTAAGGTAATTTCTTTTTTTATTTTTGTTATAAACTAATTATTTAATATATCTTTCATTTATATGCTTTTTATTATGAATGGTGTTTTCTTTTTATAATGTTTCCTTAAATTACAACATTTCAATCTATTTTCATATAAGCAAAATATTCCTACACAACTGAATTCTTTTAATATATATGATATCTGGTTCAAATTCCCCTCAAATTTAAATTTAAATGATATCCATACCTTGGATATTTATTTAAATTTTAATTTTCTTACTATAAATGATTGATATTTCCTATTTAAATTTTTATAACTTTATAGCATAATCTTCATTTTTTTTAACTTTATTTTCTAAGTCTCAAATAGATGTTCACATAATTTTTTATTACAATCCCTATTTCTTTCAATACCTGTATCATTATTCTTTCCGAAAATACACTTGGTTAGGATCAATGTCAATTTCTATTCTTAATATTACTTCTTAACTATCATTTTCCTGCTAACATTCATTTATATATCAACTTATTTCTTTTTAATTTCATTATATTTTATTTTTCGATATACTCCTCATATCATATTCTCAACCCATATTCATATCAATATAATTGCTCCTATAGTCTAACCTTTTTTTCTTTGCTTTCTATCCCTATTTATATTCATTTTCATAATTCTTAATTATAATTCATCAACTTTATTTCATCAATATATTCATTACATTATACTTCATATTTCATATCTCCCTATCTCATAATAATTAATCATATTATATTCTATATAAATATTTACTTCCATATTTAATTTTTAACTTTTCTCCATAATTCCTATAAAATTTTATTTGATATGAATATCTCCTGTTCTATATCTTGGTTTAAACTTTCTTTCCTTTCCATCCCTTTTCTTGTTTTATTCATTTGATATATAAGTTATCCTTCCTAAATCCTCCTTGTTCTTGTTAATAAGTTCTAATTTATTGTCCCCTCTATAGAATAATTTCCCAAATTTTATTACTTTATATTGAAATTTACTTAAGATTATCTATAATCAATCATTTATATATTTTCCTTTTTTGTTTCAGATTATTGCTATGTATAGTTGATGATATATATCTACCATTCTACTGCATATGAAAACATGAAAAACCTTACATCTACCTATTATCTTATCTTATTTATTTACAAGTAAGTGACATAATATTATCTATTCCTCTTTGTGTTGTTAGATATTTTTATTGAGAGTTAAACTTATAAATTGATTCGATGTTAAAAACTCCCCTGACCATATTTGCTCCCGGGTATACTAATTTATAACTGTTTTGACCATTGTCAGTTAATACCTCATGAGGTCCCTCGAATGGCAATTGCAATTTAATACATTGGTCTTCTGCTTTATTGGATGTTTTTAATGCTTTGATTATAACCAATTCTCCTTTGTTGAATTTTGTTTTCTTCTTTATGTTTTGGTTCTGGTCCCGAATATATTTCTCAGCATTTCTCTTTATTCTGATATTGACCTTTTCTAGTGTTTCTTCTAGGGTAGTGTCCATATTCACTATCCAATTCCGTCTCGGTTGAATACCTTTCATCGAATAAGTAGGACTTTCACCTGTCACTCCATGTGGTAAATCATTAATAAATTCCTCAATTTTATTCATATTTTCATCCCATCTAATATGTGTCTCTTGGCAAAGTATTCTTAAATATTTTAAAATTTATTTTATGTATCTCATTGCTGGATTAGAGCTAGGTCTTCTAATACTAATAAATTGTAATTCTATCTGTTCTTTGTCACAATATTGCTTTAATTTTTTGCTTTCAAAATATGTAGCATGGTCGAGTATAATTCTTTCAGGTCTTCCTACTTCTTCAATATATATTTCTAAACATTCAATGACGACTTTTGCTGTTGATCTTTTACATGGGAAAGTTTTAATAAATTTGGTATTGACATCTACTATTACTAATAAATTTTTATTGCCAGTTTCAATTCTAATTAAGTTCCCTATAAAATCCATTGCCACAATCTGTAATGGTTTATTTGTTATTATTGCTTTTGCCGTCATGCTATTATGGTAATTTTTTTCTTTAGCCAATTGACATACTTGACAAAATTTGCATACTTCTTTTACTACACTTAAATCCTTCTTCGCCACATAATTCTCTCTAAACAAAGTCCATAATTTTCTCGTTCCTATGTGTCCATTCTCTTCATGTAAATAGCTAATAATTTCTTTTGCAAATTCCTTACTTATCACAAACACTTCTCTATCCTCCAATTTCTTATACCATATTTCATCAATTTTATAGGCACCTTTAACCTTCTTATCTTCTAAATGTCTCTGATCTTCTTTAACCCTTTCCAATGTAAATATCCCCTCTGTTTGGTATAATTGATTTATTCCAATTTGAAATTTTGTTTGATCATTTCCTACTTCATTTGCTCGACTTAAAGCATCTGCTACAACATTTAATTTTCCTGGAATATATCTAATTTCAAATTCATATTCTTGTAGCAATAATATCCATCTGTGGACTCGATTATTAGCATAACGGTTCTTTAACATCGCTGTTAGTGCTGAATGGTCGATTTCTAAAATAAACTTAGCTCCTAGTAGATAAAATCTTAATTTACTAATGCAGAATACAACACTTGCCATCTCCAATTCTGTTATGGAGTATTTTCTTTCTGCTGGTTTAGTCACTCGAGAAATAAAACTAATGGGAACTTCACCTCCTTCTTGCCTTTGAACTAACACACCTGCTAATCTTTCAACCGAAGCATCCATTCTTAATATAAAAGGTTTTTCGTATTGTGGATGAAAAACTTTTAGACTGTCTAGAAAAATTTCCTTTAGTTCCTGAAATGCTTTTTCTCTTCTCTCATCCCATTTCCACCTAGTATCCTTTTTTAATAATTCTATGAGAGGAATTTCTCTTCTACTGAGATCTGGTATTAACCTCTTGAAATAGTTGATGATCCCTAAAAACCCCCTCAAATTTCTTAAATTATTCGGTGTTTTATACTCCAGAATTGCTTTTATTCTTTCAGGATTCATTGTAATACCAGTGTCACTTAAAACATATCCTAAATAATCTACTTCTCTTTTATAAAACTGACATTTTTCCAAATTTAATTTATGCCCAGCGTTTTCTAACTCGTTTAATATTATTTCAAAATGTTTTTGATGTTTCTCTTCTGTTTCAGAAAAAATCAAGATGTCATCTATGTAATGGAGAGTGAAATCTTCATAAGGATTCAATATCGTATGCAGAGTTCGTACCAAAGCAGCACAAGAGCTTTGTAGTCCGAATGGCACCACACAAAATTGGTATACCACTCCATCTACCATGAATGCAGTGTATTGTCTACTACGATGATCCAAAGGAATTAACCAAAAACTATGCTTTAAGTCTAATTTTGAAAATATATTAGCCTTTGTAATTCTTCCAAATATACCTTCAATATTTAACGGACTTTCGTATTGTTTTTTAGTAAATGTATTTAAATTCCTAGCATCCAAACATAGTCTAATATCTCCAGATTCCTTCTTAACACAGGTTATAGCACTTATGTACTGAGAATTAGATCGTTCTATTATACTATCTTGTAACATTTTACTTATTTCTTGGTATACTTCTTGTTTTAATTTATACGGTATGGGGTAAGTTTTAATCTTAAATTTTTTTATTTCTGGTGTGACTTCTATTTTATGTACATATCTGGTTGCAACGCATACTTCTTCATTAAACAGCTTTTCATGTGAGTCTAGCAGTTCATATACCCTCTGTTTATATTCCTCCAAACATAGTTTATCTCTCTCCTATTTAGTTTATCTTCTACAATGTGGTTTAATTGTCCAATTGCACATTCATCCTTACTTATATCTGTTTGATATTTAGTCATAAATGGTATTTTCTGATCATTATATATTATATTTTGCATTTTATAATCAATAATAATTTTATGTTAATTCAGTTCATCTGTACCCATGATTGTATCATATTTTAAATTTTTTACAATTAACAGTTGTACTGATTAAATCTAAATTAGTCATTATAGTTTTTGTCGCTTCATACAGTTTTCTTTCATTTGCCCCTACTAATGATATTTTATGCGCATTTATCACCATAATATTGCCCTGATTTAAATTATCAACTATATTTTGATTTATGATGGAAACTTCAAACCCCGTATCTAACAAAATTCTACATTTAATGTTTTGAATATTCCCCTCTATAAATATTAATTTAGTTAATTCTTGATTTGTTTGATCTTCATCTAGTATGAATTCTCTAGGGTGTTGATACTTAGAAGAATAGACAATATTATGCACGTAAGAGCAACTTAATCGAAATTTCGATCAGAACTCGGGCCCTGATCATTATCCCTTCTCACCTCTTCCTGGTGCTGTATCATATTTACTTGTCTTCTTTCTTCTTCTTGACCGCCTCTCTGATCATAATTTCTTTCCCTGTTTTCATTTCTGCGATCATCCTCATTATTTCTTATATCCTCTCTGTATTGTTGCCAATTCCGATTTCCATTACCATTATCGTTTCGTCTTCCAAAATTTCTATAATTTCCCCCATTCTCGTATGGCCTATTTCCATTATTTCTATTACCATTATTGTTATTCTGATATCCATTCCTGTAATTTCCATTTCTATAGTTGTTATTTCTAGGATTTCTATCATTCCATCCTTGTCCTCTTCTCTCATAGTTTCTATTTCCATTGTTTCCATTATCATTTCTTCTTTAATTATCTCTTCTATACTGTCCGTTTCCATTCTTACTTGATCTATTACCTCGCAGGTCAATGTTGTTGGTATAGCTCCTTTCCACGCGTTGTAAGTAGCTTGATAAATTATCCATAGATTTGATATTATGTAGCGCTAATGTTTCCGCTACTTCAGAGTTAAAATGTCTTCCGACATACAATACTAACTCTTCCTCCTTCATTCCAGGCTCAAGGTATTGGGCTATGTTATATAACTGCATAGCATAGTTGTTTAGATTTTTGCTCTTTTTGTAATCGAACTTACCAAAATATAGCCGTTCCCTAAATGTCGCTTGCTGCAATTCTCCCCAAAAATACGATAAGAATTGTTGTTCAAAATCGCCCAAACTCTGGATCTGTTCTTCTTTGTTACAGATCCATAACAAAGCATGGCCCTGTAATATCCTCCACTTCTTCTCAGATTCTCTTCCATTTCCTCTACCGTGTTCATTAACTTCTTATTCATTTCTTCTATTTCTTGGCTAACTTGTCTATTCATATCTTCACTGATTGCTATACTTCTCTCCGTTCTTTCTTCTATACAACCATCTAAATCCTTGAATTTCCTATTGACATTTTCTTTTATTTGTTCTACTTCCTTCGTCAAATGATTCGCTTGTTTTGAGACTTCCACTTTGATATTTTCTGGTAAATTTTCTTCTATGTCTCTTCTGAATTCCAGTACTTCTTCTACTATCATCTTTTCTATGTTCTCTCGAATTTTCACACCATTCTCTTGTATTTCTTGTCTCAAATTTTTATTTTTATTCTCCATGTCTTCTTTTACCTCATTAATGTTCTTCTTAAATTCTTCCTGGTTCTCCTTGAGTTCCTTAATTTCCTTCAAACTTTCTATTTTGACTTAATCTATTTTCCTTTCTAATCTATTCATGTTTCCATTTATATCTCTCCTCATTGTGTCCATTTTTTTATTCAGATTACTTTCTATTCTGTCCATATTTCCATTCATGTCTCCCCTCATTGTGTCCATATTTGCTCTATTTTCTTCAAATTTCTGGTCCATCTTTCCATTTATTCTCTCCTCCATATTGTTCATATCTGCCCTCATACTATTTATGCTCATCAAAATTTGCATTATTGTATCATTGATATTCGTTCCTACTTGCGTTACTTGTCTTCGATCCACTCTTTCTTCTTCCGCTTCTTCATCTCTTGTCAAACCTCCTTCCTGTGCATCTCCTTCATCTTGCTGACCCTGGATCATATATTGAACCTGGAAATCTCCCATACCATGGCTCCTTTCTTCTCTCTCCTCTTCTGATCCACTATCGTTTCCGCATTTATGTTATCTTTGTTACTATCCATCTTACCATCAATGTTCCCCTCTACTCCGTTAAAATTTTCCCCCATCCTGTCCGATTTCCTATCTTCCCATTTAAAACTTTTACTCCACTTTCTCATATCTTCTCTCAAGCTATTTATATTTCCATTTATCTTCTCCTCCATTCTGTTAAATAATTGTTGCATCCTGTCCATAAATTGATCATCAGTAACTGTTCCTCCTTTCGTTTCCTGTCTCCTATACTCCTCTTTTCCATCTCTCAAAGTACTTTTTCTTTCCATGTTGATATCTGGTTCAATATATATTCATTTATATTATGTTTCACCCGTTACACATTCGTTCCTTTGTATACAAACCACTTTTTAGTTTATGCCGCCGACTGTATTTTCATTTGATAGTTTATGTCACCGAGTATATATTCAATTTATATTATGTATCACCCGTCACATATTCGTTTCTTTGTATATAAATAATTTAATAGTTTATGGGCAGAGTATATTTTCGTTTTATAGTGTATGTCGACGAGTATATATAATCATTTGTATATTGCATCTACCCGCTATATATTTCAACCACTGTATCAAAATTGTTTTAGGCATAAAACTTATTGTAAATCTCCGTGAACATTTTATTTTATCCCTTGGCTTCGGGGTAGAACCAATTGTTGTAACAGGTTAATAGGTATTCAAAATTCCGATGATATTTTTATTTCTTTCCTATCTAGTTGCGATGGAGCAATCATTTTTTCTGTGTAAAGTATTTATTTCGATTTTAAAACCCAACATTTGAATGTACTGGCCTCCCCACTGCAACGAGGTAGATATTGGTAGAAGCGCGCAGGTCGAACTAATCGGGAGAGAGGTGGAACGGTAAGGCTGGAAGGCAGGTAGATTTTAAAATCAAACAGAGAGTACCGAAGTGCTAGCCGACCGAAGCAGAAGCGAGAAATTGTGCATCGTCCGCCGAAAGTTGTTTAGCTTTGTTTTCTCGATAACCATAAATTTCTTGTTGAGTTTATTTCCGCACTGTAAAAAATTTCTCGATAACTTCGTTGCTGTGAAGGTTCTCTTTTAGTAATAAAAATCCGAAAACTAAATGGTTTTTTCCATTATAAATTTAGAATATTCACGCAGTTGATTTTATTTTAAAATTCTCGATAATTTCGTCGCTGTGAAGGTATAAGCTTTTAGTAATAAAAATCCGAAAATATGTGGTCTTTTCAATTATCAATTTAAAATATTTATGTAGTTGATTTTCATTTTGAAATAAGTTGGAATATCTTGTACATTGGAGTGTGGTAAACCATTTATATATCACATCTGATTTAATACCTTTCCCGATTTTCCTTTTTCGTAGGATTCCTGATATTAGTCCCGTTCTTTAATACCTTTTTCGATTTGTAGGGAAAATACTTGATTGAAATCTCAGGTTGCAGAAGGCATACACAAACGCTAGGACTTCCTGATATTTTAAATCTAGAATTCCCATTCTTTGATAACTTTTTTTTTAGGGAGAATCTTGATTGAAATCTCCGGTTGCGCCAGGCATACATAGACGCTAGGGCTTTCAGATATTTTAAATCTAGAATCCCCAGTTTCAATACCTTTCCCGAATTTTCTTTCAGTGGGTTTTGTTGGTATTAGTCCCGTTCTTTAACACCTTTTTCGATTTGTAGGGAAAATTCTTGATTGAAATCTCCGGTTGCGCCAGGCATACATAAACGCTATGGCTTCCGGATATTTTAAATCTAGAATCCCCAGCTTCAATACTTTCCCGAATTTCCTTTTAGTGGGTTTTGTTGATATTCGTCCCGTTCTTTAACACTTTTTTTCGATTCGTAGGGAAAATTCTTGATTGAAATCTCCGGTTGCGCCAGGAATACATAATTGCTAGGGTTTCCTGATATTTTAAATCTAGAATTGCCATTATTTGATAACTTTTCCGTTTTTACGGAGAATCTTGATTGACATCTCCGGTTGCGCCAGGCATACATAAGCGCTAGGGCTTCCGGATATTTTAAATCTAGAATCCCCAGTTTCAATACCTTTCCCGAATTTTCTTTTAGTGGGTTTGGTTGATATTCGTCCCGTTCTTTAACACCTTTTTTTTCGATAAGAAGGGAAAATTTTTGATTGAAATCTCCGGTTGCGCCAGGCATACATAAACGCTAGGGCTTCCTGATATTTTAAATCTAGAATTTCCATTCTTTGAGAAGCTTTTCCGATATTAGGGAGAATCTTGATTGAAATCTCCGGTTGCGCCAGGCATACATAAACGCTAGGGCTTCCGGATATTTTAAATCTGGAATCCCCAGTTTCGTTACCTTTCCCGAATTTTCTTTTAGTGGGTTTTGTTGATATTAGTTCCGTCCCATAATACCTTTTTCGATTTGTAGGGAAAACTCTTGATTGAAATCTAGAATCCCCAGTTTTGTTACCTTTCCCGAATTTCCTTTTAGTGGGTTTTGTTGATATTCGTCCCGTTCTTTAACACTTTTTTTCGATTCGTAGGGAAAATTCTTGATTGAAATCTCCGGTTGCGCCAGGAATACATAATTGCTAGGGTTTCCTGATATTTTAAATCTAGAATTGCCATTATTTGATAACTTTTCCGTTTTTACGGAGAATCTTGATTGACATCTCCGGTTGCGCCGGGCATACATAAGCGCTAGGGCTTCCGGATATTTTAAATCTAGAATCCCCAGTTTCAATACCTTTCCCGAATTTTCTTTTAGTGGGTTTGGTTGATATTCGTCCCGTTCTTTAACACCTTTTTTTTCGATAAGAAGGGAAAATTTTTGATTGAAATCTCCGGTTGCGCCAGGCATACATAAACGCTAGGGCTTCCTGATATTTTAAATCTAGAATTTCCATTCTTTGAGAAGCTTTTCCGATATTAGGGAGAATCTTGATTGAAATCTCCGGTTGCGCCAGGCATACATAAACGCTAGGGCTTCCGGATATTTTAAATCTGGAATCCCCAGTTTCGTTACCTTTCCCGAATTTTCTTTTAGTGGGTTTTGTTGATATTAGTTCCGTCCCATAATACCTTTTTCGATTTGTAGGGAAAACTCTTGATTGAAATCTAGAATCCCCAGTTTCGTTACCTTTCCCGAATTTTCTTTTAGTGGGTTTTGTTGATATTAGTTCCGTCCCTTAATACCTTTTTCGATTTGTAGGGAAAACTCTTGATTGAAATCTCCGGTTACGCCATGCATACATAAACGCTAGGGCTTCCGGATATTTTAAATCTAGGATCCCCAGTTTCATTACCTTTCCCGACTTTTGTGGGTTTTCTTGATATTAGTTCCGTTCTTTGATACCTTTCCCGATTTTGTTTAAATTTTAGTGAGATTCCTGATAATTTAAGTCTAGAGCCCCGACCCTAGTAATGTGTTTTTCGATTTGATAGGGAGAATCCTGATTGAAATCTCCGGGAGCGCCAGGCATACATAAACGCTAGGGCTTCCTGATATTTTAAATCTGGAGTCCCCGATCTTTAGTATTTTTTTCCCGATCTGATAGTTTTTCTTTTTTGAGTAACGCCTGACCCGTTCGTTTCATGAGAGTTTATCAAACATTTGAATGAAAAGACCACCAAACTTAGAATAGTTTTTATTTGCTTTTACCGCTCCTTTTCTTTGCATGTACGCTATTTTATGATCATAAACCACTCTCGCTTATGTCCTGCCTGCTTCGTCGCTAATTACTACATATCAAATATACATATAGCTAAATAATACATATTTGCTTTTGGGATACAAGGATATTGTCTCCCCTTATGAGTATTGTTTATTCTTATATATAACGGCTTGGTAGAAAGTATAATTGTAATAAAACTGAAATAAACCTGTGTTGTGTTTTATTGACCTATTATAGACTAGTACTTCCTTATGGTAGAGTAGTTGTTTGGCTGCACGAATTTTAGCTTCTCCGTAGTGTGGATCCGGATAATAATATTTATTTCAGGACTAGCGAGAACGTTTTTTTTATATATTTAGCAATAACCTTCCGAATTTTGACGACAATAGACCCCTGGAATTTACCGTACCTCCATCTGAGGCTACCTGGAAGTCTCGACGAGTGAAGTCGAGGGGCCGTGGAGACAACCACGTTGAAAATCTGGCACCCAAAAAAGTGTAAGGTTTCAAAGGTGTCAGAAGTGACGTTTCCGAGGCGTTAAGAGGTAGAGCAAGAGGCCGCTACCGATATATCACATGCAACGCAGCGCACCGACGTCGCCTCCGAGGAAAACGCGTCACAATGTATCTGATAGAAAGTATTATACTGGTTTTGTTTTCAAATTAGCAGGAGGTGTTATTTCATGGCAATGTAATAAACAGAAAACTGTAGCTCTGAGTAGTACAGAATATGAGTACATGGCTATAACTGAGGCTTCTAAGGAAGCATGATCAATTCAGCCCGGCGTAATCGTACTCAGCGCGACGTGATCGAATTCATCCCGACATGATTGTCTTTAGCCGACGTGATCTTACTCAGCCCGACGTGATCGTATTCAACCCGACGAGATCTGCAGCCTGAAGTGGTTTTCTCCAGTTCAACGAAGACGTAGTTCCAAGACCGTCTACAAAATCGTGTCGACACGGGAAGCCCGCTGACCTCTTGTTATTTAGTTGTCTTTGCCATTTCGTCTGTTATTATTACTAATTCCATAATTCGCAGTCAAAATTATTATTTGTCAATTCATATAACCGAATAAGTCAGTCACAAACCTCGCGAAGCAATGTTTTTTCAAAAACTGAACAATCACCTAGGCAATTCCTCTACATACAATTTATATTTCATAAGTAATATTTTCTATGTAGGAAGCAAAAATGTTCATGTGGCGGATTTTCTTATTCACATGAAGGAAGACGTCTTCAACATTTTTACTGAGCCACAAAAATGATCGAACAAATTCAAATTTATTCCACTTGATATTTCTGATATCAATTTGTGGTGTGAAGTACCACAGATCATTCGAAGGCTATATATGTATCCGAAAGATTCACGCTTCCGTATTTTAAGAAAATTACATTACTTATCTTATCCGGGATATAAACCATTCACTAAAATGATCAAAGGAAAATATTCCTGGCCTGCAATGAATCAAGACATACAGAAATGGATTCAATATTGTAGGTAATTCATCCTAAAAAGTTTTCATACATAAGCATCAATAGGTGATTTGACATTCCTAAAGAGGTCTATCAAAAATAAGAATCCTCATTCTCCACAATTATACGGAACCGTCAAATTCCATAAAATAACGAAACCAATTAGACCTGTAGTTTCTTATGTTAATACTCCTAATAATATATTGGCAAAGAAGCTTAACATTATACTTAATAGTTACATCTTACTCAATTAGAAATTCAATAGAGCTAATCAAAAAAATAAAAGCATTCAACTTGCAAGATAACTCTAAGCTCATTTCATTTGATATTACTAATATGTTCACTAAAATTCCTACTAAAGAATGTCTAATACTTGTAAGAAAATTACTAGAAGATAAAAATATTAATCCAGGAATAATATCAGATATACTTAATTTATTTGATGTTTGTAATAATCAGAATTATTTCACTTTTGACAATAATCTTACTGTCAAAATGAAGGTTTACCAATGGGAAGCCCTATATCATCAATTTTGGCAAACATTTTTATGGACAGTTTAGAAAGAAAAATCTTTGAAAGTAATATTTCAAAAAATGTTTTATTTTGATATAGATATGTAGATGACATATTAGCATGTTTTATAAGTAGTGAACGACAATTAGATATATTTATCAACCGCATTAATAATTTACACCCAAAAATTAAATTTAGATTAGAAGTTGAAGAAAATAGTTCAATCAATTTTCTTAATTTAAAAATTCAAAGAGTGATTATTCAATTTAACGACATCCAACACACACTGATGTGACTATTCCAGATAGTTCCAATCACCCCATGTCACATAAACTAGCAGCATATAATTCAATGATACATAGATCATTTTCAGTTCCTATGAACAAATGTAATTTTGATAAAGAGATTAATACAATTAAATAAATAGCAACTTCCAACGGTTATCCATTGCATATGATAAATAAACCAATTATTAAAAAAGAGGAGAAAATGCCATTAAAACTAATATTTCCTAAACAAACTAATGAAATATTTCTAATAATATTTCACAGATAGTATCTTTAGCAACGAATACAACAATTTCTTTTAAAACAGAAAGTAACGTAAGTACAAAATTGTTAAATTTAAAAACAAAAATATCACCATTGAAGAAATCAGGTATATATAAACTTAAATGTCCAGAATGTAATGCTGTCTATTTGGGTCAGACCCTTAGAAATTTTGAAATCCGATACAGTGAACACTTACGAGCATACAGATTAAGACAACCAGATAAACCCCACTACACAAAACATCTACTTGACACCAAACATTCATTGACACCTAACACAGAACTAGAAGTACTATATATTTGTGATAAGAAACAAGAACTGGATTTCCTTGAAGAATTGGAAATTAGAAGACACTTAAGAAACCCACAATATGAAGTCGTCAATGAACAGATAAATCTAGGGAGCTCTCCACTTCTAAACTGTCTTCTTAAGTGATAATTGTAAAGATCAGCAGATATAGTTTTCCTGGTTTTCTATATCATTGCACAGTTATACTGTTCTTAATTGGAAAAATTATATCCAGGATCACCATAGGGCTAATAATATCTAAGCTTGAATATTCGTAATATCATATCTTCTTCTTTATTCTATTAACATATATTAAGTCAATCACAAGTGGTCTTGGTCTAGCCAAAAATAACTATTAAACATCAGGTAGGAAATGTAACTCCTGTCATTCTGACGATGATATTTAATATCGAAACAATTGTCAATTTTTTAGAATTTACAACATTTTCTCAATATATTGTGGAATTAGCTGGAAAAGGTAAGTGCCATCAAGGGAGTGCCTAAATTTGTGGACTTACACGTTTATCGAATTGATCCGGACACCAATGTGACTGCAATTGAAGATTTATTGAAACCACATTTTCCTGAAGTAATCTGTGAAAGCATGTCATCACGTTATCCAAATCTGTATTCTTCATTTAAAGTAAGAATTTATCAAGAAAACTTCAGGAAGGCTATGGAACCAAATATCTGGCCGAAAATGCCTGTGTCAATAATTTTGTATACCTTCGGAAGCCAGTACAGCCTCCAAAATAGATTTTAACCCGAGGTTAATGCTGCTAAATATGCAAAATCTGAACGAAAATAAAATATGTGACTTAATATTAGACATTAATAAATACAAGAGCATCGACGTAGTTTGTTTGACGGAGTTGTGGGAAACTAGTGACTGTGGAGCAAATTCATGTTGAGGGTTTTAATTTAGCTAGTAGTTATTGTCGTGATGCCACTATTGAGGGTGGTGGTGTTGGAATTTGGGTAAGAAAGGGTATAACTTTTAAAAATAATTTTAATTTAAATGAGTTTTGCAACGCTAAAGATGCTGAGTTTTGTTGCTTTCCTTTTAAGGACAAAAATAAAACTGAATTTTTTCTAATAAATTGTTACCGATCACCATTAGGTAATGTTGAAATTTTTTTGGAAAATATTGAGAATATTTTAAATCATTATTTTAAACCTAATGTTTTTTTTATTATTTGCGGTGACTTTAATATTAATACTAGAACAAAAAATAGTAATAACAGTAAACTTTTAAATGTGTTATCACCTTTTAATATACACAATAATATTGTCAAGTGGCCGACTAGGGTGTCGGATACCAGCAGTACAACTATTGATAATATATTTGTCAACTTTCTGAATATTCCCTTGGCCTGTGTCTTTGACAACACTGTATCGGATCATCGCACAGTATTTGTGGAACTCGTTTATGAATCGGTTGCCTTACCAAGTTTTTGCTATAGGAGAGTTTTTGCTGAGAGTGCGACGAGTCATTTTGTTGATAGTCTTATTCTTGAGAACTGGAATACTGTATATGGAATTTTGGATACCAATCTAGCTTTTGATAATTTTATGAGTATTTTTATGCATTATCTTAATATTCATTTTCCACTGTTGAAAAGTAAACTAATTAAGAATAATAAAAGGTGGATAGACAAAGATGTACAATGTTCTAGCACAATAATTGAAAAAATCTGCATGCATTGTCTAGACAATTTCCGCAACTACGGCCATACTATAATTTACAAAAAAAAGAACATGTAAAACATTTACAAACAACTAGGAAAATACATTATCAAACCATAATTTCAAGTTCGGATAATCCAACAAAAAGTGCATGGAAACTAATAAATGATTTTACTGCAAATAATGAGCGTAATAAAGTTATTTCATTGTATAATAACGATAATGTAATAATAGATAATCCTACTCACGTAGCTAATATGCTTAACACATTTTTTAACAATGCGCCACAGGAAATGGTGTCGAAAATTTCACGTACTGGAGTGATTGGAGAACAACTCAATTTTAATTTTAATGAATCAAAAATACGCAATGATATCTTTCGTTTGTGTCCTTTTAATCAGGAAGAATTATATGAACTATTACATGCAAAACTTGAAAATAAAACATCTTGTGGTTTCGATGAAGTACCAGCATTCTTAATTAAAAATATATTGCCATTCATAATATCCCCACTGACATACCCTGTCAATCTTTCCTTTTCGAATGGAACTTTTCCGGATTTGATCCAAACTGGAAAAATAATTCAAATATCTAAGAAAGGTGATTCTAAACAGGTTAGAAATTACCGTCCTATAAATATTCCTTCTATATTTTCAAAATTTTTTGAGTATAGCTATCTGAAAAGACTTAACCTACAGCTAAATAATACGATTGTGTAAAACCAACACGGTTTTCAAACTGCAAAATCAATTAACACCGCAATATATTCTTTTTATCAAGAACTTACAAATATGATGGAGTCGGGTGAGTGTCCTGTTGGGATCTTTTGTGATCTCAGCAGGGCATTTGACAGTGTCGATCATAACATCTTAACTATGAAATTATATAATATAGGAATCCAAAATCACTCACTAAATTGGATCACATCTTACTTAAATGCACGTCAACAATACGTGAGCTTACAAAAAATAGCAAAGAACAGTATCGAAACCTGTACATCACAATATCTATCATCAACAGTAGGAGTGCCCCAAGGATCAATTATGGGTCCAATTCTGTTTTTAATTTATATAAATGACATTGTGTCAGTTAACTTATCAACTCACTTTACATTAAATGCTGATGACACCTCGTTGTTGGTTTCTGATAAGTGTCAATCAGTAGTTGAAGATAATTGTAATAGTCTCTTGGCGGGTCTTTATAATAAATTCACTCAATCATTCACACAATCTTGATGCAGAAAAAACGCAAGCAATACAATTTCATCATAGACAAAAACAACTGCAGTTTGTAGATCTAAAAATTAATAATCAATCGATAAAGTGTGTCTCTTATGTCCAAATTCTGGGCTTACTGATCGACGAATGTCTTAATTGGAGTAAGCAATGTGAGGCAATTATTTCAAAGTTAAATTCCAGTAATTGCTTATTTAAAAATCTAAGATCTGTTCTTACACAAAAACAAATGATTATGCTGTACAACGCACAAGTGGAATCCCGTCTGAGGTATGGCATATCTTTCTGGGGAATGTCTACCAATTCTAAAGACGTATTTGTGTCACAGAAAAGAATAATTCGTTTTATTGCTGGTGTCTCTCATCTAACTAGTTGTAGAGAACACTTTAAAAAATTGAAAATATTAACGTTGCCCTGTTTGTATATTTTAGATATTTGTGATTTCATATACAACAACATATGTGATTTGAAAACTAACTACCAGAAGCGTAATATCAATACAAGACGCTGTAATAATCTATCTTTGACTTTTCCTAAAAGTAATATTACTTTCAAATCCCCTCCTATAATGGGACTACGACTTTTTAATGAATTACCATTATATATTAAATCAAAAAAAACAATAAAATCATTCAAAATTTGACTCAAATCGTTTTTAGTAGATATGTGTTTTTATTCAGTCAATGAGTTTTTAAATTTGTAAGAACTTTGTGTATATTATCCTATATTTTTCACTATGCGTCATTTTCAGTTTACTTTTAGACTGTACTAGTTAGTTAGTTAGGTAGTTAGATTGGTTTTTAAGAAAACTGTTGACGAATTTTATACAAACTTTGTCATTCAAAAAATAAACAAATTTATTTTATTTATTTTAAGTAATTAAGAAGTTAGGAATGGAAGGAATATTTCATTTCTGAAAACACTCTGTTTATTACATGTTGTTATATTCACTAATTCAACTAAGTTTTATAGTTATTCCAGTAAATATTAGCATTATTTACATTTTAGCGACCGAGACTTCCCAATGAAAATCATAAAGAGAGTACGGGATTTTACTAGAAGGCAGGTAAACGTCATTTGCGATAAAATTGATTCATTGGAAACTGAAATCAAAGAAGGAAAGCCCATAAAGAAATACCAGTCGGAGTCTCTCCTAAAGAACCTGGAGGATACAACTACAAGATTGAGCTACCTCGATGATAACCTGAAAGAAACTTCATTTTCCGGAGAGCTCGCAGACGAATTGGATGCAGAATACCATAAAACCCAACCTTATAGAGACAAATATTTTGAATATCAATCGTAGTGCGAATATCTATTGAGAAGATTTGACGAAGATATTTATACTAACAGGAGCTATACGAACGAGAAAAACAAGAGGAAATTCAATTTGCCAAAAATACAGCTACGAAAATTTGACGGAAATAACAAGAATTGGATCGGTTTTTGGGGTCAGAATAGAAAAATACATGAAGATAGACATAGACGTTGAGGATAAATTCCAATATCTACTTCAATCAATGGAAGAGCATTCACCAGCACTTTAACTAGTTCAACTAGTAAACTGTCTTGTCACCATTAACCAGTTGAAAGCAAAGTTCGCTAGAGATGAACTACTCATTAAGGTATATTTTAGAGAGCTTCTTAATTTAGTATTGAAATAAGCCATGAAGGAGAAACCAGGTATGTCATTATCTAGTCTATATCATAAATTAGAAACTCAGCTTAGAGCTTTGGAAACTTTATGGGTTACCAAGGGAAAATACGGGTCAATGTTATTATTGAATCTGCTTACTGTTGAATTTGATTTACCCACCGATTTGATAAAGGTTTGGGAAAGATATAGGAATGTCAATAAAGTCAAGGAAATAAATACTATACAGGGTGGGCTAAAGGTTACTAACACTTATTCTGACTATTTATCACAGTTATTGGATTTTTTAAGGTATGAAGTGGAATCTGAGGAAAGGATCAGCTTAGCACAAAGAGGATTTCTAAATGAGCCCAACCATCAGAACGGTAACATTCTCAGAATACTGAAACAAGGTGACAGAACAGATAACGTTCTCATGAGCAATTTTTCACCTAGTATTACTACAAACATTTATTGTTAAGGTTATCACAGATGAAGGTGAAGAAAGGTTGGCGGGAGCACTTTTAGATTCGGGATCACAACGCTTTTATGTTTTATGCAATTTTGCCAAACAAATGCGTTTAAAGAAATAAAGTAAAGAAAAAATCACACAGGGTGTTTTTGGTGGCTATATTTCAACACCTCAACTGCGCACTTTGTATAATATTGTAATAAAGAATATCAAAAACTCTTTTGAATGCCAATTAGATGGCTTAGAACAGAATAAAATATGTAATAATATTCCAAGACTAGACAATATTACATATTTAAACTATTTGAGAAATAATAATACAATCATTTATGACAATGAGTTTGATGATGTGCCTAGTGAAATTATATTATTATTAAAAGCAAATTTACTGGATACTCTATTGACAGGCAACATACTAAATATCAATGACGGACTTTCGGCAGTTGAAACTAAATTAGGGTGGACAATCATTGATCTTAATACGAATAATTGTAACAGTTTTATGGACTTTATTGTGACACATGAAAAAACCGGCGAAGCACTGGCTAATGACATCGAAAATAAGTTAGCATTAGATGGATTAGCAATTAGTAATATAACAGGACAGTCATATGATACTGGAGCGAATATGGTAGGTAAACACAAGAGGGTACCAGCCCGTGATGATCCCGAAAAAAACAGTATTGATAAAAAAGACATTTTCATAGAAAAAGATTAAATTGTGTAGATTATATTTTCCAATGTTAACAGCGGGCATCGATCTGATTAAGATCACGCGAACACCCAGAAACCACGTTTCTATTAAACGTAAACATCGCGTTCACATACGCGGAAGGTCGTACCTACGGGTGACTGACTTGCATGTTTCCTATAAAAACAAAGTGTAAACTAACCAATGATTCATTCATTATTATTATTTTGAATAAGTTAAAATGTATAAGATATTGTAATCTGTGTTAATTTTAAATATACTAAATTCCAGTCAGTTTTTATAAATGTTGTCGTTTATACAACGCCCGACGATCGGTTGCTAGGTAAGTGCTTTCCCAAAGATATAATACTTTTATGATAGACGTAGTTTATACGAGGGGCACTTACTAAGTAACCACCACATGGCGATCCTGCAAAGTAAATGGTAAATGGAAATGGTATAGAACAAATGGTAATGGTAAATAATCCAGCAAATTAAATGGTAAATGGAAAATTGATGGTAAAATACATATCGCCACTACATGGTAATGGTAATAAATGGTAAGGACAAGTGGAAGTATATGGTTTTCTATCTAAATTTGGGACCTTGGAAAAGAGAAACTACGGGAGGCTCATCAACTAAAAAAGAGGCAAAAGAAACTGGCACTGTCGATAATACTTTTATGGTACAGCAAGACAGTTTTGCGACGCACATAATGGTTCTATTGTATATCATAACAGTAGCTTTTATTTTGAAATTTATTTGGTCATTATGGAGAACGCACCGAAGAGCGTTGAAAAGGGAATCAACCGAGGCATTGCAGCGAAGCAGACATCAAGAATTCTAACTGTGTAAAAATAATTGTAAGTACGTATGCATTTTATTCTTATGAAGGAATTTGATAAATATCAATAACGTGGGAAGATTTTGAAGATAAGTTAAGATTAATTGTGGAAGAAGTTAATAAACAGGAAAAAAGGGTTTTGAAAAAGGAATCTCCTAAAAATCCTGATATACATATTGATGTAATTAATAGTATAGTAGGTCTTTATAATAATTTTGCTAAGTTAATAGCTAAAAATTGGAAAAATTTAAGTTTAGTATAACAAGAGAGTTGTAAAAATTATTCAGATATGATTAGAGATAAAACTTCTAGGACATTTCAAGCGTTAAATTGTAGTATTGAAATACCTACCTCTATATTCGAGGAAATCGATACTAGTGTATTACAAACAATAAGCAATCATTTGAAAATGGCGACAAGTATGGATGATTTTTTTAATTTTGCGAGTAAAGTGTCACCGACCGAATTTAACGGTGAAGCAAGTAAATTACAATCATTTTTGGACTCATTAGATTTGCTACAAACAAACAAGACAGGTAACGAAGAAAATGCTATTCTACTAATTAAGATGAGATTAACGGGAAAGCCAGAAGTTTGATCACGACGGAAAACTCCATTACAGAAATCAAGAATAAACTAAAATCAGGAATAAGAGGAGACAATCCAAGCCTTCTTTTAGCGAATCTTGGTAAATTAAGACAAAATGGAAAATATGTAACACAGTACGCAACGGAGATAGAAAAATTAGCAGAGAGACTACAGGCAGCATACGTGTCGGAAGGGATGCCCGAACGACTAGTCGACAAATATACTAAGGAAGCAACGATTAAGGCAGTAACTACGAATGCCACAACGGACGCAACCAAAACAATAATCGCAGCGGGAAGTTTTGAAACTATGCAAGAAGTACTATCCAAATTGGTTTCAGTAGAAGGTATAGTAGGACAACAAAAAGTTTTGCACATGAAGGACAACAGGAATTTCTTCAAGAAGCCAAACTTTGACTTTAGGAATAATCATAGGAGAGGATACAACAGAGGATTTTACAATGGTAATAATTCAGAAAGGACATTCCGGCAGTTTAATCAAGGAAATAACTACGACAGATACGAAAATTTTAATAAAGATAGGAAATTCAATAAGAATAGAAATTACAATAATCGAGTCAACAATAATGTACGAATATGCGAAATGGAACGAAAAATTGAAGAAATGACCAGACAAACAGCACAGTTGAAGAAAGAAAACTACGAATTAAGGATGGAAAATATGGAACTTGGGAGAAAACAGAATTTTTGCAAGGAAACATGATACAGACAAAATTTTAGAGAGAAGAATTTAATAATACATGGTATAGAAGAAGAAAACGAAGAAGATGAGGAACAACTAGAAAATAAATTAGAAGATATAATGAAAAAGGTCAATAACACAGTAGATGTTAAATCAGATATTTATGTGATGTATCTACGAAATATCTAGTAGATGCATCTCCTTATGTCGGAAAATCCACAAAAACAAATGGATTGCCATTGGCAGATTATTATGTTGAAACATTGACCAAATCAATCCACGGAACAAACAGGAATGTTACCATGGATAATTGGTTTACCAATATTCCTTTGGCTGAAAAGATATTGAATAATCCTTATAAACTAAATGTAGTTGGCACTCTAAGGAAAAACAAAAAAGAGGTTCCAAAGGAATTTATAGAAATAGATAAAGGTAGAAGGGTACATACTTCCTTATTCGCATACAATGAAAAAGCGACTCTAGTATCATATAAGCCCAAAGCTAACAAACATGTGCTCTTACTGTCAACCATGCATGAAACGGGAACTGTAAATAAAACAACGCACAAACCAGAAATAATACATACATACAATTCCACGAAGGGTGCTGTTGACACATTTGACCAAATGTGTCAAAACATGAACTGTAATCGTAAAACCAAAAGATGGCCAATGTGTATTTTTTACAATTTACTGAATATGGCGTGCATCAATTCGTTTGTGATTTACAATCATAACGTTATTTCGCATGGCGGCAACCTCATAGCAAGAGACAATATGCAGAATTGGCACATCAGGTTGACTCAGCCTTGGCAATCTTCACGTTTGGCTCAAAATCCAAGATTTAGCATCCCATTGCGCACTGTGATAGAAGAAGTACTAGGAGGAAGGCAGCAACCTGCGTTAAAGGAACGTCCAGAGTCTCAAAAAGGACGTCAAACTTACTGTCACATGTGTCCTTCAGCAAAGAGAAGCATGACCACGACCTACTGTTTGAAGTGCAATAAACCCATATGCGGTGCGCATCAAAATAAAATCTGTTCAAAATGTAGTTAAAGTTTTATTTGTATTTTTTATTTGTTTGCTTAGACCATTTTTTAGTTACCATTGTTTCCGTTAGAAAAATATAAAATGTTTTTGATTGTTTGCTGAATGTATTTATAGTTACCATTAATGTTAACATGTATTATTCTCTTTAAAACAAATGTTTTTTCAATGACTAATTGTCTTTCATTAGTTAAGGTTAAGATTTAGATACTCAGATGTCATAAAAAGTATTTTACGTGAAATTTACGTATCGATACCGGTAACATATGATTAAATATCGATACCGGTCTAGGGTTAATAATAAATTCAGTGGGTATAATCTATCACTCAATTTTTTTATAAATTTTCCATAAAAATTTATCAATCCAAGAAAAGATTTTAAACTGGTTATATCTGTAGGTTGTGGTGCCCTTAAAATAGCTTCAACGTTGTCATCAGAGGTTGATAAGCCTTCTTTATTTATTGTATACCCCAAAAAAATTATTTGCTCTTGGAAAAATGAACATTTGTTTAATTTTACCTTTCATCCACACTGTTTTAAAACGGTGAAAACAGTCATTAAATTATCGTGGGTCTGATTCCGAACCAGTTTAGGGACTGGCCGCATGCGCACATTCAAAATCGTCGTGCGCGGTTCGTTCAGTTCTGAATGTGCGCACGACGATTTTGAATGTGCGCATGCGGCCAGTCCCTAAACTGGTTCGGAATCAGACCCGCGAACAAAGCTAATATTAATTTCATAAACATTTCTGTTAAGATAAACAAGTTAAACATAAACATGTTGAAGTTTTCGCCTAGACGTATGATATTTAGATATTTTGTGGGACATTCTCTCAACGGTTTTGTTATAGTTATAAGCAAGTCGCTATTTTTAAACGGTTTTATTTAGCTCACCCCGTTTGTTTTATTTATTCTTCGGTCAAATTTAGTAATTCAAATTTCACCTTCTTCCTGTCAACCGATTAATCTGAAATTTTGTATACACTTTGGATTTTGGTGACAATACAATTATGTTTATTCATTATCATTATAAATTCAAGATGGCCGCCGCTACAAAATGGCGGATAATTTATGTTTTATTAATCCCATCAATATGGGTATCAAATGAAAGGGCTCAACAAGCAGAATACAATATACTATAAAAAAATTAAATCCAAGATGGCGGCCGCTACAAAATGGCGGATAACGTAGGTTTTATCAATCCCATCAATATGGGTATCAAATGAAAGTGCTCAACCAGTAGATTACAATATACTATATAAAATTAAAATCCAAGATAACGGCCTCAACAAAATGGCGGATAACGTAGGTTTTATCAATCCCATCAACATGGGTATCAAATGAAAGGTCTCAACAAGTAGAATACAATTTACTATGCAAAATTGAAATCTAAGATGGCGTCCGCTACCAAATGGCTGATAACAATTTTTTATCAATCCCACCAATATGGGTATCAACAAATAAAAGGGCTTGACAAGAAGAATACAGTGCACTATACAACCTCAATATTTAAGATGGGCGCAGCCACTAAATGGCGTATAATAATAAGATTTAAATTTAGAAATTGAATCTGTAATTTAGGTATCTGATTAATCCAGCCCGAATCCACCACCCAAATCAAGATTTTGTATCGTGTTGAGGACTGTGTGGCGTTAGGGTGGCTAAAAATGATACGTCGTTAGCGGTACACCACCCAAGTTAAGGTGAAAGGTTAAAACGCGCCGAGAACTGTATGGCATTAGGGTGGATAAAAATGATATGTCGTTAGCGTTTTCCCCTCAAGACTCAGGCGCAATATCTTTGCAGGGACTACGTATAGAGGAGTTGGACTGCAATAAACTAACGGGCAAGAAACCTTGCAATAATGAAGCACTAAATGAATTAAACAGAATGCGAAATAAAAACTAAAAACCAAAAAATGAAAATAGGTTAAAAAAACTTTTTAAGTTAAACGGTTTTATGTTAAACATACATTGCAATGTTTAAGATAAATGTACTAAAAACCAAAAAATAATAAAATAGATACAGTCGTGGGAATTATAAACATATGCATAGACTAGACTAAAATAAAACAGTGGGGCACGTCAATTGTCTACAAATTATCGACTTAATGTGCGATAGAAGAATCGTTTAATTCGTCGTTAGGCAGTTGGCCCGCAGACGGTGAGGAAATTACTTACTATTCTCTTGCTCATGGAAATTCCAATAGTTATACACTCCATGTAAATAAAAGAGATGTTTCAACTAGTTTATCGTTGGACATTCACACTGCTGGCTGGCGAGGAATCGTTTCACTGCTCGTAGTTTGTCTTTAATCGACAAAACATATGATAAAAGTGCTACTCGCTCACCACTATGAAATCCTAAAACTCGCTTATAATCGAGCTTGCTAGCTTGTTTCCACATTCTAGCCCTACTTATCACACGTCCATCGTTGTCGGTTGAACAACTGCCTAATTATAGTGTAACATTACAAAACAAAAATTTTAATCAACGATTGTAGACAATTGACGTGCCCCACGGTTTTATTTTAGTCTAGTCTATGCATATGTTTATAATTCCCACGACTGTATCTATTTTATTATTTTTTGGTTTTTAGTACATTCATCTTAAACATTGCAATGTATGTTTAACATAAAACCGTTTAACTTAAAAAGTTTTTTTACCTATTTTTATTGTATATTAATAATATTGATCGTATTTTCGGTAAATAAAGTGTTGTGGTGCAAATTATTTGTTTTATTTCTTACATCAGATAACACATATATGTATTTTTATAGTTTTTAATAATAAAGATTTGTATTTGTAATAATATGTTACAATACAAATTAGTATATTAAAGTATAAGTGGATAAAGAGGTCTTTCAAACACGCGCGATTTTCGAGCACGACGGCGCAGCCGGAGTGCTCGAAATAGAGCACGTGTTTCAAAGACCAGTTATCCACGAATACTTCATGCTATTGTTTTTTATTGGTGCACTTTGAAATAATAAAATATTATTATTATATTATTACTACAAAAAAATGGAAGTCCGTCCTCGATGCCCAGCCAAGTTTCGTGAAAGTCAAATAGTATTTATTTTTATTTGTCAGATCAATAATCAAAAAGCTTCTTTATTTATATTTAAACGGATACAATGTATATATGAGTATCTAAATAAATTTTTCAGAAAAAAACAAATAAGACATTGGTTTCCAATGAAAATATACAATATAAAAAATAATAAAAAAAGTTGTCATTGATACTTACGTTTCTCAAGTTGTTGTTGTTACCATAGGGACTTTAAAAAACGCGCGTGTTTGAAAGTTCGATTTAAACACGCTGAAGCGTGCTTTAAAAAGGTAATATGAGGCATCAATAAAAAAAAATCTAATACGTTTTATTCTCTGAAAACAAACAGAAAACATATAAAGCAACACAAATAGAGATAAAGATTGGGTTATTAATATGTACATAGTATATTTGAGTTTTTTTCATTTGAATATATGTACTTAAATTAACAAATGTTGCAAAAAATATGTGTTTGTTTGAGAATATATTGTTTTTTAAAACCAAAACCTATGAGAAGTAGTTTTATATTATTTCATTGTTCTAGTTACAAGTGGTATTTTAACGAGCGAATACTCGTCCCAATAATAAAATTCAAATGTGGCACTCAGGCTGACGTCACTCCCGCGCTTTTTCTGCTCGCCTCTCATTGGCTCAGGGTTACCAGACAACCTTCTCTCTATAAACGTTGGACGTGGTTATTCTTGCCACAGTGGCTGCCGAGAACTTGAAAATGGCGTCTTGACCTTAGATTTGGATCGCCGGTCTTTCGTGGAAAACTTTTCCTTTCTTCTTTTTTCACAAAATTCACTGTAATTGACGACCCACTAATTCCGAATCTCTTTCTGCTACTTCCATGTTTACTGCTTTTTCCACAGCTTTGTAATAGTTGAGCGTTTTTTCTTGAAACAGGCGTGTCGTATGATTTCATTTTTCAATCCAAAAACTAGTTGATCTCGTAGCTGAGTTTCTAAGTTATTACCAAACTTACAATATTTTGACAGCTGTTTTAATGACGCTATATACATTGAGATTTTCATTTCTGTTTCTTGTTTCCGCTGTCGTAATTTATAACGTTAGGCAATTTCTGATGGTGTCGGCTGTAACTGCTCTTTAATATTTTTTGTAATGCCGCAAACGCTTTATCTGCCGGCTTTTCTGTTCTGCACAGATCTTCCATTAGTTCGTATGTCTCATCACCCACTGCGGGGATCAGCAAGGCAGTTTTCATGTTTTCCTCAATTTTATTTACCTTGAAATACTGCTCCATACGAGTGTGTAGGAACTCTTGTTTCCTTCTCCCAATTTAAAAGATTCCAATTGTCCGACGACCATTTTTTATATTTTAACAAGAGCAAATTTATTTTTCGTTACCAAAAACAATACTACACTAGTTTTTATCAAGTTTTTTTCTTTTCTGACTGCGCCAGTGTTGTAACTCTACTTGGTTATTTGATAATTATTACTTATAATTACTCAATATCTCAATATTAAATTTATTTGGTAATTTATAAGGATTATAGGTATTAATAATTTGACTGCTGTACTCGAAACTGAATTTATTTTCCCACAATATCTACAAGCTCAACTTCAAGGTGAAATAAAAACCTGTATTGATAATATGTCGTTAGGTATACAGGATGTACCAACCAGTTAAATATGTTATAACCAGTACATCAGCGACAGTTGTGGCCTCTTGATTCGTGATTGCGTGAATTCCCACCCACTTTGTGAATTAATCCATTACTACCAGGATGCATTTACCACCATTTTCTGTCGTCGGAAATGGTCCAGCGATGTCTAAATCAATCCTTTCGAAAGGGCTTCCAGCATTATATTGTTTCATAGGTGCCTTTCTTTTGCGATGTGGTCCATTACCCGTAGCACAAGTCGTACATTTCTTACACTAGTCCTTCACATCGTCGGAGCTGTTTATCCAATAAAACCTTTAAAAGACTCGCTGAAGGGTTTCCTTCACTTCCAGATGACCTCCCGATGGACTGTCATGTAACTTTCTCAGTACTTCTGCTACTCTCGATCTCGAAATAACTATCTGTCTTCTGTTCACGGAACCATCATCGTCCTCAAGGATTCTTTTCAACAGGCCTTCTCCCAGGACAAGGGAGTCCCACTGAGCCAAATATGCCTTGAATGTCGCTTGACACGTCTTGCCAGATAGGTCGCTGATTCTCTTCCTTCCATTCTCCGAATCTTGTTTAGGTGAGGATCATTCTCCTGATTTTCTCTGATCTTGGTGAATGACCAGTCTTAGTAGACTACTGTAGCTCGTGACACTGCGGCATCCCTAGATTTCGACTTGTTGCAGTGACAATAGTCTACAGGGCATGACCGTCTAGGCAGAGAGTCGGCGTTTCGGTGATTCACATCAGCTTCCCAGACAACATGGGATATTCATAGAATAATCTTTAAATGCACCAAAAAGTATGAGAATATTCCGAATCAACTAAGAATATTCTTATAATATTAATATTATTTTTGAATATTCTATTAATATTCCTTAGTGAATATTCACAGAACAAGCCTGATGAATATTCTTAAATATTTATTTTAGAATATTATCAAATTGAATATTCTTTTTTTTTATTTCAACAGAAAGTCGCATCAACCGTAGTAGGTTATTAGCGACGGTACAATAGATAATAACATAATTACACTGAATTATACATATTAATTACTTTTGAAAATATTATTAGTTTACCATAATTATTATCCTGAAATAAGGTTTCAAATGTGTTGGGTAGTTTACAATTTTTTCTTTGATTATAGTATTTAAGACATTCTGTGAGGATATGTTTCACTGTTACATCTACATTACAGAGATCACATACTGGATGTTCTTCACGTTTTATTAGGTAAGTGTGAGTTAGTCTAGTATGCCCCAACCGTAGTCGTGAAATAATCACTTGGTGTTGCCTGTAATTAGAAAATGGAAACCACTTTTTATATAGAGGTTTAATTTCACGAAGTTTTGAGTCACTTTCAGTCCACTGAGATTGCCACAAAGCGATCACTTTCCTATTTAATACGCACTTTAGATACGAACTAATCACCTTTGAAATCGATACCGCACTTTCATCTGTGATGGAATTACGAGCACATCTGTCCGCTTCTTCATTTCCACTAATACCAATATGGGATGGGATCCATATAAAGATGACATCAGGAAGTGTAAGGAAGTAAGGGAGTCTGTAAGGACAAGGAAAGAGTTGTGGTAGCTGCTTTCGTTGATATGTGTTAAAGCTTGATATATAGCGAAAAGTTCTGCCGAGATGATATTTGTGTATGATGGAAGTTTATATAGGAGTTTTTGCGAATCAGTTACTACAGCTGCTCCTACGCCTATGGTCGATTTCGAGGCATCTGGATATATCTTTTGGTAATTTGGATACTTTCCCAAAGTGTCGAACAGCTTGGCTTTGTATTTTGTTTATCATATTTAGTTAAGCATTTGTCGCAATTTGGTATCTTTACCACTGTGTATTTTCCAATTTAATTTGCTGTCTAAGTGCATACCTAAAAATTTTACAGAAGGTAGGATCTTTAGATTTTCGCCATGTAGTATCAAGTTAGGTTGAAATAGTTCATTTGTTTTGCTAAATAACATGCAGTGAGTTTTGGAGGTTGAGAAACGAACTCCTGTTTGCAAACACCAAATTTCCAGGTTTGTAAGAAAATCTTGGAGAAAATTATTCATTGTGGTCATATTTGTACCTTTTAAGAAAACAACTGGATCGTCAGCGTATATTCTTGCTCTAAGGGGTGCTTTTATATTCTCCAAGATGCTATTTAAGGCTACAATAAATAATGTTGGGCTTATTACGGAGCCTTGCGGTGTCCCATTCTCTTGTAATTTATTTTTAGATATCTGTGTATTTGTTCTGACAACGAAAGTTCTTTTTTGGAGGAAGCTTTTGATAAAAGCTAAGCAGTGGCCTTGTATGCTCCATTCACTCAACGTTCTCAATATATGATATCGCCACACCGTGTCGAATGCCCGGTTAATATCGAAAAATATGGCCATGCACGTCTGGTTCAATGCGAAACCCTCATGAAGAAAGCTTTCTAATTCAACAATGTTATCTAAAGTTGATCTATGTTTTCTGAAGCCACTTTGTTCCGGGATCAGAAGGTTTGAGCTTTCAAGTGTCCATAAAAGTCGTTTGTTAATTATTTTCTCGAGTAGCTTGCACATTGAACAAGTTAGTGAGATAGGTCTATAAGATGCAGCGATTGTTTTAGGTTTTCTAGGCTTTAGTATTGGTATGACAATAGCTTCACCCCATTTTTCTGGAAAGAGGTGTTTAGTCCAGATTTTATTGTATAGGTGTAACAAGTAATCTTTGGAATTTTGAGGTAAGTGCTTCAAGAATACTACAGGAATGTCATCTGGTCCTCCGCATGTTTCTTTTAAGTCTTCTAGTGCTTCATATAATTCATTTTCAGTTATATTATAATTTAATGAATCGAGTTTGTGAAAAATTTCAATATCATTTGCTTCCTGTTAGACTTTCTTGGTAATAAAGGCGTTATCATAATTATTGTTGTTGGAGTGACTAGCATATGTATCAGAGAGTATATCTGCAATATGTTTGTCGTCTGTAACCGTTATTCCATTGAGATCCAGAGATGTTATTTTTTGAATGGAGCTTTTACCAGAAATCTTGATTTTTTTCCATACATCTGATATTGGAGTGGATCTATTAATTAAAGATACAAATTGTCTCCATGATTCCTTTTTTGCAGTTTTTATTATGTGTCTAGAAATTGCTCTTAGTCGTTTGAATTCAACGAGGTTTTCAGTGGTTTTGTGTCTTTTGTAAACGTTGAAGGCATGCTTACTAGTTTTAATGGCGTCTTCGCATGTTTTACTCCACCATGGAACTGGAATTCTACCTGTAACAAGCTTTATTCTACCAATACTAGATTCTGCGGCAGATATGATAATATTTTCAAGATTGCTTAAATCCTTATCAATATTCTCGGTCGTAGTAAGGTTTTCTATTTTCTTTTGAAAATTTTCAGAAAAGGCAACCCAGTTTGCATTCTTTAATCTCCAAATGTAAGATGGTGAAGTAGTTTTAGTTTCGAAGTTGGTATTTCGTATAATAATCGGGTTATGATCACTATCATATAAGTAAGGATCTACTTCCCAAGATACCGATAACGAGACCGTAAGATCACAAAAGGATAGATCTATTGCGAATGATTCTCCTGTTGCAGAATTGAAGCGAGTTTTAGTACCATCATTCAATATATTAAAATTTAAATGGTCAATAACATTCGCAATTGTTCGACCTCGATTATCATTAGATTCGGAGCCCCAAAATATATGGTGACCGCTAAAATCACCTAAAATTAATCTTGGTGTTGGTATTTGATTAATAACATCACAAATATCTTGCATGTCCAATGGACCTGCCGGTAGGTACATATTGCATATGTGTATTGGGTGCGTGTTCTTAATTTTTGCGGCAACGACTTCCAGGTTGGAATTAATCGGAATAATTTCTGCTTCTAATGTGTTCGATACATAAATCGCAACTCCGCCACTGGCATGTTGACGATTTGTTCTCTTCCTAAACAAGCACTGATAAGTTTTTGGTGAATGATAATGATCTAGTTTGAAATGTGTCTCTTGAAGGCATAAAATGTCAGGAAGGTGTTCTGATAAGATTTTTTGTAGCTTAGGTAGACGCTCGTAGTATCCATCCGTAGGTTCCACTGAATAATTGATTTAAATAGCATTGGATTGAAAATAAATAATAATAAATATATGAAAGTGGAGTTCTATTCATGAGAGGACGAGTCACTTTCTGTAGCCATCGATTCATAATTGATTTCGTCTCCTGTGTCTGTATATTTTTTGTTCAAGTTTAGTGATACGGCTTTTAATTCGTCTTTCTGTAAGCAGAGGGTAAATTTTGTTTAACATGATCACTAGAGATCTATAGTCAGTTGTGTAGTCCTTAACTACTTCCAGGGCATTATGAGAGCCAAGAGTATTTTCAAATAGGTCTACAAGTTGGTCGTAGTTTAATGGCAGTCCTTCAGACTTGTTGGTTATATATGCTTTGGCTGGTTGAAGTGAAATTTTTACAGGAATTGCTGGTACCACTGCTGAGGTCAACTTTTTTTATTGTTTTTTTAATATGATTAGGTTTTTTGGAAAATTGATTCTGAGCTTGTTTCTTCTATAGTGGGGCTCTTAGATGCGGGTCTTTTTGGAGTATTGGTTGCTGATGGAATTTGTGTGTTGGGATTGTTGATCGCTCCAATGGTGGAGGGTTTTATTATATCGATAATAGTAGTAGGTGTGCAGTTTGTGGCGGTACTGGTTGATAATGTACTAGGTGCAGGAGTTGTGTCAGTCTGTTGTTGAATTAAATTAGCTGAGATAGAAACTGAGCAGTGTGCTGCAAGATGTCCTGTCTGGCGACATTTGAAACAAGTCATTCCGTCTTGTGCTACAAATACTCTGTATGATGTATTATCATGATTGATCAATATAGAATCAGGAATTTGGATATTGTGAGGCGTAACGAAAATTTGTCTTCTAAAACTAAGAATATGACTAAATTCCGGAAGAGCTGTACTGATTCTTAGTACTGACATAGGTGAAATTGGATTTAGACTCATATTTTGTAATTCATTTATTAAAAGTTCATTCGGTATGGTAGGACATACATTCGATAATACAAGTCTTTCTGCTGGTGTAACAAGTTTTCTGGCCTTAAGTATTCCACCATTTACCGTTATTTCTCCAATATCATCGAGGAATTTATTGACTATATTTTTGTCGGCTAAATATACGCAGATTCTGTTATTAGTTATTTTAGAGATATGTGTGATATGTTTTGGTTGTATAACAGTTCCCAAAGTAATTAAATAGTCTTGAATAGGAATTCCTTCTAATGCGTTAAAAATAATAGCTTGTTCTTTATTAGGATATCATGTTTGTTTCGCAACGTTAGAATAGGATTTTGTTTGGTTGGATAGGATTTGAGAAGACGAGTATAATGGTATGTTATTGATCATTGTGTTGTTGGTATTGGAATGTGTTGGTAGTTGATCAGTTTCAGAGCCCCTGTAGTCAGAAGTGGTCTGCGTGGGAATTAACAGTGGCATATTAGAATATGTTTAATTAATTATACTAGGTCGTATTGGGCAGGTTTGACCCTGTCCATCCCATTACCTAGGTACGGAAAAAACCTTGACTTGATATTTACTTCGTATTTGAAGTTTATAGTAATGGTAAATTTCTTATTTTCTGCGAGAAAAATCTTAAATTTTGTGTACTTACAGGTGAACAATAGAAAGTAACTAATTAAAAACACTATGGAAATAAAGTGAAATTTAACTACACTGTGTTTTTACTAGAAAATTAACAAAATATAAGAGCGAGGTTAAAACAACTTGTTATATTATTTGCCAAAACCCTTGAATATTCTTAAAATATTCATATTGGAATATTACCAAACTGAATATGCCTATCATATTCTTTTAAGCATATTTACTTATAATTAAAGAAAATTAATAGGTAATATTTTTCACATGGGACGAAAGTTGTAGTTCAAACAGTTATCCGTATATTAAACCCTACATAGGTGTAAATAGTTAAAATAACCTTCATACAAATAATAAATATAATATATAAAATAATAAACTATTAACCATGTATTAAACTCATTGAAGTTCAGATATGGATTATAAGATAAGAAAAAGATATAAAAATATGCTCAATATGAACACTATATAAACGGTTGATACGGTGTGGATATAATGTTATTCGTCATATCGCCGTATGATAACTGGCGTCCTCTATACACACGTTTATTGGTTAATTTCTTATATCATGGGTCTGTGATGGGCTTAATATTTAAAATCAACCTAACCTAACCTATCCTTCATCTATGGGCTTAAACCCTTAAGCTTGGCATACTCAAAGTCAAGTGTCGACAGGTTCGTTTCTCTTCCGTTTCATCTAATATCAACCTATGAACTGGAGTGGATTGACATCCACCCATAGCTGAAATATATTAAAAATAAAATATCCACCATTTTAACGTTTAGCAAAGAATACACCAACTCAAACTGGCGAAACTTTGACTTTTAGACAGTTCCTTTTCTGAATGGACAGGTGTGATGTGTGATACACGCCATGTTTCGAATAAGTTATATGTCAATGTCATATTTCATGTTAACCAAAAAATATTCTTTGTTGTTAAACAAGCATACGCTTTTATTGAAGTCTCTTTTGATTTTGTTTCCAACAATATCGTGACTAGTGGAACTCTTAGTGAGAGATTATTGTATTTGTTATGGGATGAATAACTTGTGCTGTTCGTGGATGCCACTCAAGAACAGGAGAAGGAATAATTCTGTTTCGATTTCCTCAAGATCCTGTGAGGTGTAAGGGAAATTGTTTCTATATGCAATATATTATAGGTATATATTACTTTTTTAATATTTTACATTTTACTTTACATGTACCTATGCATTGTAAGTTTTGTAATTGTATGTTTTCGGTTTTTAACATTGATTTGTTCCGCTGCCTTTAACATGAAATAATAATATGTACTACAATAAGCTTTCTGCTGACGAGCCCTGTTCAGCAAAAAATATGCTGAATAATATAATAATACATAATATTCAATATAAATTAGTAGTTGATTCATTTTATAGACATATGAAAATATAAAAATATACCTACATTTATTTACTTTTCAGGGTACACTTATGGTTGGAAGATTGTAACTGTGCAGATTTGTTTGGAAAAACTACAGATGCTTTACAAAAGAATTATAGGTTGTATGAACTTCACTTTCATAAAAAAATTGTTTCCAAAAGAGGATATCGCAAGCATTTGTTTCAGCTAGCTGTGCCTACCCTATTTCCATGGTTAAAACGCAAAGGTCGCATTTTATTGAATGATCCACCAACAAAAATAGTTACTCAGTCTGGTAAATATTAAATTTAAGTAGACATTATAATCAACTGTTACTAATATTTATTTTTTGTCATCTGGCCGCATTATTAATTAATGCTTTCTGACGGGATTAATACCTGGAATTTGTGTAAAGGAATATCCTGGTGTTAAGATAATGGAAACAAAAAAATTAAAACATTTATATCTGTTGATAAAACTAAGTCAACAAGTAAATTATCTTAAGAACTTGAGGCTGCTAAAAACTTACATGAAAAGAACATACAATAATTAATCACCATATGCTTTGTATTTAGGCCACATCACAGAATGTATTCTATATAGTGACAAATTTAAGCAAATATGATATTTTTTATACTTATATTTATAAAATTTCTATATATGATTACTACAATTACTTTTATAATTGCAGATACCACACCATTACAGCAACCAGCACGCTCATCTCAGGTCGTCGTAATACATTATAGTGACTGTGACGATATAATACAAGTTTATGAATCCACACGCTGCCATCTTTTAACACCGCCTCACCCGAACAGGTAAAATTGATATATCTGATTGAAAAACGTCAACTATAAGGATGTTTTTCAGTTATACTTCGGTTATGTAGCATTAACCGCACAGTTTTATCCGTTTGGGTAAAACGAATGCTAAAAGCTCGCAATGTGGGCCCTATAAATATTTATAAATTTTAAAAGATTAACCCTATATTTTTTAATGAAATCAACTGTCTCGACCCTTACTTCGTGGAATTTGCTCATATAAGTGTTTTAAATGAAACTCACGGTTTCTAGTTCTAGTTAATTCCACAATATAATAAAAGTTATTGAAAATTCTAAAAAATTGACAATTGTTTCGATAAATCAATATCATCGCTGATATTGATTTATCGAAACAATTGTCAATTTTTTAGAATTTCCAATAACTTTTATTATATTGTGGAATTAACTAGAAACCGTGAGTTTCGTTTAAAACACCTATATTTTTTGATAGAAACAAGTATTTGCTCAATTTTGTTTTTTAAAGCCAACTTGAGCGAAAATTTTGTCGAACACTCGATATTATAGTTAAACATTTATAAATTTTAGAAGTTTATAGGGTTATGAAGTTCATGTTTGTCTAATAAAAACTTGGATAATTTAATATTGAATTTTAATTCATTATTCTTAGGTAGTTAAAATATATTTTTCCTACGATCACAACCCAAAGTAGGCTTTTGCACACTCAAATCTAACCGCAAAGTTGATGTTTTCCGTGATCTGTCATAAGTTGACATTATTTCCGCTCTAGAGCGTACTTTTCCGCTCACATGTTTTCATTTACAATAAACTAAAGAAAGTTAGTAAATAATAGGTATTAATACAGTTCCTCTATTTAAAGTTTAAAAGAAACGTTAAAATAAGGAAAATTATTTATATTTGTATGCAAGACTTTCGATACACACTATATTATATGTATAAACAATAATTTTGAAAGATTCAGTATACAAATCAAATTTGACATTTTAATTTCTGATGACATTTATGTAGAATATATCTAATGATAGATATACTCGATAGTCGAAATTCTGTAAAGTGACTCATCGCTCTTACTGTCCATAAAATCAGTTGCAGAAGCGAACTTCATGAGCGCATCATTTTTGAAGGGTTCTTAATAGTCCTAAATAAAAAATAAATAGAAAATGTTCTTGTACGCTCTGGCGTTTAAATTTGAGAGAACAGAAATACGAAATTATTATGGTAGGTATCATTATGTATATACAGGGTGTTACCAAGAATAATACACATTTTTAAGGATGAGCTATAATAAGATGTATATAAAAAAGTCGATAGTCGAAATTCTGTAAAGTGACGTCATCGGTTATCTACCGATTTAAAGTGAACTCCATGAGCGTATCATAGTTTAAGGGTGCGAATACTGAAATATCTGGAATTTCAATTTTTAACATTTGAAATAATAACTTATCACAAGTTGTTCATAAGTAAGTTAAAACAAAATAAAAAAATGTTTAAAAGTCAATTCCAACTTACTACTACTAAAACTAAAAAAAAAGGTGTTTGTCAAGACCAAACTAAATTACCAATAAGTATAGGTATGTTGCGAGGTCACTTGTAAAATGTCTGGCTAACTGGAAGCGGTATCACTCCCTGACGACTCCTCAGAATCATCGCTTTCTCCTCCTATATCGATAATGAGTGGTTCCGTCATTACTTCTACACGTATGTCTAAATCCCAAAACTTTATTTCTTCTTTTAATACGTGTTGAATACATTTACGCCAACTCTCAGCAGTAACGGTATGCAGCGCCTCGTCAAACAATTTCTCAACGTCAGCCATTTTGAATGTACTGTTTTTTCTCGCAACATAATTTTTCACTTGGGCCCAAACCAGCTCGATGGGGTTTAACTCACAGTGGTAGGGAGGAAGTCTAACAACTGAGACGTTGAAATCTTTCGCCATTTCATCGACAACGTACTTAATATAACTGCTTTTATGTTTCCGTACGAGAGATAGTAATTCAACTTTTAGCATTGCCTCGTTGTGCGGAATGCTTTTACTCTCTAACCAATCAATTATAACCCTCTTGCGACTAGCTGAAGTAGGTATTTGCTCCAGTCGACGAGAGTGGTATGAAGCATTATCCATAACTATCACTGAACCAGGAGTTACCTTTGTTAAAATTGATCTAAACCATGTTTCAAACCGGTTACCATCCATCTCTTCATGGTAATCGACAGTTTTTTTGGACTGAAAACTTAGTAATCCACCTTCTACAAATCCTTCCTCGCTGCCAATGTGAGTGATAATCAGTCGACGTCCTTTCCCAGAGGGAGCTTTTAAACCGGAAGAGAAACCCTCCATAAAGGCTTGTCGATTGCTTCGTATATTCATGTCTTGCCACACTTTTGACACAGTGTGGCCTTCATTTAACCATGTTTCGTCAAGATAATATATTTGCCGTCCTTCGTTACGAAACTGTCGTATCTGTTTTAAATAATTTCTCCTCCATTCCATAATGTCATTTCGTTCAATTAAGGCACTGTTTCTACTTCTTGTTTGGTAACGAAAATTCATTAATTTTAAAGTTCGTCTCAAAACTTTATCACTGATGTTTGGTAAAGTATCATCAGCTTCTATTACCTTGCTCAATTTAGCTACCGAGGGGATTTCATTCCTAAAATAAAAAGAATGTATTTCCCTACGTATAGCATTCCGTGTTTGGTCGTCCAAAACAATTTTCTTTCTTCCCCTACTTTCCGGTTTACAGTTTTCACCTCGTTCTCTTGTCAAAGATCCGTCCCGCGATTTCTTTGGAATATTGTATATAGTACTCTCAGAAACTTTAGTTAAATAACTGCACTTAATCACAGCGTCACTAACACCCAACTGTTTGTCCATGGCACGCAGTCCTTCGTACACATTTAATCCCGAATTAAATTGTTACGACGCCGTTTTTTATCGCCAACACCGCTACACTCCGCCATTATTGTCACTAAATATACCGATATAAATATTACAATAAATACCAATAATAACCGATTTATCACACAAAACCACAACACAAATACTGATGTTACGCTCATGAAGAGAATAAACACCTCACATAACTGTTTACTATCACTGTCTCATTCGCGTAGCTCGATCTATCTATCTCGTTCTCAAAGCCGGAACATTGAAGCGACTCTCCAACATTGTCAAATCGGCGAGTTTTTCACAACAAACTTTGCGTTCAAGAAATATACATAAACACTTTATTTCACATTTCAAGTAAACTAATTAATATTAGTCTGCTTGAAATTTGAAATAAATATATTAAATTGGTATTGACTTAATTACATTGCATCTTTTGTACCTGAAATATTGACACAATGGATTTGAAGTGTATTTATAAAATACAGCATTTCTCTCTAGAATACATATGGCGACTGCGCTTTAACCAAAGTGTTGATTAGATAGCTCTGACTCACTTTACACAATTTCGACTATCGAGTATAGAATATGACGATTTGGAAAATATATAACTATCAGATCATAAAGCCATACATTGTAAAGCCAGTGCGTGCATAATTCGTAGAAGAATTGCATCGTATCAAGTGTAAGTGGTTCTAGTTTCTAAATCATATATTTAGAAAGTTTTGCAGAATTCTGAATACATTTAGAATACGTACGAGTTTTCCTGTCCTATTTGGTGAGTCCACTCCAGTTTTAAAATTATTTCTCGAGAATTAACAGGCCTTTTAAATACATTTCGAAAATAGATGCATCTATATAATAATTTGAGCTAAACCAAATTAACGTTACACATATAAGATTTTACATCAAGTGAAAAATTTTTTAATAAACAATTTGAACGGAAAATTGCGTTATTTGACATTGATACACGTCAAGTGTATATTAGACGAGTTGCACTTTTGATTAAAAATTTTAATTAGTTGATTTCTAGAATAGCTTGTACTAATATTAAGGTTGGTAGAAAATATTACCTCTGTTTCGTTTATAATATTTTTGGGAAACAATAAATACTTTTGTAATTTTGTTATCTGATCGTATAATATATAATTTTAATTCCAACTCACTGTGGTATTCATTCAGTATCTATTTTCAGCGTATTTAACATTTTGCATGCTATAGAAATTTTGATCTAATCAGTGACATTTGCTTAATTTCCAGTGACAGTAAAATTGTAAACGTCATAAGATAATTCAAGTGCCTTTTATTATATTGAATAAACAGTTACTCGAGATTCTGAATATAGAGTAATATTTGATTGGGATAATACTTGAAAATTATTAAATTTGAATTATTGTAAAATAAAATTTTTTGATCCCACCCTGTTACAAGAGTGATTAAGTCAATTGTGAATTAATTTATCTTTCAAAATACAGAACATAATTTTTATCTTAGCCGGGAATTGTTTGACAACTACTGTCAAAAGTAAATTAGGTTACATACGCTGCTAAGGGTGTTTGTGCAATAGTGTCGCTACAATCACAAATTGTGAAAACGTCGACGAATAATATTTTATATTATTATATTCATATATCCATTGAAATATAACTATTAAAAGTATAAAATAACGACACAGATATATAATAAATTTGGCTTCCAACGCGGGCAATTACAATTAAAGGTATATAAATATAATAAATTGATGCAGCAACGTGGGGCAATTAGAAATTATCACATTATCATAAAAATATTAAAATTTATTGAGATTATTATAAAAAATTTAAATATCTACGATGGAAAGAAGAATGACGTTAAGGGATGGTAAACAGGTAGGAGTTGAATTCGGATCTGATGAACAAAGAGAAGAAAGAAGACATAGTATGGGTAATTTTCAGGTGCAGCACTTGGAACAAGGAAGGGAACAATCAGAAGAAGTTTTGACGGGAGATGAAGCAGAAGAACAAGAGGATAAGAGACAAGAGAGACATACAAAAATAAGTGAAGAAGATCAAATAATGGAATTTTTAATTAGTATGAGGGGAGATAATATGAATAAAAAAATGGACAAACAAGATGAGAATATGAACAATATGGAAAAGAATATGAGGGGAGACTTATATAACAAATCTGAAGAAAATAGGGGAGATATGAATAAAATGAGTGGATATTTAAATGACAAGATTGATACAATGAAGGAAGAGATTAAGGGAGATATTAATAATATCACTGGAAACATGGACAGGCTGGAAAAGAAAATAGAAGAAGTAAACATGGAAACCTTAAATGAAATAAAGAAAATGAGAGATGAAAACGAGCAATATGGTGAACAAATGGTCGATATGAGAGTAGATATGGAAGAACAAAATAAGAATTTGAAAACAGACCAAGAAAATATAGTTCGAATGAAAGAAAAATTTGAAAAACAAATAGATGAAGTACAAAAATTAGATAGATGTCTAGAAGAAAATTTATCTAGAGCAATTCAAGTGGAAGTAGAGAAACAAAATGAGAACATAATTGAAGAAATACAGTATATAAAAGTACAAAGACAAACAAATGATGAAATGATAGACATGAATTTACAGAATCTAAGAAGTGAAGGAGTTATGAGAATTTATGAAAAAAATATTTATTGGAAAATAAAAGACTTAGATGATAATATAGTAAGACAAATGAGGACATATGGTAAAAGAAATAATGATTATAATAGGGGGAAACAATTTAATTGGGAATTAAAGAAAATGAACAAAATATTACAAGAAACTATGGAAGAAATAGAAGAAACCGCAAAACAAAATGCCGGACGAATAATTTACACAGGAAATGTCAAAATAAAAGTAAAACTTGATAGAAATATGGAAATAATTGATACAAGAGTTTTTATTAATAGAATTGGAAATGAAATAATAGGAATTGAGATTATAGTGGATAAGAAAATAATAAAAATTACTTTCAATGATATGGAAGAATTTGAGATGCAAATTTCAATGCATTTATTGGAAGAAATTGATGAGATATGGGACTTCAAAATTAAAAAAGATATGGTGGAGAACAGAAAGAAGCTACAGAAACATGTAGAGAATCAAACAATAAGAGAAGAGAATAAGACGAAGTTTAGAAAAAGAAATTAAAATTGAATTATATGACAGAATTATAGGAATGAAATTTAGAAAACGAAAAAGGAATTGTACATGGTAAGGGAAGGATATTAAAAGATGTGTAAATGAAATGTTTATGATCAACAAATAATATTTAAAAACATATGTAAATAGAAATTATATAAACAGGGTTTGAGAATAGAGAAAAAAGATAGACATGTTGATATGAATTATGGAGATAAAAAAAGAAGTTACAGAAATGAAAAACGAATATATGGAAATGGAGATAGAATTAATGACAACAAGTATTTGGAGAATAGAAGAGATTTTAGAAACTTTGATAGAAGAAATGATAATGAAAATAGAAATGAAATTAGGCAACAACATAGATGGACAGGAGGAAATAACTACATTTATAGGAGCAAACGGAAAGAAGTTATATGAACTAAGTAAATCTATGATACAAAAGATTGAATTAAAGGATGTGAAAGAAGTTGATATGTAAGCATAGTTGATAAAGAAGTTAGAAACAGACATAGTTATTGATGAATTGATGAAATATAAGGAAATAATTGATTTTGAATAGATAGATAGAATTAAATGGTAAAAGAATTGAATTTGAGGAGGTAAAATGGAAGTATTGGCAATTAAAGAGGATAATAAGAAGTTATGGAATATAAAGAGGAGTGGAATTATGGAAAAATTGGAATTAATGAGTGGAAATAAGGAATATGAAGAGAAAGTGAAGAGTTTGATAATGAAATATGGAGGATTGATAGAAAAAGAAATTAGAATGGCTAATAATTATGTTCGTGAGATAGAATAAATAGAAGATGTGAAAAGTAATGGTAATTGGACAGAGTGTAATGAAGAATATTATAAATTTATAAATGAATTATTAAAGACGTATGATGGAAGAATTTCGAAGAAACCGAGGGTTGCTTAATGAAAATATAGATATAATATCAAAGTGAAGAATACTGAGAAATGTTGAAACAAAATTATATTCAATTCAATATAAATTATTTAGACAGAGTAGAATAGAGTTGGGAACATTTGAGATCATAAAAAAAAATTATCAACATGTATATAGAAAATTTTAGATTAACAAATAATAGTATGTTACGTGAAATTTTAAAAATAGATATAGTAGAGTTAATAAGTTTCACGGGAATTAGGGATAATAGTTTAATTTGATTGAAGATAGGTTTTTAGAAATATGTTAATAATCATTTGGAAGATATTACTATGTTTTACTAAGATACTAATATGATATTTGGCAATTTTGAAAGATGAAATTATAATAATATACAGGAATCGATTTGTCATTCTTTTATTAGGGGGATTTAATACAGTTCCTCTATTTAAAGATTAAAAGAAACGTTAAAATAAGGAAAATTATTTATATTTGTATGCAAGACTCTCGATACACACTATATTATATGTATAATCAATAATTTTGAAAGATTCGGTATACAAGTCAAATTTGACATTTTAATTTCTGATGACATTTATGTAGAATATATCTAATGATAGATAGAATATATTACGATTTGGTAAATATATTTGAAATTTTAAAATACAGATGTCTCTACTAGCAGAATTACAATTGTAATAAAAGAATTCAAATCTCTCTTCGTTATAGGGAAACATAAATTAGTATTTTTAAAAAAAAAGGAATTTTTCATAACCACAGGAGAAGAGATTTATTTATTTGAACAAAGTTTAGGCAGTTGAATTAGAAACCCCCACGAGACAACATCGTAATAAGAGTTGTCTCAAATATTTTGAAAATTTAATAGAAATTGTTTAACTATACAATCAGATCATAAATCCATATATTGTAGAGCCAGTGCGTGCATAATTCGTAGAAGAATTGCATCGTATCAAGTGTAAGTGGTTCCAGTTTCTAAGTCATATATTTATAAAGTTTTGCAGAATTCTAAATACATTTAGAATACGTACGAGTTTTCCTGTCCTATTTGGTGAGTCCACTCCAGTTTTAAAATTATTTCTCGAGAATTAACAGGCCTTTTAAATACATTTCGAAAATAGATGCATCTATATCATAATTTGAGCTAAACCAAATTAACGTTACACATATAAGATTTTACATCAAGTGAAAATTTTTTGAATAGACAATTTGAACGGAAAATTGCGTTATTTGACATTGATACACGTCAAGTGTATATTAGACGAGTTGAACTTTTGATTAAAAATTTTAATTAGTTGATTTCTAGAATAGGTTGTACTAATATTAAGGTTGGTAGAAAATATTATCTTTGTTTCGTTTATAATATTTATGGGAAACAATAAATACTTTTGTAATTTTGTTATCTGATCGTATAATATATAATTTTGATTCCTACTCACTGTGGTATTCATTCAGTATCTATTTTCATCGTATTTAACATTTTGCATGCTATAGAAATTTTGATCTAATCAGTGACATTTGCTTAATTTCCAGTGACAGTAAAATTGTAAATGTCATAAGATAATTCAAGTGCCTTTTATTATATTGAATAAACAGTTACTCGAGATTCTGAATATAGAGTAATATTATTAAATTTGAATTATTATTATTTAAAATTTTTTGATCCCACCCTGAGACAAGAGTGATTAAGTCAATTGTGAATTAATTTATCTTTCAATATACAGAAATTAATATTTATCTTAGCCGGGCATTGTTTGACAACTACTGTCAAGTGAATTAGGTTACATACGCTGCTAAAGGTGTGTATGCAATAGTGTCGCTACAATCACAAATTGTGAAAACGTCGACGAATAATATGTTATATTATTATATTCATATATCCATTAAAATATAACTATTAAAAGTATAAAATAACGACACAGATATATAATAAATTTGGCTCCCAACCCGGGCAATTACAATTAAAGGTATATGAATATAATAGTATATTAATAGTACATTATACACCAAGCGACTAAAGTGACCTATTAAATCCCCGAGGGAATCAATCCATATACATTTTTAATAAAAATAAATACTACTTAGGATGGACTTTTATTAAATGAAAATTGGCTTGGCATCGAGGACGGACTTCCATTTTTTTGTAGTAAGTCAAAGTGGGCCAATAATAAAAATAGCGTAAAGTATTCGTGGATAACTGGTCTTCCAAACACGCGCGATTTTTGAGCACGACGGCGCAGTGTTATAAGACCTCACAGATTAGACCGATTCAAACGTCATTATAATTATTATTTTCTATCTTATAAACCCATCCAAAACACCTATGTTATAGTTGTAGTTAATATTTAAAAATATTCAAAGTGTATAAATAATTACTCCTAATATTTTTCGCACCTCAATTTGTTTAGCCTTGTAAATGTCATCTTTATGTCGTTTACGGCTTTTGTAAGTTTTAAATTGTCATTAATTGTTTTTACGCTGTTTTTGATAGATTAAGTTATTTTTCTTCTCGAAACCTTGACTCAAAACATCAAATTGCAGGAGGTTATGGACACAGGACACGCGTGAGACACCATTGAAGCTTCTGGAGTTTGTAATTTGATGAATTTTTGTGTTAATAAGTGATATCATGTGCCAGCTTCCGCTGATCGAGCATCTAAAAGGGCACGAGAACTATGGTACGTGGAAATTCGCGGTACAGATTTATTTAGAACACGAAGAGCTTTGGGACGCAGTAAAAGGCTTTTTTATGTTTTTTTAATTATTTCTCTAAAAATAAAGTGATCGTAGAAAAAATCTTGTGTGCAATTCGAGCAGAAAGTGCGTTGCAGCTTTCGGCAGATTTCACGCGCTCCGCTACGCGTCGCGCGGGCAACTCTCTGCCGCAAGCGGCAAAGTATCACTTTCCGCCCTTAATACACAAATAGCTATTTTTCTTAGGTGTAACCAGTATTAAGCACTAATGTTATGGACCTCATGTTCTAAATCGAATTTGTACCTGTGCCGTTTTATTCACTTTAGAAGCCACCATCCAGGGAATGGTCGAGTAGAGAATCCCATCAGGCTATGAAAATTTATTGATTTACAGAAATTTGAAAAAAGTGCATTAACATGCATCCTCCCCTCTCCCCCCATTAAATGTATGGTTCTGAACATTCTGAGGATATTCCTGCAACATTCTGAATATACAAAGAATATCCCCTGAATATACAATTTCAAATAATTCTACAAAATTCCAAATGAATCTACCACGAATATTCATAGTATATATTGAATATTCTGGAAACATTCATTGAAGAACATTCTTAGATAATGCTTTTCTCAATATTCTCAGAATAATCCTAGCTTATATATAATACGAAAAAGAATATTCATTTGGGAATATTCTCTGAATATTTAGGATATTCCCATTTTCACTTTCTAGGAATATTCCAAAAAGCATAAAGATATTCTTAGCATTTTTAAAGAATATTCCAATATGCCATAATGAATATTCCCTTATTTAGTTGCACCCGTGACTGGAGCTCTTGGGTTGCAGGAGTCCTGGGTTGCTTAGACGGGCTGTGTACGTCCTCTAGCTCGCCCCACTTCCGGCATTTGATCTTCTTCGGCTTCTTGTCTACCATACTCTTTATCAAGTTAACTATCTGGTCAAATACGTCTTCCTTACCTTCCTCTTGTATGGTCCTAACTTTATGGTGCCGTGAATCCTTCGTGGCTGCTTTATATTTAAGAGGTTCTTGGTTTGCAGGAGTCGTAGGACGCTTACACGAACTGCGCACATGCTCTAGCTCGCGACAATTACAGCACCTGATCTTCTTCAGCTTGTACGAGTCCGGCTTGTAAGGTTTGTCCACTCGTAAGGGAGTGGGAGTCGTATTTAGTCAAATTCAACTTAGACATGCATAAGTGTCATTATTAGGTTACGGAACGCGGGCGCAAAACCTTGCCATCATTGATGGTACAGTGGCCACCTTGTAAGCGTTTTTAAAAACTACTATTTTTCAGAAAAAAAAGCCTTTTCAAAGTTTAAGTATTGAGCTGCTGTGATTCCAAAAATTCTATAAAACTAGTGTATGGCATCACCTTTTCAAAAAAATAAGTATTTTGATTGGTTCATATTTTTACATAAAAAAGTGACCACTGTTCCAGACTCTCCTCCATACTTTAATTATTAAGTTATGCAAAAATCCCAATTAATTAAAAACATTGCGAGTAAGCTAATTGTAGCTTAAATTCAAAATAACAAAATTCCTTAAGGTGGCAAAAACTGGTACGTCTACCCTACACAAGACCATCGCACGCACGATGCTTTTTAACGACGAAATTATAGATTTGGAGGTTGATAATTTTGAAGATTTAACAATTTTTAAAAGAAGAATTACCTTCTGCAGCGGCTTCGGCCGCCTTAACAGCACCGGCAAATGTACACATAGCCTCCGCTTTAGCATATTTGTCGACAACATCTTGTAATTCCGTATCGGGCACCATCGACATCTGCGATACCGTTTCTACACGACTGGCTGACGCTTCCGCCATTTTTTCCACGACTGATTTTTGAAATTTTAATTCCTTAGCCGGCATGGTTGTGTCTGTCATAGCTGCCGGTATATCTTCATGAGATGCTACGTCGTCTCTCTTTTTTAATTCGCCCTCCACACTCCGATCAAACCTTGATATTGGATAGCAAGTATATTACTAGATATGTGTATTGTTAAGAATTTGAATTTAAGTTTTTTTTTCTGTTGTTAACCTTCCGGTAGTCGCGCCACTGTCTGTGAGACCAGGCCATCCCTTTTTATATTGTAAACACTAAGCGTACCGAATTTGGCTGAACGGCTTAGTACCTTCATCTATCATTACGATCGAATTTCAGTCGACTTTTGGCAGTTGCTGCGGATAGTATGTCGAGTTATAGCGATTTCGGGTATCTCAGACCGGCGCGACCAGTGCAGGTACAAAGTTATGAGAGGGTAATTTTCTAGACATTTTTGTTAATTACTATTATAGAGAAATGTTAACTTTTAGCGAAGGCGCACTATGAAAAGGAGCAAGCATATTTGCAAAAACTTCTGAATGATGTAGGACTAGATGATAGTGATAGTGAAGGAATTGTTTTTGAAGATGAATCTGATGAAGAGGAACAGTGCGATGGGTATTTTGAAATATAATATAAACTGAAATAACAAGCCCACATTTACTCATTTTCTTTTAGGTAAGAATGGTACCACGCATTGGAAAAAGCATCCTCCACTGCTAGAACGGGGCAGGATAACATAATAATCGGCTTACCAGGGCCAACACAGGCAACCAAGTGTTTAAAGACCGCTGAGGAGATTTGGAATTATTTCTTCGATGACACGATAATTGGAATTATTGTTGAAAGTATGAATAAATACATTTTGTCTATCCAAGCAAATTTTCCAAGAAACAGATATGCTAATCAAATAGACAACATCGAAATCCGGGCTTTCATAGGACTTTTATATTTATCTGGTCTCGGTCACTCCAATCGCTCAAACGCCGAGTATCTTTGGAGAAGAGATGGATATGACTTAGAAATGTTATTCTTTACAATGAGTTTGCAGAGGTTCCGATTTCTTGTACGTTGTATACGTTTTGAGGACAAAGAAACATGTTCAGATCGAACAAAATTCGATAAACTAGCACCCATTCGTTCAATATTTGATCAATTTAGGAACAATTGTTGAAATGGTTATAATCATTCGGCCTATGTCACTATTGATGAGATGCTTCCAGCATTTAGAGGAAAATGTTCTTTTCGTCAGTACATTTTCTCAAGGCCCAACAAATATGGGCTGAAGATCCTAGAAGTTTCTGACGCAAAAGTCTTTCATACTTCTAACATGGAAGTCTACGTGAGATCCCAACCCGAAAGACCATATAAACTTTCTAACAAAACCTAGGACTTGGTTTTAAGAATGTGTAAACATCTTTCTAGTTCACATATTAACTTTACGATAGATAACTGGTTTACATCTATTCCTTTGGTGCAAAAATTACTTCAGGATTACAAAATAACTGTAATTGGAACAATAAGAAAAAATAAGACTGAATTGCCAAGTGAATTTTCAAAACCTACTACTAAACCACCCATCCACACAAGTATGTTTGGCTTCACCGAGGATTTAACAATCGTTTCATATATACCAAAGAAAGGGAAAAATGTTATATTAACATCCAGTATGCATGATCATGACGATATTGATCCTGATACTGGTGAGAAATCTAAACCGATAATTGTTAGTACATCTAACAAGACAAAGGAAGTCGATGTTGTCGACAAGTTGTGTGCTTCATACGATTGCTCCCGTAACAGTAAAAGATGGCCCATGGTGATATTTTACATGTTGAATATTGCAGGAATCATGTAACGATTAGTCGACGAGGCCTCTGCCAGCAGAAATAGAAGAAGAGCAGAGATTGTCAATTTATCATTTTTATAAAAAGTTCGCCATTTCGGTATTTCATTTTATTCTTTATTCCTGCGTAATTATTTAATGTTAATATATTATTTCTTTAGTTTAAAGTGTTCCTTCCAAATATTTGTGTGTGAGACAACCCACAATGAAACACAGATCACTCGACTTCTCCTCTGATCGGCAAAAATAACGCGGGACTTAACATCTTCGCATCAAGTTTGGCGTCCCAACTGTGGCCAGAAGAATTATTCGTGTATGTAACGTGTGCTTATTGTTTTAAAATTCTAAACAGACACTGATCGTCTCGTCAGTACTATTTAAAACGTTTGTTGTTTCCTTAATACTCCATATTTCATCACTTCAGGAAATAATTTTGTGACTATTGAATTCTCTGTTGCTTTTAATAACTTTTATAGTTAACTGCATGTTATGTAATGAAATCAAGCCGCAAGAAGCAAGACAGAAACATAACAGATTCGTTTCAGCAGATAGTAATGTCACCCGATATGTTGAAAACTCTCATCGAAAGCATTTGTATCTACATAAAAGATGATAATCAAACAGTAAGTACTGCTAATTTCTCTGCATGCAAAGCTAGATTTGACGGATCTTCAGGAGCGGATGTGGATGCATTTATAGATGCAATCACAACCTACAAAGAACGTTTGAAGATTTCAGATGATAATGCTATCAAAGGTCTCAGTATGTTACTCTGTGATGCAGCAGCTACATCGTGGCAAGGGATCAAAGGATCCATTGCTTCTTTTGATGAAACAACTAAGGCTCTTTTACATGGTTATGGAATTGCTAAGCACGCATACCAAATATTTAGAGATATCTTTTCCACTGCTCAAGGTAACGAGAAAACAAATGTATTTGTTAGTCAAAAAAGTGCCTTATTTTCAAGATTACAAGGTGATTCAGTTGTCTCTGAACACGTACAGATAGATATGCTGTATGGATTGCTAAATCCATTGATTAGAGGTAAAATCTGTCGTGATCAAATTAATGATTTTCGCGGATTTATTGAAGCAGCTCGAAAAGTAGAAATGTCTTTACAAGACAACGGTGCTTTAAAACCTGTTACTTCAAATCAGAACTCACACAATTATGTTCGAAAACAAAAACACTGTTCTTATTGTAAAACTTATGGACATAATAAAGACGAGTGTCGTAAGCTATTAACCCGTGAGAAGGAAGCATCTACTGACACTCCTAATAATCAAACCATTTCTGATACTAATGGTTCATCCAAAGTTTTAATTTGCTATGGTTGCCAGACACCAGGGTATATGCGAAGCAACTGTCCAAAATGTTCAAAACCATCAAAGTCAACTCGACCAGCTAAATTTTTGTGCAGCTCGTTATCTCAAGCTTCAGATAACTTGTGTCCTTTAGCATATATTACAGTTGAAGGTCATATAGGTATGACATCTCGATTCAGGTGCTCAATCCTGTATAGCAGGAGCAAAGCTACGGGAAATTTTACTTGATGACAAGATTCCTTATGCTACTAGACCCATGGAAATGATTCTACCTGATGGAAAAGTAAGCTTAGTAGCGGCTCTGTTTTTTCAAGTCTCTATTACACTTCAATACAGACAACACAATTTAAGTCTCATTTCAATTCCTGAGCATACTTCTAGTAGAACACTACTCGGCTCTGACTTTTTGAAATTAGGCAACATTGTTTTGGATATTCCACGTGGTTCTTGGTGTTATGGGGATGCTCCAGAGATATTGTATCTATTTGTAGAAGAACCTTTTAACCAGTATTGTACGTTGAATGCTATAAATCTCTCAGAAGTCAATCTAAGAGATTCCGAAGCGACTAATTTAACTCCTTCTCAAAGAACTGACCTTAACAATGTGTTGCAGGAAAATAGTGACATCTTTAAGGAAATTCTAGAGTCTACACCATATGCTGAACATTCCATACAATTATTGGATGATACACCTATTTCAGTCCCTCCATACAGGCTCTCGGAATATAAGAAAGAATTACTTCGAAAGGAAATCGATAAATTGCTGTCTATGAATATTATCGAAGAGTGCGACTCTCCGTATGCAGCGCAAGTGGTATTGGTTCGCAAAAAGAATCGTGGGGTAAGGCTTACCGAAGACTATCGTAAACTTAATTCATTTACCCGCAAGGATAAGTATCCTCTGCCCCGGATTGATGATATAATCCACAGTACGAAACAACTTGAGTATACAGGGTGTCCCGGGACTAATGGGAAAAAAGTCAGGAGCGTATAATCTGAGCCAAAATAATGTTAGTACTTCATATAAACTTTTTCTATGGAGGCCCTCGTTTTCGAGTTATAGGCCTCCAAAGTATTAATTTTGAATTTGGTTTTTATTTTTATTTTTTGTACTAGTTATTTGATCTTTATCAAATTTACGGCAAACCTATAATGTACGTGTATGTTTATTTTGGAAAGGTAAACAGATTTACAGTACTGCCTTGAAGCCAGGGACGGACTACTCGCAATGGTTAGTGAACCAAAAAATTTGCAGGGATGGCACACCCTGTATGAAATCATCGAAATTGACTTCTCCACACATTAAGCTAACGAAAAGGTACTCTTGTTAGAATTCGATAAAACAAGCCGTTTGGATAATATTTACAGTTTTATTAATGCACTACGTACAAATCTACCTGACTAACTTATTAATACGATGTCCAGGATTTACTTCCTTTTAATCAAAATTACGAACATAACATTATTAAACCATTAAGAAAACCTCAAAAAATACAAGTTATAAAACATTAGACTAATACTAATTCCTAAACAACAACAAAAACTAACGTTATTCTAATAAATGTTCAATATGAGCTCCTCCCACTTCCACGCACATGCTAAGTCTACGAACGTTGTTTCTTTTCACTTGAATGAGCAATCCCACACTATTTCTGATAACATTGAAGTGTAACACAATTCTGTCTATTAAATCTTGTTTTGTTTGCACAGGTGTTGCGTATACCTTACTTTTGAGATAACCCTAGAGAAAGAAATCCATGGGATTAACGTCTCCTGATCGCGGTGGCCATTGAAAAGGGCCTCCACGACCAATCCATCTATTAGGAAACCTTGTGTGTAAATGCTGTCGTACATCCAAACTGAAATGAGGAGGAGCCCCATCATGCATGAACCATAAATTCCTACGAGTTTGTAGTAGCACATCATCAAACAGGTTCCATAACTAATTTTGCAAAAACTCCAAATATCTTTGACCAGTCAAAGTACCGTCAATAAAGTATATGGCTCTATCAAATGATTGCCAACTATTCCTGCCTAAATATTAACCATGAATCGATGCTGGCTCCTAGTTTGGATAATGCCATGTGGATTCACATCATCCCATAAATGCATATTATGAGAATTTATGATTCCATCTCTGGTGAAACCGGATTAGTTCGTAAAGAGAACGTTACTAATAAATGTATTGTCTGCTTGTTGTTGTCGCAGAAACCACTGGCTATAATCAAGTCGTGCAGGATAATCAGCCACTGTCATACTGTGTACTTTTTTCATGTGAAAAGGATATAACAGCTGTTCTTTTAGGACGCGATGAACAACTAATTTCGAGACGTTATGTTCTCTTGATACTTTTAGAAAACTCGTTGATGGTTCATTATCAACTGCATTTAACAAGTCTTGTTCAACTGCCACAGTACGTATGCTTCGTACTGGACCGTCCCCACCTTTTTTTGGCAAAAATATTCCTAAAATTAAAAATTTTGTTTTGTATACATAGAAAATTACATTTACTTATTCATACCTGTTTCTCGTAACCTGAGATCAATACACTCAAACATTCGTCTGTCTGGCAATGCTCTGTTTGCAAAATGTTCTTCATAAAGCCTTCTGGCCTCTAAACAGTTTCGAGAAGCCAGTCCATACATTAGATGCATATCTGCGTACTCGATAAAAGCGAATTTTGCCATTGTAACTGTTAAATTAAGGACTTATGAATTATTGACAAGTACTGACTACGAACTATTCTACACAACGTTTGACAACTAATCCTATGGTAACTTGATAAACGGTAAAAACACTTGTAAAAAGTTTTTACCAACTTTCGAATTGATAAGTCGTTAATGTTTTTCATCTTCTGCTATTATTTTTTTGTAGTACTGTAGGTAAATCTTGGACATCTATTAATAAGTTACGTTTTACCTCGTTGTGTACTTATAAAAATGGTGAATGCGTAAATTGGTACGTATTGCATGAATAAAACTGTAAATATTAGCCAAACGGCTTATTTTATCGAATTCCAACAATAGTATCTTTTCGTTAGCTTAATGTGTGGGGAAGTGAATTTCGATAATTTCATACAGGGTGTGCCATCCCTGCAAAATTTTTGGATCACTAACCATTGCAAGTAGTTCGTCCCTGGCTTCAATGCACTACTGTAAATCTGTTTACCTTACCAAAATAAACATACACATACATTATATCTTTGCCGTAAATTTTATAAAGATCAAATAACTAGTACAAAAATTAAAAATAAAAACCGAATTCAAAATTAAAACTTTGGAGGCCTATAACTCGAAAACGAGGGCCTGCATAGAAAAAGTTTATATGAAGTACTAACATTATTTTAGCTCATATTATACGCTCCCGACTTTTTTCCCATTAGTCCCGGGACACCCTGTATAACTGCGCTGGATTTAAAAGCTTTTCTGATAGAGATAAAACAGCCTTCATTTGTCCATATGGTACCTTTGGGTACACTAGAATGCCATTCGGTCTCTGCAATGCGCCAGCGACTTTCCAACGTCTCATTGACCGCTTCCGGTTTGGCCTTCAAGACGTTAATATCCTGGTATATTTGGATGATATGATCGTCCTTTCATCGTCTTTTAGTAATCACTTAATAGACCTAAAAACAGTATTTAATCGTCTTCGCCATTCCAAACTTCACCTAAATTGAAATAAATGCTCTTTTTCATGTGATTCTGTCCTGTATTTAGATCACATCATTTCACCTCTAGGATTTTCACCAAATTATGACAAAGTTAATGCCATATCTAATTTACCAGAACCTAAGAATGTGCAGAACCTACTTTCATTTCTGCAAACTTGCTCTGGGTACCGAAGATTCATACCTGGATTTGCTGATATAGCCCAACCATTGTCCATGCTCACTAAAAAGAAAGCAATGTGGTTGTGGGGTCCTCCTCAAATAGAGGCATTCAATCAATTAAAAGCTATGTTAACCACCAGTCCAATCTTCCGAAAGCTGATTAATCAAAGCTTTTCATTTTTAGGACAGATGTCAGTGCCTACGCACTTGGAGCGTGTTTACTCCAGGGGGAGACATTGGAAGATGAGCGTCCTATCGAATTTATTGGCAGATTGTTCACCGCAGCGGAAAATAACTACTCCACGACAGAAAGAGAAGCGCTAGCTGTCGTTTGGTCAGTAATCAAATTTAGAGGTTACTTAGAAGACTCTACAGTCATTATCCAAAGTGACCACCAGCCCTTGAAGTGGATCATGTCTCTCAGCTCACCTTCAGGTCGCTTAGCACGTTGGAGTTTAATTTTGCAATCTTATGATTTAAGAATTGAATACACCCCAGGCCGTTTAAATGTTGTAGCGAACATGTTGTCTCGCCCAAGTGTGGCGGAAGCCACTGAGACTAACCCGGTATCAGTAGATATGCCCAGACAGCCAGTTAGCGAAATACGCAAACTGCAACTGGAAGATGAAGATCTTCTTAAAATTATCATCTCTTTCGAGAGCCTATCGAATAATGACCTCGACCTCAAGAGATGGCTAGAGAGAGGTTATGTGATGAATAATGGGATACTGTACAGATATGTTCCTGAAGCCGATGAAGAAGAGGCTCAGCAGGTTGTACCCAAGAAGCAAATCCCATCCATTTTAGCAGAATATCAGGACTCAGAACTAGCAGGCCATTATGGTGCTGAAAGGACTCATCGAAGAATTGCTAAACGATATTATTGGCCAGGAATGCGAACAACTATTGCGAAGTATGTGTCAAACTATATTGAGTGTCGGCGCTACAAAGCAAATAACTTAAAACCAGCTGGACAATTGAAAACACCTGTTCAGTCTAGAAGGTTTGAAACCCTATCAATTGATCTGTTTGGTCCATTACCGAAGACTATGCATGGTTACAAGTGGGTTTTCATAATAGAGGATACTGCCAGTAGATGGGTTGAGCTATTCCCTCTACAGAAGGCCACTGCAGAAAGGTGCGCTCGATGATTAATCGATGAAATAATTTTAAGATATGGAACTCCAAGGAGAGTTATTAGTGATAATGGTATGCAATTCGTAAGTGAAGTGTGCAACAAGTAGCCCATGTCTTAGGCTTCAAGCAAACTCTCACTCCCGTGTATCACCCCGCGGCAAATCCGGTCGAACGAAAAAAACCGCGACCTCAAGTGTCAGTTGTCAATTTTGAAAGAAAAGGATCCTACCCAGTGGAAAGAAAAATTATCGGCGATACGTTTCTCAATGAATTCAGTATGGTCGCAATCAACCGGTTTTAGTGCTGCTTACCTTACGTTCGGGTGCGAATTGAGAACGCCATATAACGCTAATCGCGACCCTCGTGCTATCCTGGATTGTGACAATTTTGTACCCGAGGTATCACCATATCTACAGACTTTAGCAACAACCTTAAGTGTAGCCCGAGAAAATCACGAGAAAGCTCAATATCGTGCCAAAGACTATACCGATAAAAGTCACCGACCTGTCGCTCCATTTCAAGTAGGTGATACTGTACTCGTAGATGTACACGCACTTAGTAAATCCAAGGACTCATATACTAGTAAGTTCGCTCCGCGTCGCGATGGACCGTACCAAATCCACCGTATTATTACTCCGACAACTTACGAGGTTGGTACCGTTAGCAAACCTTTTGAAGTGGTTGGAAAATATAATGCATTAGCGTTGACTCCATACCACAACCTCGCCAATGTTAATGCTCCAGTGCCGGTACGACCACTCCGAAAAAGAGGTCGACCACGTAATAATCCTTTGGATACATCAGAGACGACTGTACCGTAAACTGAGATATCGACTCCCGTAAGTCCTCCAAGGAGAAGAATCGCTAAACCCAAAAGTTGCTCCTGTTGTTTAGCGACCTTCAACTTCCCTGCTGCTACTCTCGAGACGATCCGTGAAGCAGAGGGGGAGAATTGTAACGATTAGTCGACGAGGCCTCTGCCAGCAGAAATAAAAGAAGAGCAGAGATTGTTAATTTGTCATTTTTATAAAAAGTTCTCCATTTTGGTATTTCATATTACTCTTTATTCCTGCGTAATTATTTAATGTTAATATATTATTTCTTTAGTTTAAAGTGTTCCTTTCAAATATGTGTGTGCAAGACAACACACAATTAAACACAGATCACTCGACTTCTCCTCTGGTCGGCAAAAATAACCCCGTGCTTAACATCGCATCAGGAATCAATTGTAAAGTCATATACAAAGCTAACAATCCCGATAAAAATTATTTACGTCGACGACATTTTTTGAGATATATAGCAAACTTATTAATCCATCCTGCAAAGGAGAGCAACTCTTACGAATCTTCCGAAGACATTGAAGCTAAGACTAATGGAAGTTACTAAGACAGAAGATAGAGAACTTGCAGGAAGACTGCTACCCCCTGGTAGATGTACCCTCTGCAGGTGGAAAAAAAATAGAAACAAACCAGATATTCTTGTTATAAATGCAATACGTATTTGTGTTTAGAGCATATTACCTTTGTGTGTCCCAAGTGTAGGGAAACACAATAATAGTATCTAGCTCCAGGTTTTTTGTTTAGCATACATTGAGTTACTATTTTCAAGTTATTAATCGAGTTATAATTTTCTGTGTGCTTTTTACAAAATTATATTTGTTAGTATGTTTTTTTTGTGAATTTTTTCAAACCTTCATTATATTTCAATTAATAAAGTTTAAATAACTTACTTTCACTAGAACGATTTATTTTTTACTATAATACCATATTCTATGAAAAAATAAAACACAAAAATCATTTCCTATTTTTAAACCCCACCTGGTCTGTGCGACCGGGCGACTAATCTTGAAAAAAAAATTGGCGCGACTACCGGAAGGTTAAGAACAGGATTACCTACTAGTGAGGAAGCGAGACTTCAGACTGATTTATTTATGTTATTTTTAATGAAAAGGCTGCTTATGTAGTTAGGTACTTACCATTGCATGAGGGATTCTTGTCTTTCGCCAGCGATATTTTTCTTTTTTGGTGATTCACCTTCAGCCATGATTAATTTCGGTAATAAAAATCTTGGATCTTTTTTCGGAGGTTGGTCGTCCTGCAAAAATTCAGCCAGGAGATCTTTATCTATACTTTTAAATTTAGATCCTTCTTCGTTTATCTAAAATATTATAATTGGGATCACGTTCAATTTGACAATTAATAATATTATTTACATCCAAGTGACAACTAAAACCTTTATTGTCGAGATATTTTGATTAGTTTTATTGAAATAATTGTTTTAATCTCATTGGTTATATTAGAGGGTAATTTTGTCGTTTGAGCAATCAGAAAAGGGTAACCAAATTCATAAATAAGTTGTATGACCAAAAAATGCACGTAAAGATGAAGATGATATATAAGTTGATAATTCGATATATTTACGTTTTAAAAAGAATTGTTATACTGAAAATATGAATATAGAATAACATTACGATAATTGTTTAGTGATATGAATCTCATAAGTTAGGTGTCAACTTAACAAAAACTTTTTTTTATTTAATTACCAACAAGGTCAGTAGCGGTTACATAGTAGGGGAAAGAAGGGTAAGACCGGGTAGCTAACACTTTTCGGCATGTTGAAGCCAAATTACTTCAACCAGAGCTTGCTTGATAGAACGACTTGACGTATTGTTTATCGTATCACAATATGTTTCAGAAAAGTCGTAGATTCATTACTTTTTCCAGAAAAATATGTTTTTCTCAAAATGTCAAATCACCCGATCTTACCCCACTAGTGGGGTAAGATCGGGTGCACATATTAACTTTATGAAAAACTATAAAAACTACATTTTAATTCAGAAAACTTTAATTTTAACAAAAAATATTAATCTTACGAACAAAACACTTTCCACATTGGATCCATCCTTCTCCTTGTTTTGAGTTAGAAAAAGATTCGTTGCAGTATAAACAATGATCGTCGGACTTGTTATCCTCCCCATCGGAAGAATCATCAGACGAGATCGAGGTAGAGGTTACAAGAATTTTTGAGGAGACTTTTTTCTTTTTCTGAGCCTTGGTACGCTTGTGTTTTTAATTGTTTGGTTTCGATGTTGTCTGCTTATTTGGTTTATTTGAGTCATCAATAACCAATTTTCTTTTCTGTGCCGTTATTTTTCTTTCATTTTCTTTTTTCTATTCCTCTATCTGAGATTCGAGTTCTGTTTTGTATGGTGAAGAAGTTAATATTGCACATTTCCCTTTTCGTTTATCTATTCTTTCTGTTTTCTTTCTTTCAGCAGAAGGTGGTGGCATCAGATGTTTGGATGATATATCAAAAGCTGTTGATGCAGCTGGCTTTGCATCCGTAAAAATTTGTGGTTCTAAACTTTTAGAACAGCAGGGTTCATTTGGAAATGGTTCGTCAATATTGGTTTGTATTGGTTCGTTAATCTCAACTACCGTTTCACACGTTGTTTGTGCAGGTTTTTCTCCTGTTGCTGGGTCCACTTGTAGAACAACATCTGCTTCTGCCTGTGGGGGTGGGTCTCCTTCTTGAACTGCATTTGTCTCTACCGAAACAGGTCTATCTGTGGTTGTTGAGGGAGCAAACAGGTGATCAGGAAAAATATTTCGGTTTAAAGGATATATTCCTGTTTGCTTGAATCCATTCACTGCCGTCCGCATTCCTGCTGCCTTAAGGAAATCTGCACCATACAGTTTAGCTACTTGTTGAATTGTAACAGCTCTATCAGGATGTGTTGCAAGCCACTGGCGCACCTCCTGTTGATAATAGGTGCTCAATGGAGCCATGAAGGTCACGTCTAGCGGCTGGAGTCGATGAGAACAATGTGGTGGCAAGCACAACAACACAACATTGTTTTCTCTGGCCATATAAATAAGTTCGAGACTCTTTGTGTGGGTAGTATGACCGTCCAAAATCAGAAGGACTGGTTTTTCAGACGTTGGTTTAGAAAACTCAATAAATCTTCCAAACAAATACACGAAAATGTCTGTTTGCATCCATCCAGAAGGGTGATATTGAGCGAAACTTCCCGGTGGTGCATCGTCAAGCAGCGCGGGATTTTCTCTCTTTCGAGGAAAAACAAACATTGTTGGCATAAAATTTCCGGCCGCATTCATGCAAGTTTCAGCAGTAACCAAAACGCCTCGTTCGGCTGATACCAATGCTCCAACCTGTTTTTTTCCTCGTGAAGCTAGGATTTTGGATGGTTTGTTGGGAACTGTGGTTATTCCCGTCTCATCGACGTTATAAATATCACTAGGAGAAAAATTGTGTTTTTTATACAAACCCTCCAACAGATCGAAAAATTTATAAACAGCTTGTTTATTGAATCCCATGGCCCTTGCTATTGAAGTGTTTTCTGGAAATCGAAGAGAAATATTGTTCTTATGCCTCTTTAAAAAACCATATGTTTGGAAACAAATTTAATTTAATATGTTCCAAACATGAACCATCATAAAATGCTTAAACCACCCCTGCATCCCGTGCTCCAACGGTTTATTGCCCGCTAAGGAATACGGGGCATATCTAACGAACCGTAACTCACCGGTACCCTCTCATTGGTCATAACCACAGGGTGACGTCAATTGCGTTTCGTTAGGTATGCCCCGGGGTCTTTTGCCGGCAATTTCCAGCATAAAACAATAGAGAGATGGGTAGTCAGTGGAATTTCAGATGCTGATCTGTGAGCATCGACAAAAATAAAGCGGTTCCCTCTGCAGTCACCGACAAAGGGACACCTTATCATTTTACAGTTATTATGGGTAGTTATTAACTACATACTTGTACACAATTGTCTCAACTTTTGGTGTAACTATATACAATTGTATTTACACAAATAAACAATTTAAATCGCAAACTCAACTTGCAGTTTACTTCCATTCACGAACCAGATTACTATCGATATACAAAGACAGTCCTATCGAAGACCCATAGAATTAATAGATTAATACAATTCTACACCATATAACCAGTCTTTTCCGGCCATCTTAGTTTCTTCATTGAATTTGTGTTTCAAATTATTTTTAGTTGCAAGATCAAACGCTAATCTTTTGACATCACTCAAAGTTAAACCAAACAATCTACTCTCTAACAGCAATATGTGCTCTAGAAATTATTTTTCTTGCTCTTCAGAAAATATCGTCGTACAAGGTCCCAAGCTACCTTTTCTAGCGGCTTGGCTAGAAGTTAGTTGATTTGTTCTAGCCTTTTTTACTCGATCTTCTAAAGTAGACTGCGGAACATTGAAGGCTTTTGAGGCTTTTAGGTATCCCATGCGTCCAGACAATACTTCCTCTATAGCGCCTTCCATACTTTCCTGGCTCCAGGATTGCCGATTTGTCTTTCTCTCGTAAGTTCTAGGCATATTGTCTCTGTAAAAATAGAATAATGGATTAAAATCGGAAATAATGGGGTAAGATCGGGTAGTACCCGATTTCGCCCCACTCGGACTACCCGGTCTTGCCCCAAGTACAGAATTTAAGAAAATGCTCTAAAACCACTCTAATATTTAAATTATTCCTTCATTCTTATGCATATATTGAACCTTATTTATCATATAATGGGTGATACTGCAGCAAGTTTTCATAACTATAAATGCCAATAAGTAATGATCGTTCAAATTGCAAGCAACATTAGAGAAGCGACATGCAAAAACAAACTTACCTCAACTGACAACGTACGTTCTCCAGCATCGACTCGATACTACTGCCGCTAAGTCGTCTCAGCTTACGGAATGTATTTCACGTTCTGTGCTCCAGGTGGCATTAGTAGTAGCAGCACAGTCAAGGTACCCGCTCTCACCCCACTACCTGGTCTTACCCTTCTTTCCCCTAAATATATATCTTGATACATAGTAAGGGCGCCCAAAAGGGGATTTTGGGATTTACTAAAGCGCGGCAGATTAACATACAGGGAGGTACCTAGTACCCCATTAAATACCTCCACCAAGTATTAGCCCCGTATATTTGGCCGCGCATCAAGAATAAAGTATCAGATTAGTAAAAAAAATTGATCATCTGAAATTCTCGAGCGCGTCAGATTAAGGTAGGGTAAGTTAGTTATATCTTGAAAAGGGTATATTTCACTAATAGTTCAGTAAATAAAGGGAAAAACTTAACATTAATGACGCCCTATTTTCATCTTCCGGTTGTATGTAGCATTTGGTACCTCATTAAACATGAGACAAAGTTTTGCATGCGTGCGAGGGCGGAGAAAATGGCCCCAAAAGACCAGAAAAATAGGTTTTCAGCTAATATCTCCAAAAATATGGCAGTTAGAGATTTTCGGTTCAGATAAAAATTAAAGTTCAGTTAATTTTCTACAAAAATGATTCTTATGATTTTTCTCGAAAATTTGACTGGTTTCGAGAGAAACGGCACCAAGCGCACCTCGGATAATGAGCTTCTGTGCTGTATGCCGGAGAGCACAGTCCGTGTATTTACACATCAGCGGGGGGATAAATTATTCAATAACTTTGTGAAAAATGCATAATTTTCTCATGATTTAAAGTTCATGTGGAAGAGGAATTCTGCTGCTATCATACCTTGTGAATTGAGTCACGCTTGACTCTTTGGGCCATTCGAAACACGGGTCAAACTTTCTGCTCCCGGGCAATTTTGACCTCGCCAGGAATTTGTTCCTATTTCTTTTGTATTGCACTAATTCACTCAAAATTTTCTTGATTATGGGTCCTCATGAGGTCCTTTGTCATCCCTGAAATTTGTATACCCCAATTTTTTTTAATTTTCATTTAATCGTTGTTTATTGAATCCCAAATTTTTGCTGTTTTTGGAGCGCGGGGAAATTTTGTGAACAACCATCAATTAAAAATTTATACATGATCCGATTGGTCTCTATGATACATCATTTGAAAGCTAAGAAGGTCTACTTTTCGATTGTGCAATTACTTTTTTTGACGAAGTCGTCCATTTTCCAATAAAATTAGAAAACGCGGGTTCAAGGAAAAAACGCACTTTTTGCTACAAACCATGCGGCCACGCTTGGAGGCATAAGTGTGTGTGTTTTCTGTCATTATTTTGATTAATATTATTGTCAATTATAGAAAGAAAAGTTATGAAAGTGGAGAATATTGAACAAATGTTGACGTTTTTCGTTAAAATTAACTTTTATCACCAACCCAAAACATAGAAAGTGAAGATTCAAATCTTGTAAAATTGGAGCAAAAGGTGAGAATTTGTTCATGTTGTTTTTATTCAAGAACATTTGTTTACAAGCAACTATTCTAAGTGAAATCTTGGTCTGTTCTTTCTTGTTATAGAAAAATGGAGGTCAACTCTGCTACAGCAGTGTTATTCCTTTGTAAGGAACCCGTTTCTGCAGATGCTGTCACCGTAACTCGGGACTTAGAAAATTTGATTGATTTTAGCAAGGAAAGGAAGGATAAACATCATATTTTTTTGGAAAAACAAACGTCTTTGCAAATGCACAAACAGTGCAGGAGACGCTACATTGTCAAAGGCAGAAATGGCCGATTCCAGTGCAACAATTTTGACTCTGACGAGACCAAAAAATTAGAACAATTGTGCAGCCCCAAGAAGAAAAAATAGCGCAGGAGTGATGGATTTGATTTCAGGGCCAATTATATGTTCTGTGGCGAATGTTTTCCTCCAAGAGCTTGCATGCAGGACCCTTCGTTAGAGATAATATTTTATTTCTCCATGCTATTTCGAGAAGCGATACACCTTCGGCTTTTTTCGGGAAAGGGAAAAGGTCAATAGTCGACAAATTAGAGGAAAAAGTAACGAAGAACAAGGAACTGGAAGCGGTCATTGAAAGTTTTAAAAACCAGAATCTTCCCCACGAGACCGTATTTCAGGACAGGCAAACTGGCATTGCGTCCATGTACAGTGATGATTATGGCAAAGCCCTGACAAAGATTAGATACGAGATCTTCAAGCGATTCACCAGAGACAAAAACAGAAACCAAACTGCGCTCAAACTGGCTCGGAAACGAACTGTCACCAGAAAAATGGGGATGGAAACGTGCAGAGGATATACTCGTGCCGGTTCAAACCATTAAAGAGCCAGCACTTCCGGCAATCTTAAAGATGATATTTTGTCCATGTAAGAAAGAATGTAAGGGAGCATGTTCATGCAAGATAGCAGAGCTACCTTGCTCATCTATTTGTGGTTCGTGTGAGTCACGCCAGTGTTCGAATTATAAAGACAGCGATAATATGTTATCCCAAGAGGTAGAATTAGAGGAAACTCTAGACGAACAGATTTATGTCATAATTGCAATGTATTTTTATATACTCTCTTCATCAATTCACGGACAACTAACCCGTGAATCTCTTGTACTTTGGTTAAAAATTTTCTATGTAATATTTTAGTCGATAATGTATTATTCTTGTATCATTATATTGGGTTCTCCCGTTGATAAATAAAAAAATAAATAAATAAATAAATAAATAAATAAATAAATAAATAAATAAATAAATAAATAATTAAATAAATAAATAAATAAATAAATAAATAAATAAATAAATAAATAAATAAAAATGTATTCTTCTATAATAAATGAAACATGAAGAACGTTTATAACTCTTTATTCCAAAAACCTCAATCAGTCTGGTTGCAAAAAAATTTGCAAACATTTGCGGAGAATCCGCAAGAAATTGTTGTTGAGTATTATGCGTAAATATTCTTCACTCTTGAGGCATTTTTCTTACCAAAAACCTAATGAACTTCAGTATTTTGCCACATGTGCAAAGCTGATTGTTGCTAGATTCAGGTCAACTGGTGAGGTCCATCTTGCTGTAATTAATCTTATAGCCTGTTTTCCTAATATGTATATCTTCAGGCCTCATCTGAGAGAAAAACAAGATCATCGGAAACATAAATATCCATCAAAAGTGTCTTGTTACAGGGTTTCTCATTTATGGCACCGAGGATTTTCCCAATCTGTAAAATATTGTGGCGCCATCTACAATTGGTTTCCACAATCTAAAACATTGAAAATAATGGATTCACAACACCCCCCCACCTCAAATTTTGTACAAAACTTGCATATTTCACAAGTCTCAAAATTTCCGGTTTTTCAACCCGATTTTTTTGCAGAAAATATTAATGTTGCGAAAAAAAACATGAGGACCATTTTTGTAGAAAATTAACTGTACTTCAATTTTTGTCTGAACCGAAAATCTCTAACTGTCATATTTTAGGAGATATTGGCTGAAAACCTATTGTTCTGGTCTTTTCGGGCCATTTTCACCGCTCTCGCACGCGTTTTCATGCAAAACTTTGTCTCATGTTTAATGAGGTACCAAATGCTACTTCCAACTGGAAGATGAAAATAGAGCGTCATTAATGTTCTTTTTTCCTCCTTCATTTACTGGACTATAATCTGACAATTTTCGATTGACGATAAGAAGTAGGTGGGTTACAAACTTGTAAAAAAAACGTCATCTCGACTTTCTCGAGCGTGGCTAATTTTGTTTTTATTTTGAAGGCAATAACTCAACGTTCACGAATAATACATAATCTGATGATTTCCGTAAGCCGAAGTAAGGAAAAATAATCGATAAAGTTTAATGCGTGCAGCTACGTGATGCCGGTATTCCCCTTCCCGCGTTTCTATTCCTTTCTCACTCTTTCTCTATCTATGACTCTCTCACTTCGTCCCCACTTTGGGTTCTGTTGCCATGACGTCATGACAGCTGATCGTGCAGATGGTTTTGTTTACAACGTATTTGTAACGCCTGAAATTATTTTGCGATTTTGATGTTTAATATGTGAATTAAAATTTAGAAAAAAGTTACTATGAGTGACATTAATGTAGATTTTACAATAGTACATTAAAGTATAAGTGGATAAAGAAGTCTTTCAAACACGCGCGATTTTTCGAGCCCGACGGCGTTGCCGGAGTGCTCGAAATCGAGCAAGTGTTTGAAAGACCAGTTATCCACGAATACTTTACGCTATTTTTTTCATCGGTTAACTTTGAAATCATAAAATATTATTATTCCGTCCTCGATGCCCAGCCAAATTTAGTGACAGTCCATCCTAAATAGTATTTATTTTTATTTGACGTTACAAGGTACTGCTGTCAGATCAATAATCAAAAAGTTTCTTTATTTATATTTAAAAGGATACAATGTATATATGAATATATAAATAAATTTTGCAGAAAAAACCAAATAAGACACTGGTTCACAATGAAAATATACAATTTAAAAACTAATAAAACAAGTTGTCATTGATACTTACGTTTCTCGAGTTGTTGTTGTTACCATAGGGACTTTAGAAAACGCGAGTGTTTGAAAGTTCGATTTAAACACGCCGAGGCGTGCTTTAAATAGGGAATATGAGGCATCAATAAAAAAAGATTTAAAAAATCTAAATTTTAAGCAAGCTATTGTTAAGTTTTTCATCGATCATTGGGCTGATCAGGAGATGGCAGCGATTATCGGTAGTAAGGTTATTTACATAATACATTATTTGTGTTATGAATATTCTGTTACCGATAATAGAGTAACGCGCATCACTAATTATGAGTTGTCTTGCCCTGACCACGAAGAAGCGGATACAAAGATAGCATTTCTTGCTTGCTAACAAAAAAAAGATTCTACTATTGCTTGCAGAGCATCGGATACTGATATTTTGGTGATCATGTTGGCAAATATAGAACACCTGCAAGCAACAGTAGAAATCTGGATGGATCTTGGAATTGGCAATGCACGCCGATACATCGACGTATACGCTCTCTCCAAGGCACTTCCAGGTTTGCATGCATTCACTGGTTGCGATTTCAACCCAGCATTGTACCGACGAGGGAAAAAGAAACCTTCACAGTTTCTGATGACTTCTGAAACTTTTCAAAATGCATTTCTGGATTTGGGATCAAAGGAGCACCATGTGCAGGATTCGTTTCACATTATACAGTCTTTGACTTGCCACCTGTACGGGTTAAAGAAGTTAAGCGATCTAAATCAAGCCAGCATTGTTATCTTCAATAAGACGTACAAGGTCAAAGACAAGTCTCAACCCTTCTCCTTGAGTATCCGGAATTACGATGCGTGCCACTTGTCACCGTGTCAATCGGAGTTCTTCCAACAAGTGTTACGCACAAGATTCATTGCATGCGTGTGGAGTAATGCCCATAAAGCAAAAATGATTGATCTTTTACCAACGGACTATGGATGGAGAGTTGTCGACGAAAAATACCAAATGATCTGGTTTGCGGGTGATCAATTGCCAAAAGCGTATGAAGATGTAGTTATAACACCAGATATTTTTGAGGATACTCCGGAAATAGGTATATTTTTTCTGCAATGATTGAAGAAATCGTTATTCATGAAGAAAAATTACGTTTAATACTATCATGATTTCTTGTTACAGATACACAATCTGAGGATGAAATCGAGCCAGAAGATGATTCTACCGACGAAGATGATGATTGAAAAATATTCTCAAATAAATTTATATTTTTTATACTTATTTTCTCATAAATAAAAGTTTTGTACTTCAAAGAATATATACTGTTTTTTATTCATGCTATTTTTTCAGCTCTTTAATTTTTTAAGTTAAGAGATTTGAAAAACTACAAAAAAAAATTCTTTCAATTGTCAGATTAGGTGAATCCCTCCAGATAATTGTCAGATTATGAGACAGCACGTTCAGGGTATATAAATGAACCATATATATCTTAATCTCACGCGCTCGAGTATTTCAAAATGACGATTTTTTTGCACATTCTAATAATGGCCGCGAGTTTGAGTCACATCCAAATCGTCAGATTATTACATAAGAGCCTTCTTTTAGGTTTACTTAACATCCCCTTTGAAAATCTGACGCGTTCGATCAAATTTATTTTTTTTCCGTTTTCAACCCTTAGGGTGTAGCCTCATGCAGTCGCTCGTCGCTAGTTTCCAGCGATAAATATGGTCACGTGACCGTATTTTAAATTTCCCGCGATTTAAAAAAGTAGTGAAAAAGCTGAAATTGTTGAGCTTTTGTCGCTAGAACTGAGCGACATGCAAATTCATAGACAAATCAAATAATAATATGTTTTTCTCTATGTGCAACTTCTTTGTTATTGTTATATTATTGTAAACAATGGATTCAGGCGAGGTAAATATTTTAAAAGATTATTAATTGGTAAAGTATGAAAATATACGTTTAAAACGATAATTTTGTTTCTTTGTTATACAGTTTTATCGAGAAATGATGTAACTTTTTAACCACATTTTTGTTTGTAAAAGATTTTAGATGACAGATATTAAATGTTTTGTTGTGATAATTATGTACTTGTTTTGTTAATTTATATAAATTCATGTTCTTTTATTATTAACAAAAAAGGACAATTTTTTAATGATTGTGATAATTGAAAGAACAGAAAAGAAACAAACTATTCATGTTGACTAGTTTAATAATATAATATTGTTAAATCAATCAATGAAACATTTTTATACTGATGAGAATGAGAAAAATCGCTGTGTATTCTAGTTTAAATTAAATATATTGTAATAAATTTTTTTGTTTCAATTTTCTTTCCTTAAGTGAGTGTGTTTGTGCACGTGCGATATTGAACAATGGTGTTGTCTAGAATCTATTAGGTTCATTTGAGTTTGTGGACTTCTTGGGATCTGGGTTTCTTTCAAATACAGAATTTAATTAGCCATATAAACAAAAAATACAATAGAATACAATAACAATATACATGCAGCATTTATACAATATTAAGAATTTAACTTCAAATGTGTTCCCATAAGTACAAAGCCTGTCCATGGGGTGTATGGTTTAATAATAATATTCCAAAATAATTTAAAATAAAAAAATTAGAACATTTATATTTATACATAATATTATCAGGAGATGAGCAAACGTTTAAAATTTAACATAAATTAAAAGTAAAACTTCCTTTTCGAGACAACTCCAAAGTTCTCTGCACATTTCTGCAATTATGCTCGCTGTTTTCGTCTCTACCAGATACTGTGGTACGATATGGATTTGAAACAGTCACCTGTAGTTAAATATCTGTTGAAAAATTGTATTTAGTTTAATGACTGTGATCAATGTGGTTAAGCAAGACAAATCTACAATATTACCGTAGAATTATTAGAAGTTGTGCAACAGCAGAAATGGGCTCCCTCACTGCGTTGTTTTGTTATGAGAGGCCCAAATAAAAATAGCTGCACTTCGAATAGACTCTGTGACATCCGCAAATAAATTTCAAATTTACCTGCGTACCAGAAGAGTGTAGAAAAAAACTGGCTCAAAAAGTAACGTTCCATTCGTAATGTATACAATGCGTGAACCCAAAAACGTTTTACATTTACTACGAGAGCTGTCAATATTCTTTTTTGCCGAATTTTCTGAATTCGAGCTCTGATACAAATTTGTTGACACTGATCAACCCACTTTTGATATTTGTAAGCAAACGACATCTCGTCAATTTCCTACTATTATAGCAAAGTGTCGCTGATTATAGATTAAAACGCTTTTTTTATTTTTAAACGGTTTTATTTAGCTCACCCCGTTTGTTTTATTATTTATTATTTATTCTTGGGTCAAATTTAGTAATTCAAATTTCACCCTCTTCCTGTCAACCGATTAATCTGAAATTTTGTATACACTTTGGATTTTGGTGACAATACAATTATGTTTATTCATTATCATTATAAATTCAAGATGGCCGCCGCTACAAAATGGCGGATGATTTATGTTTTATTAATCCCATCATTATGGGTATCAAATGAAAGGGCTCAACAAGCAGAATACAGTATACTATAAAAAATTGAAATCCAAGATGGCGGCCGCTACAAAATGGCGGATAACGTAGGTTTTATCAATCCCATCAACATGGGTATCAAATGAAAGGGCTCAACAAGCAGAATACAATATACTATAAAAAATTTAAATCCAAGATCGCGGCCGCTACAAAATGGCGGATAACGTAGGTTTTATCAATCCCATCAATATGGGTATCAAATGAAAGTGCTCAACCAGTAGAATACAATATACTATATAAAATTAAAATCCAAGATAACGGCCTCTACAAAATGGCGGATAACGTAGGTTTTATCAATCCCATCAACATGGGTATCAAATGAAAGGTCTCAACAAGTAGAATACAATTTACTATGCAAAATTGAAATCTAAGATGGCCGCCGCTACCAAAGAGTTGGACTGCAATAAACTAACGGGTAAGAAACCTTGCAATAATGAAGCACTAAATGAATTAAACAGAATGCGAAATAAAAACTAAAAACCAAAAAATAAAAATAGGTAAAAAAACTTTTTAAGTTAAACGGTTTTATGTTAAACATACATTGCAATGTTTAAGATAAATGTACTAAAAACCAAAAAATAATAAAATAGATACAGTCGTGGGAATTATAAACATATACATAGACTAGACTAAAATAAAACCGTGGGGCACGTCAATTGTCTACAAATTATCGACTTAATGTGCGATAGAAGAATCGTTTAATTCGTCGTTAGGCAGTTGGCCCGCAGACGGTGAGGAAATTACTTACTATTTTCTTGCTCATGGAAATTCCAATAGTTATACACTCCATGTAAATAAAAGAGATGTTTCAACTAGTTTATCGTTGGACATTCACACTGCTGGCTGGCGAGGAATCGTTTCACTGCTCGTAGTTTGTCTTTAATCGACAAAACATATGATAAAAGTACTACTCGCTCACCACTATGAAACCCTAAAACTCGCTTATAATCGAGCTTGCTAGCTTGTTTCCACATTCTAGCCCTACTTATCACACGTCCATCGTTGTCGGTTGAACAACTGCCTAATTATAGTGTAACATTACAAAACAAAAATTTTAATCAACGATTGTAGACAATTGACGTGCCCCACGGTTTTATTTTAGTCTAGTCTATGCATATGTTTATAATTCCCACGACTGTATCTATTTTATTATTTTTTGGTTTTTAGTACATTTATCTTAAACATTGCAATGTATGTTTAACATGAAACCGTTTAACTTAAAAAGTTTTTTTACCTATTTTTATTATTCAGTCCTATTTCATTCACTTGTATCACTGCCACTAGAAATAAACAAAATTAAAAAATCAGTTTTAAGGTTATTTGTCATTAATCTTTGTCTGTCAGCTTTCGAGATCGCTGCACACAGCCATGTTGTCGCTGCTTTCCATCGCGGCGATTTGTGACATGTCTTTACTTTTCATCGCGGCGATTTGTGAGTTGTAGCGACTTTTTTGAGTCGCGGGAATTTCAAAATTTGGTCACGTGACCAGATTTGTCGCTGAAACCGAGCGACGAGCGGTAGCATGAGGTTACACCTTTACGTACGACCACCCCCATCATGGAAACAATCAGATTAACATACGTATGCTTCCAAAAATACGTAGGACATGGATGCTATTAATATCTGACGCGCTCGAGTATGTCCATGCAACTGTTTTTTTTTACATTTTTGAAAATTTATAGCCGCTCCCCCACCGATGAAAGTGTATATATTATATGACTTTTTTTCTTCTTATCATCTAAGCTTCGCAATCCAATAGGTCTCTTTGACGCTCGAGTAAATCCCGATTTAGCACCCTCGGCTCCCCTACTATAAATAGAATAGCAGTTACATTGTACAGGGTGGCCCATTGATCGAAGTAACGGGGGAAAATATTGATAGTAAAAGTGGCCAAGAGAAATTGCTAGACATTATTTTCATCCTCAAAATTTCACCCCTTACTGCTATGTTCAAATCTAAAATTATTATTATCTCAGAAAATCGCAGAATGAGCTATAATTTCAATATCATCATTTGAAAGCCCGTTTAATACCATATAATTTTTTTATAGTAACATTTCTTTGTATCTGTTATAATGAGCGAGAAGGAACACCACCTATTTTTCAGTGTTCAAATTTTAATATTCCATTAACTATTCAACCTATTGTTACGAAACAGCACACTGGTATAGACCGTAACTCCGACTCTGTCTAAGCCAGGTATGAAAATTAAAATTATGGCGGATACGCAGAGTTTTTTTAACTGTTTAGGACCATCTTATCTAAACATTGTTTTTGTGACCAGACTTATCTAGAAAAGGCCAGAACCAATTGTTTTTGTGTGTGTATGTCGCAGTCCGGAATTTTCTGGTAGAAGAGGCTTTAATATAAATAAAGGACCTATCAGCGGATGAGTTAGTTGATAAAGTAATCTTGAGAAATAAACAAAAATACACCGAACAGTAAAGTGCTAATATAAATTGATAATCAAGTTTGTGTGCATATAAATTAAATTTAAGTGATTAGTTAAGTATATATAAATTTAGTTTTAGTGAGTTAGTGTTTAAATAAATTAGTAAGTAGCCATACCGTGTGTTTAAAATTTATCCCACCCGTTTGCTGTTTAAATAAATAAGAAAAACATTACACTATGAAAGAGTGTGAATTTTGAAGATGGTTCATATATCTTCTCGATTACTTTGAAACAGATAAACTAGATATCGCTTTATGCAGCGAATACTTATTTAGACGATTTTATTAAGCCGGCGCCACACATTCGGATATTTGGAAAATATGTATTTGTACATATATATGTAATTAGTTTATTTCTTGACAAACTGAACTATCCACATATTGGCCAAATCAGGTCAAATATAGTAATTGGGTATTTGCTTCGGGAACTAAGTACAACGATGAAAATGGGTGAAGACGGTTTAATCGTTGACGTTGCGGCATTCTTAGTTATGAGTTGTGGTTATTTTGTAATTAAAAAAATCGTTCTAGGAGGAGATGGTGGATGGTGTCGCTCCATAGAAGCAGAACCAAGTAAGTTACTAATAAGTTAATAAATATATATTCAATTAATACTTTTTTATTATTATTTTTAGATATAATGGCACACATCTTCTTAGCGATTTGCTGAAAGAGCCTTCTGGTTTATTCGAAAATTTCTGCATGTTCCATAGCTCAATAAAATATTTAAATAAAATGGACTGTAGAAATGAAAATGTAAATGATTGGGTTTAAAAACTTCACTTACCAATAAAATGTTCCTCTAAGATTCCATTACTTGCTATTTGTGAAACGTGATAAAGGGGAAAAAGGAAAATCGAGCACTGTAAGTTATTTGTCACACGTGAGAAATCACAAATATCTCGGTTGATAGGTTTTGTGCCACAACTGTATAAAATTCGCCCCGATGGCTACCGAAAATTCTCAACTGAAACGTTCGTACCACGATTGTGCTAATTACTGCTACCTTTTTAAAATACTTTAAACAATTTTTCGGACAGAACACACGAAAGCGTTGTTGCCAAATAATGAACCATTTCAGGGAAACTAAATAGGCGTAAACATACCCCCGACCCTGAAACATCGTTTTTTCCAGCCACCAAAACCTTTTAATTGAAATACCCAAATATTAACCTGTAAAAAAAATATAAATATTTCTAACCATAAATAAATACATGTAACTTAGTACAATTTCAGTTACTTTTGCAAAAGCAATAACAAAGAGAAAAAGTTTTCTAAAAATCCCGAAAATAAAACAAGAAAACTATAATTCAACTCTATAATTAATCTATTGAGTTGGAAGGGTGTAAACCTTAACAACCGGTCGGGTAAAAGTACCTTTATCGGTCCTTACCGTAACATTACGGATAACCCCGTCGCTACCCGGATGCACTTTGAAAACTACAGCTAAAGGGCAATGTAAAGGCGGAACGTTGTCAGTTTTCAAAATAACTACCGAACCGACTTTAATATTTGGCATATGTTTTGACCATTTATACTTGGTTTGCAAACTGATTAAATATTCCAGTCGCCACCGTTTCCAGAAATCCTGTATCATTCGGTCCACCAACTGGAATCTGTCGAGCCGGCCTAGTGATATATCGGTTAAAGATTTAACCGGAAAACCCTTTAAAGGGCTCTACGTTAAAAAGTGTGCCGGAGTAAGAGCCTCTGGAGCCTCTGGATCCGAGGACAGACTACACAAGGGCCGAGAATTTAATAACGCTTCGATTTGCGCCAACACCGTGGAAAGTTCTTCGTAAGTAACAAGTTGGTCCCCGAGGACACGATAAAGATGATTTTTTACCAATTTAACATTGCTCTCCCACAACCCACCCATATGTGGCGCTGCTGGATTATTAAGCCTCCACTCAATTCCGTTAACACCTAATTCTGTCTGAAAAGCATGAATATACTCCAGGGAGTTGATAAATTCATTAATTTCCTTAAGTACCGACTTTGCACCCACAAAATTAGTTCCACGGTCGGAATAAAGAACCTCTACTGGACCACGGCGTGAAATAAACCTTTTAAACGTCTGTAAAAAATGTTCTAGTTCTAGATGTATGGCTTTGACAGACATGCAGATATATAAACTAACATAAGCTTTGTGGACAGGTGCATTTATTTTCCTTCCCATTGTAATATTAAGTGGTCCAAAATAATATACGCCTGTACGCGAAAAAACGCGTGCCTCCTGCACTCTCGTCGCGGGTAAATCGGCCATGACCGGATTTAAGTAGGTTTTAAACGGAAACAACGATTACATCTATGTATTCGATTTCGAATTAAATTTCTTGCACCTATAATCCAATATTTTTGCCGTAACAAAGCTTCAAGCGAATAAGCACCCGTGTGCAAGTGAATTTGGTGATAATAATCGACCAGTTTTTCCGTTAACTGACTTTTGGTGGGTACAAATATAGGATGTTTTCTTGTAACACTCAATTTGGCCTTTTCGATTCGGCCCCGACCCTAAGCAATCCATCTTGCAAAAGCGGGCGTAATTTTTGAAAGTTTTGTGGAACATCTTTATTTAATTTTAAATTCTGAATTTCCGAGCATAAGTTGGACTAATTTAATTAATACTAATTCCGCCTTTTGAAGGTCGTCCGCCGTCACAACCTTTTTCCACGGAATAATTTTTGAAAAGCGCAAAACCCAAACTGTAGTACGCAAAATTTTTGACCAAGAAGAAATCCGTTCTAACAATTCTAAAAGCGGGTGGTTCTTGACCGGGTTTTCCTTTGCTATGAAAACTTTCGAGGTTTCGTTGACTTCCGAAACATAATTGAATTTTCATTTTTAAATGAAAATATATTGACCCAGCATCACTCTCCTTGATTGTCTAATAATTTCCACTGGAGCTTGCGACGCAGCTTGCAAGCACAGCTCCGACCACCTAAAATTCAAGTGATTCATGCTCGTGGCATACCTGGATGTGTTCATACAAAAAAATCGTAGAGATGAAAATTGAAGCAAATCTTTGCTCTTTAAGGCGACGTAAATAGTTTTCCAAAAATTTACGAAAATTATATTTTTGGTTGGTAATTATAAATAAAATATTAATATCGAGGTCAAAACATAGATAAACATAGAGGGCAAACTTCTAAAAATTTATATTTTTTCAGATTTGGAAAATTCAAAATGGCGGCTGCGCAAATTGGAAACAATTTTTTTTTCAATCGCGTCTAAATTTATGAACATTAACGATATTGAGAAACGGTTTATTGCAATCGACAGAGTGAAAGTTATATTTTTATAAATAACATAAACAAAATTTTTAAAAATTTTTTTACATAATTTTTACATTTACCGAAAATAAATATTTACATCTAGTTTTTTCTCATTTTGGCGTTGAAAAATTTGTTTAAAATATGTTTTCACGTTATAAATATGTGTGTCTTTGAAAGACGAGTATTTAAAAAAAAAATTTTTAGATGCGACTTTTACAAGGTGAGAGAAACAAATTCAAAGTCTGTTAGATTCTGTGATAATATTGATTGAAATTCTCAAATTTTGATCACTTCGCTAGGTTGTCGAATCCCAACTCAACTTAAACACAAATTTTCATTTTTCTACCGTCAATTGGTCCATTCAAAACAGTAATCCTAGCTCGCTCGACCAAACGGTGCGGCGGCAGCTGCTTGGCGTTGGGGGGGGGGGGGGGGTCAGCGCTCGTTCGCAGTTGAACGAAGCTCAAGCTTTTATTTTGGTTTTCTTTGTAAAAATTTTGCATTTGTGGTTTGCTAATAGTATGGTTATTATCAACCATTACATATTGCTAGAAATAAGGTACAATGATATTTATACTAAGAATAATATTTATTTACAAATTTACATCTATTTTTTACAAATTCTCGCCCTTTTTGGTCTCTGAGGAAATGGCTCTGTATAATTTTCCTGGTCATTATCATTAGCAAACAAATCCTCATCGATATTATTGCTACTATCAATTGCAAGTTCACAATCAACTAATTGAGTCATATCAAAATTTAGCTCATCACTCAGAGATTCATTATCATCCTCGTCATTGTCAAATACCGTACTTACAATTTCGATGTTACAACAGTTTTTCCCTTCGCAATTTTTACATAATATCGTACAATGTATGCCAACTTTTTTACAACCACACTTGGTAGTAGAGCACCCTGTGGTACAAGAACACGAAATAATGTTCAATAATTCGTCGGGTACAAGTACGTCGTCAGTCATGTTGGTAAGGGTCTTTTGGGCGTTCGAAGAGACTGAGCGCTGACCCCCCACCAGAACGCCAAGCAGCTGCCGCCGCACCGTTTGGCCGAGCGAGCTAGGATTACTGTTTTGAATGGACCAATTAACGGTAGAAAAATGAAAAATTGTGTTTAAGTTGAGTTGGGATTCAACAACCTAGCGAAGTGATCAAAACTTGAAAATTTCAATTAATATTATGACAGTATCTAGCAGATTTTGAATTTGTTTATCTCAACTTGTGAAAGTCGCATCTAAAAAATCTTTTTTTAAATACTCGTCTTTCAAAGACACACATATTTATAACGTGAAAACATATTTTAAACGAATTTTTCAACGCCAAAATGAGAAAAACTGGATGTAAAAATTTTTATTTTCGGTAAATGTTCTAAAAAATTAATAAGAAAATTTTTAAAAATTTTGTTTATGTTATTTATAAAAATATAACTTTCACTCTGTCGATTGGAATAAACCGTTTCTCAGTATAATTAATGTTCATAAATTTAGACGCGATTGAAAAAGAAAAATTTGTTTCCAATTTGCGCAGCCGCCATTTTGAATTTTCCAAATCTGAAAAAATGTAAATTTTTAGAAGTTTGCCCTCTATGTTTATCTATGTTTTGACCTCGATATTAATATTTTATTTATAATTTCCAAACAAAAATATAATTTTCGTAAATTTTTTCAATTATTGGAAAATTTAAGATCAGAATTTTTTTTTTGAAAAAACTATTTACGTCACCTTCAAGAGCATAAGATTTGCTTCAATTTTTATCTCTTCGATTTTTTTGTAAGAACACACGAGCATAAATCACTTGAATTTTAGGTGGTCTGATCTGTGCTTGCAAGCTCCAGTGGAAATTATTAGACAATCTAGGAGAGTGATGCTGGGTCAATATATTTTCATTTAAAAATGAAAAATCAGTTATGGGAAAGTTTTGATAGCTAACAGATTTTTCGACCTTACTTTCCCGGACTACTGTGCCGGAGTAAGACCACGTAATAAACAATTCGCTGGATTTTGTATACTTACAATGTGATACCAAAAAGCGTTGGGAATATTTTCTTTAATTTGTATAACACGATTGGAAACAAATATATCCTTTATATAAGGCGTTTTTAACCAACTTAAAACTACCGACGAATCGGAAAAGGCTAATACTTTAGATATACAAATTCGGTCATTATAAGTCTCTAAAATATGTTTGACTAAATTGGACAATAAAAGAGATGCAAGCAGTTCCAACCGGGGAACACTAAGGCTTTTTTCAGAAGAAACTTTTGACTTTGCACAGACAAGATGCACCTTTATGTCGTTTTCCGATAGCGACGAGACCGTTCTTGCATAGACTACCGCTCCGTAACCGTCTGAGCTGGCATCAGCAAATCCTAAAATTATTACTGGTTGCCGTTCATTTGCAACGAAATGCCTAGGCACTTTAAAGTTTTCGAGAGCACCCCACTCCGAACAAACATCATTCCAAATTTTAAAAATATGATCTGGGAACGGTTCGTCCCAGTCGAGTTTTAATAACCAAAGATTTTTAATTAATAATTTTAAAAACAAAATAAAAGGAGCAAGCAATCCAATTGGATCCCAGCACCTGGCCACCGTGCTCAAAATCGCACGCTTGGTACAAGTTGGGTCTGGAATTTTTAACCTAAAACTTAAGATATCCGTTTTTGCATTCCATTGAATACCCAAAATTTTTGTTTCTGTTTCAAATGTGACATTGTCCGATAACCGACTGTCAACTGGTATATTCTCTAACAGTTCGAGTGAATTTGTTGACCACTTCGTGAAAGTAAAACCGCCTGACCGAAATAAACTAACCGACTCCTTATAAAGTTGAAATGCTTGTTCTTCCGAGTCTACACTGCAACAAAAGTCATCCATATAAAGATCTCGTAATGCGTACTGCGCAGCCAAGGGATAATTTCCACCTTCATCCCCTAAAAGCTGCCTTATAGTGCGTAGTGCTAAATATGGCGACGCTTTTAAACCGAAAGCTACTACCTTTAGCTCATAGGTTTGAACATCACCTTTAGGGTTAAACCGCCATAATACCCGCTGAAACCGCCAGTGTTCCTCTATAATATTTATTTGTTTATACATTTGGCGAATATCCGCCGTAAGTGCCACTTTAAATAACTGAAAATTCAACAATGAAGTTGTAATATCCGTTTGTAGTTTTGGACCACTGTATAAAATCTCATTTAGAGACCATTGTCCGAAGGTGCACTTGCGTCAAGTACAATACGTACAGAGGGACTGGTACTACTAAGTTTTATGACAGGATGATGCGCAATGTAATATACCAACCCAGTATCCGAGCTATTATTTACTAAATGCATATGCCCCTGATCCAAAAAATCCTGCATAACTTTATTGTAATCTAAACGTAAAGTGTGATCTTTTGCTTATCTTTTTTCTAAAGAAAATAAACGGTTCCCTGCGCTCCTACGCGAATCGCCCAAATTATCCGGTCGGTGTAATTTTAAATGGTAAAGCTACCGTATAACGTCCCGAAGCATCCCTACTGTAGGTGTTAGAAAATATGTGTTCACACTGAACATCATTTGGATGCATAAAAAACGTTTTGGCACCTGTTCAACTTCCCAAAACTGGGTCGAAAGATGTTCTATAGATTGCTCTTCTTGCACTGAAAAAAGTACTAAAGGTGATTAATTTACACTAGGTATTTTTCCCATTACAACGTAACCAAAAGCCGTTTGTATTGCCACCGGTGAACCCAAAACGCCCACCATTCGATTTTGGCACAAAATCGTAGCAAACAACTCTGCCCCTAAAATACCATCCAACGTTCCGGGTTGGTCAAAACGATCATCAGCTAATGCGACCCCTTGAAAGTCGGGTAAAACATTGGAATCTACTTTAAACTTGGGTAGCTTATCAGTAATTTTTTCAACTAAAATTGCATTAATAGTGAAACAGTTTTCCGAATTAAAACGCGATGAAATTGTTAACGTCGTTATACCCTTAAGCGCTTGAGGGCTATTGCCAAGACCTTGAATAAAAGAACAATATTTAGAAATTTTCAATCCTAACCTTTTACAACACTTGAGTGTTAATAAATTTGCTTGGCTTCCCGAATCCAAAATCAACCGAACAGTGCTATTTTTAGCCGCGCTATTTACCACCGTAACCACCACAGTCGAAAGTAAAGTCGTATATTTATTAACATTATTTGGATCACTAACTTTGGCACATAAGTGAGTATCTAAAATTTCATCATTATTTAGAGGAGAAACAGCCCCTTCCAAAACCGCTGGGGATGCCGCCTCTTCATTTAAACAACGGTCCGCCTCTGATTTACCCGTATGTAATAAAACATGGTGTTTTTTAGTACAAACAACGCAAGTCCTTTCCGTAGGACAACTTCTCACCCCGTGGCTCGAAGATAAGCAATTAAAACACCAGTTATTATCTCGTACCGTTTCGTATCGTTTTGAAGGCGACATAGCTTTAAACTTGTCACATTTAACCCCAAGGTAATGTCCCGATTTATGACAAAAATTGCACGTACCTTTTCTACCTTTGTTTTCCGTAGCAACAAAGGTTGCCATGAGTTTTTGCGATTTTACCTGATTTGCCACATAACTACCCCTTTGACCTGAACTAGAAGGTTTAGTAATATTAAAATTCAAAATTTTAGACTGACTTTTTACAAAATTTATAAGTTCTGTGTACGTAGGTAAATCCGTGTCCCTATATTTCATTTCAAAAGCTCTAACAGTATCTTCATCTAACTTACTTAAAGCTAACTGAAATAAAATAAATTCCGACAAATTAGGTAAATTTAATTTTTTTAAAGCCGACACCGCCACATCAAATCGCTCTAAAAAAACATTTAAACCTTTTTCAGATTCTCCGGCAATAGGTGTAAACTCCAATATTTGCTGCAAGTAAGAATTCGCCAAGTATCGCTTATTTTCGTATTTATCTTTTAATGCATTGTGAACAATATCGTAATTATCACCGGTAATTGAAACACCTGCACAAACCCCCAAAGCTGGACCACGCAAACGTCCATCTAAATAATGAATTTTGTCTAAATTAGTTAAACTAGCATTTTCATGAATCATACTTTTAAATAAAGAATGGAAAGTTTCCCACTGCCGCACCTCACCAAAAAATTCGAGAAGATCAATTTTTGGCAGTTGAGGCACATTAGATTCCACCACGGTACCGCTTAACAACGTTTTTTCTTCCGGTTTTCCAATATTTTCCAAGTATGCATTTTTATGTGACAACAAAGTTCGTTAGCACTCATAAGTACATTAAAATCCGGTACGTAATCTGGGTTCGTGTCAAAACTCACCATATTAATTTCATCTAAAACCGAAATAAACGAATCTCTAGTCGAATCCAAAGACAAATAAAGAATTTTAAATTTTTCCTTATTTGTTTCCGAATCCAACTTCTTTGACAAATCATAGAGCGTTTGTAATATCGAATACAATGAATTCCTTTTTGTCGTAAGTGACTTAAGTTGTCTTTCCGCTGTAGAAGCCATTATGTAAATTAACTAGGTAGTAACAAAACTAATGTTAAAATTAAAAGCAAATACACTATATTTTAGGTCAAAGTTTGGTTTAAAACAAGTAATCAATATAACTTAACCAATGGTTAGCTGAATACCCCACTTTTATAAACAAACTCGTAAGTAAAGTATAGGAATTTAACCAGAGAAATAAAAAAAAGTAAGCTGTGACAAAGATTACTTTACTTAAAACCCGCGGTTCTAAGTAAACCTGACAACACCGCCCGAAAACCGAGTGAATTTGAAACTGGAAATGTTCTTTATCAATGCAGTTTTTTCCGCGCTGAAAAAACCTGAATGTGAACAAATAATTTATACTAAATAAAATGCCCGATAAAATTATCAAAATAGATTCAAATAATGAAATCCGTGCTCGTACACGACCAAAATGCCCGATAGCTCAATAAAATATTTAAATAAAATGGACTGTAGAAATGAAAATGATTGGTTTTAAAAACTTCACGTACCAATAAAATGTTCCTCTAAGATTCCATTACTTGCTCTTTGGGAAATGGGATAAAAGGGGAAAAAAGAGAATCGAGCACTTTGAGTTATTTGTGACACGTAAGAAATCACCTCGATGGGTACCGAAAATTCTCAACTGAAACGTTCGTACCACGATTGTGCTAATTACTGCTACCTTTTTAAAATACTTTCAACAATTTTTCGGACAGAACACACGGAAGCGTTGTTGCCAAATAATAAACCATTTCAGGGAAACTAAATAGGCGTAAACACTGCAGAATGTCTGCCATTGATTTTGAATTTCTGCTGCATAAAATAGGGCCGCAAATTGCAAAAAGGACACCAAGTGGAAAAGAGCCGTTCCCGCAAATGGACGACTAGCTTTAACACTTCGATTTCTAGCAACGGGTGATAGTTACAGAAGTCTCCAGTATTTATTAATAATATCCCTGCAGCTTATTTCACAAATAGTTTCTGATGTGTGTTTAGCTTTGATGACTGCATTACGGGAATCAATAAAAGTAAGTAAGGGCTTTCAATCAATTTACTTTTGAGAAACAGGGACAAGAACTAATAACATTAAGTACATAAATCTACTTTAAACAAAACAGTTTAAGAACTGTACGTATCCTTGCAGAAATTTTCATAACAACTTCTGGCACTCCCAGCATCCGATGACGATGGCGACGGAGGTGGAGCAGGCGTTATTATGGTGCTTTGATTTGGTGATTGTCCAGATGATGGTATCCATGTCGGTGGTGAAAAAGAGGCTAACATCTGGTTAGGCTCATTTTGAAATGGTTGCTGCTCATTATTATTATAGTAGATAGGAGTAAATTGCCTATTTTGTTGTTGTTGAAAGCGTCCATAGTTTGGCATTGAAAAGCAAATTGTCGATTTCGTGCATTACATTATCTCTTGTCACTTAATCCAGTTTGCGCAATTTGGTTGCAATAAGGTTTCCATATAAACCACATTCGTCAACGTTGGGTTGAGGATTTTTTTATAAGAATGTTGTACGCTTCATTCATCTGGTTTTCCAATTTGCTATTGTCGGAAGTGCGAAGTTTACGTTTTTTGTGTGGAGGTGCTTCAAATGTATCTTCCGATGTAGCGGTTTCTGGTATTTCACTCGTGTCAACATCATCTGGTGAAATATCTGTACAGGATAATAAAACTAAATTGACAAAAATAGAATATTTTGAAAAATAATAGAACCGACTTCAAAAGAAAAAACGCTAAGAAGTATATTTTTTTCAAAAATAGTATATTTATAACTTTTTAGTGATTTTTTACAAGTTATATTTATAAAAACATATACGATCAACTCCGAGAACAAAATGATTCTAATAACACTAAAATCGGTGAAGGTGATAACGAACAAATTTTTCGATTTTATTCCAAATACCGCGAATTTCTATGAATAACCCAGCCTTTGAGAATTTCGTAATGTAAAAAATAGAACCAACTTGGAGAAATTCCGCACAAAACGAGCCTAAGAACATCAAAATCGGTCAAGGCGTTCCGGGGAAATCGGTCAAGGCGTTCCGGGGAAATCGGCGAACAGACATAAAAAAATATATTATTATATACGGCTGTATGTATCTTTATATAAATTCCCCGCGTTGGGAGCCAAGTTATTATATATCGATTTTATTTTATATAATTGCCCTACGTTGTAGCGACAATTATTGTGCACACGGCTTTAGCAGCGTATGATATTTATTTCACTCTGACAGTAGTTGTCAAAAATGCCCGGCTATAAAAAAATTATAATTTATTGGAAGATGAATCTACTGTAAAATATTCGAATCACTCTTATCTGAGGGTGGGTTCAATGCGCCATAAAATAATTTTTTTTTATAAGATTTCAAAGTAAAATAAAATATTGATTATTAATTTAGATTTGTTTGATCTACCTATTACTATACTGTGGCTGTTTGTTCAGTATTCTAAAGGCTATTCAATTTCTTCCTGACATCCAATAAATTTCAAAAAGCATTCTGTCACCAAGAATCCACAAATGTCACTATCACAAATAAAAATTTTAATCAAATTAAATGAGTTTAATTTCAATAAGTTGTTCAAATCTATTACAAAACAATATCTAACGTAAGTCCTTTTTCCTTTTATCGAATAACAAATATCTTATCTACAATGAATGAAATTTTAGTGAATTACGATGAAAGTTTATAAATTATCAAATGGCAAAATCTTATCTATAAGGATACAAATTAAATTAATTACAAACTAAATTGAGAAATTTCTCTAAATGTCCGAATGATTTACGAATTGTCACTTTTACTTCGCGAATGTTAAATACCCATTTACAGTCCCAACTTCTTTCAATATACTTTTTCAATATAATTGTTCAATATTAATATTTGAATCAAATTTCTTTGTAATCGATTAATTAGATGCATCTATGATTAATTTTGATTAAGGCCTGATATTTTTGTTATCGAAATAATGCATGATTTTATATTATCAATAATCTGGAACAGACTCACCAAGTCTCCAAAACTCCTCCAAACTCGTACAATTCTAAATCTAATTTAGAATTCAGGATCGTTCACTTTTCCGAACTGACGACTAACCTCTTTTAATAAAAATAACATGCACAGAATTTACAATTATGGGCACCGGATAACAATTTCTATTATTAATTATTGTATTATTTAATTAACTACTACTTGGCGAAATATTGGAGAAGTATTAAATTACATGTTCTCCATTCGGGATATCAAATTCAACTTACTATTTTTTATCAAATGAATAACCACATAACGCTGTGGTTACACACTTTCTTTTCAAAAAAAAACTCTGTTATTTTTCTGTAACAAAGATTTTGAATTCTTTTATTATCTAAATATCTTATCATGAATTCTCTTTTCTTGAACCGACAATATCTTTTTCAACTGTGACATGTCAATGTCATCAGAAATTAAATAATCTGCTAAATAAAACATATACAGTGTTTTTCAACCATATTGATTTTATAGACAATACTGGGTTTGCCAAAAGTATTGCAAAATAAAATTGAACGAAATTCTTTAAAATTTTAAATAATAGAACAGTATTAAATCTCCCTAATAGAAGAATGACAAATCGATTCCTCACACTATAAATTCATCTTTCAATATTACTAATATCACTCTATCTCATAAAAGTATCCAATTTGTTCACAATATCCTGTTTATAATACTATTAAATGATTATCCTAATTCTCATAAAACTTATTAATTGTACTATATCTAAATTTAAAATTTCACGTACCATACTATTATTTATTATTCTAAAATTTCAAATATACATGTTGATAATTTGTTAATATTTCTAACTCTGTTCTTGATCTGTCTTTCAATTCATATGGAACTGGATATGATTTTGCTTTGAAAATTTTCAATATTCTCCACCTTCATATGTTATCTATATTTTTCTTTAAGCAACCCTCGGTTCCTTCGGCATACGTCTTTAATAATTCATTTATAAATTCATAATATTCTTCATTACAATCTGCCCAATTACCGTTCATTTTCACATCTTCTATTTCTTTTATCTCATACATATAATTATTTGCCATTCTAATTTCTTTTTCAATCAATCCTTCATATTTCATTATCAAATTCTTTACTTTCTCCTTCATATTTCTTATTTCCACTCACTAATTCCAATTCTTCCATAATTCCACTCCTTTTTGTATTCCATAACTTCTTATTATCCTCTTCAATTGCCAATACTTCCATATTTACCTCCTCAAATTCAATTCTTTTACCATTTAATTCTATCCATCTTTTCAAAATCAATTATTTCCTTATATTTCAATAATTCATCAATAACGATGTCTGTTTCTAACTTCTTTATCAACTATGCTTACATATCAACTTCTTTCCTATCCTTTAATTCAATCTTTTGTATCATAGATTTGCTTAGTTCATATAACTTCTCACCATTTGCTCCTATAAATGTAATTATTTCGTCCTGCCCATCTATTTTGTTGCATAATTTCGTTTCTATTTTCATTATCATTTCTTCTATCCAAGTTTCTAAAATCTCTTCTATTCTTAAAATACTTGTTGTCATCAATTTTATCCCCATTTCCATATATTCGTTATTTATTTATTTAACTTCTATTTTCATTTCCATAATTCATATCAATATGTCTATCATTTCTTCTATTATCAAACCCTGTTTATATAATTTCTATTTACATATGTTTTTAAATATTATTTGTTAATCATAAACTTTTTATTTACACATCGTTTATATCCCTTTCTTATCATGTACAATTCCTTATTCGTTTTCTAGATTCCGATCCTCTAATCCTGTCATATAATTCAATTTTCTTTTCTTTTCCTAAACTTCGTCTTAATTTCTTCACTTATCGTTTGATTCTCTATGTGCTTCTGTAGCTTCTTTCTGTTCTCCACCATATCTTTTTTAATTTTGAAGTCCCATATCTCATCAATTTCTTCCGATGAATGCATTGAAATTGGCATCTCAAATTCTTCCGTATCATTGAAATTATTTTTTATTATTTTCTTCTCCATAATACTTTCACTTCCTATCATTTTATTTTTAAGTGTCTCATAAAATATTCTTGAACCCATTATCTTCATATTTCTGTCAAGTTTCACTCCTATTTCGACATTTTCCGTGTAAATTATTCGTTCGGCATTTTGTTTTGTGGTTTCTTCTATTTCTTCCATAATTTCTTGTAATATTTTGTTCATTTCGTCTAATTCCCAATTAAATTGTATCCCATTATTATAATTATTATTTCTTTTACCATATGTCCTTATTTGTCTTACTATATTACCATCTAATTCTGTTATTTTCCAATAAATATTTTTTTCATAAAGTTTCATAACTTCTTCACTTCCTAGATTCTATAAAATAATGTCTACCATTTCATCATTTGTTTGTCTTTGTACTTTTATAGACTGTATTTATTCCATTTCCTTCTCAGCTTCTTTAATCTCCATTAAACTTTGTATTTTTACTTCATTCATTTCCTTTTCCATTTTATTACATTTTTTCTGTTCTACAGTATCAACATTTATATTGTCATTTATATTTACATTCATCTTGTCCTGCCCTTTTATTTCTTGTATCATGCTATCCATGTATCTAACATATCATCCGTGCTTTCATTATCATTCTCCTGTATTTTGGTAAAATTTTCCACCATCATGTCTGATTTTTTAATTATTTTCTTAAAATCTCCACTTATTTCATTACACCACTTACTCACATTTTCCGTAATTCTATTCATAATCTCATTTCGTTAGTCCATTTTTCGATTTAAATCTCTACTCATACTATTCATATCTCCCCTCAAATTATTTTTCATACTATTCATATTCTCATTTTGTCTGTCCATTTTTCCATTCAAATCTCCATTCATACTATTCATTTTGGCAACTAATTGTCGCATCATTTCCATCATCTGATGATCTTGACTTGTTCTTCCTTGCAATTCCTATCTCCTATCCTCATGTTCTTCTGCTTCATCTCCCGTCAAAACTTCTTCTGATTGTCCCCTTCCTTGTTGCAAGTACTGCACCTGAAAGTCTCCTCTTCCATGACTCCTTTCTTCGTCAGATCCACTTCCAGCTCCTACCTGTTTACCATCCCTTAATGTCATTCTTCTATCCATTTTACTTTTGTTTTAAATATTCCTAAAGTTGCTAAAATTTTCTAAATCCTTTTATTATTCGCGCCTTCTTATTATTCTCGCCCCGCGTTGTTGGTGCCAAGTTATTATATACGGCTTTATGTATCTTTATATAAATGCCACCCGTTGGGAGCCAAGTTTATTATATATCGATTTTATTCTATATAATTGCCCTACGTTGTAGCGACAATTATTGTGCACACGGCTTTAGCGGCGTATGATATTTATTTCACTCTGACAGTAGTTGTCAAAAATGCCCGGCTATAAAAAAATTATAATTTATTGAATGATAAATCTACTGTAAAATATTCGAATCACTCTTATCTCAGGGTGGGTTCAATGCGCCATGAAATAGAAAAAATTTATAAGATTTCAAAGTATTGTCTAAATAAAATATTGATTATTAATTTTGTTCTGTTTGATCTACCTATTACTATACTGTGGTTGTTTGTTCAGTATTCTAAAGGCTATTTAATTTCTTTCTGACATTCAATAAATTTCAAAAAGCATTCTGTCACCAAGAATCCACGAATGTCACTGTCACAAATAAAATTTTTAATCAAATTAAATGAATTTAATTTCAATCAGTTGTTCAAATCTATTACAAAACAATATCTAACGTAAGTCGAATTCCAAAAATGATATACAATTATCAAATCTCACAGAAAATAGACAAATATTAGTTTTCCTTTTTCCTTTTATCGAATAACAAATATCTTATCTACAATGGATAAAATTTCAGTGAATTACGATGAAAGTTCATAAATTATCAAATGGCAAAATCTCATCTATAAGGATACAAATTAAATTAATTACAAACTAAATTGAGAAATTTCTCTAAATGTCTGAATGATTTACGAATTGTCACTTTAACTTCGCGAATGTTAAATACCCTTTCACAGCCCCAACTTCTTTCAATATAATCGTTCAATATTAAATTTCTGTATTTATTTGAATCAAATTTCTTTGTAATCGAGTAATTAGATACCTCTATGATTAATGTTGATTAAGGCCTGATATTTTTGTTATCAAAATAATGCATTATTTTATATTATCAATAATCTGGAACAGACTCAACAAGGCTCCAAAACTCCTCCAAACTCGTACAATTCTAAATCTAATTTAGAATTCAGGATGCTTCACTTTTCCGAACTGACGACTAACCTCTTTGATTAAAAATAACACGCATAGAATTTACAATTATGGGCACCGGATAACAATTTCTATTATTAATTATTATAATATTTAATTAACTAATACTTGCCGAAATATTGGAGAACTATTAAATTACATGTTCTCCGTTCGGGATATCAAATTCAACTCACTATTTTTTATCAAATAAATAACCACATAACGCTGTGGTTACACACTTTCTTTCTTTTCAAAAAAAAACTCTATTTGTTATTTTTTTGTAACAAAGATTTTGAATTCTTTTATTATCTAAATATCTTTTCATGAATTCTCTTTTCTTTAACCTACAATATCTTTTTCAACTGTGGCATGTCAATGTCATCAGAAATTAAATAATCTGCCAAATATTACATATACAGTGTTTTTCAACCATATTGATTTTATAGACAATACTGGGTTTGCAAAATAAAATTGAACGAAATTCTTTAAAATTTTGAATAATAGAACTGTATTGACATATATAGGTTCAGACGAATTGAGAACCTCCTCCTTTTTCGAAGTCGGTTAAAAAAAATCGAAAATAACATTATACTTACCTGGATATTTATCGACATTTTCTACGTCCTCGGACTCATAGTTGTTTTCTTCTGGATCAGTATTCTAAAACGAAAACCATTTGTAAATTTTTACTTTATGTGTTGTACCGAAATGATAAGCATTGTTTTTTAATCAATTTTAAATTGTGCCTTGTGCCTTAAATCAATTAATTGCGTTTGTGTTTCAGATTCCCACCAGCCCAGCAGAATGGAAAAAATAGCGGCCCGTTTTGAAGAAAATTGGTATTTTTCCACACTCTGTAGGTGTGTTAGATGGAAAACATATAATGATTCAATCACCTATAAATAACGGAAGTGAATATTTTAATTACAAAGGATTCTTTAGTTTTATATTAATGGCTTTGGTGGATGAAAACTACTGTTTTACATTCGTAGATTGCGGATGCCAAGGTAGAATCAGTGACAGCGGAGTTTTTCGAAATAGTGAACTTTTCCGATTAATGGACAATACAGAGTTGAATTTACCTTCAGATGAACCCCTACTAGGGGACAATACACCTTTACCATTTGTTTTTGTTGCTGACGATGAATTTGCATGAACTACTTCTATGATGAAACCCTATCCAGGTGTATTTCAAAAAGGAAGTACTCAAAGAATTTTTAATAACCGCCTCTCACAGGCACGTCGTATTGTAGAAAACGTTTTTGGAATAATGTCCTCTGTATTTCGTGTATTAAAAAAACCGCTGTTACTACAGCCGGAGAAAGTTGCTATTGTGGGAATAACATGTGCATTGCTACACAATTTGTTGCGAAGTAGTGAGATGTCACGCTCAAGTTAAACTCCTTTGAGAACGTTTAACAGTGAAGAAAGTGGAACAATTAGACCAGGTATTTGGCGTCAGGATAATGACAACATGTCATCGTTTTTACCTCTTCATAAAGTGCCAAGAAAACCATGTTTCGCAGGAAAAGAGTGCGAAATAAATTTGTAGAATATTTTATGGCACATGGTAAGGTGGCTTGGCAAGACACTTACTGTTAATATGGAAGTACAATTATTTGTGTTAATACATAGAATAGAACATGTAAATCTTGGATTAAGAAGTAAAAATAAACAAATAAAATACATACCTGTGAGTTTATTGTTTTCTTCGGTATTTTTCAGAAACTTTGCCATCTTCTCGTACGCAAACCAAATCGGTTTATAGAGAGTAGCTATGCCAGTGCCAGATTTAGAAGTGTTTTTCACCTTTGCTTGACACTGGCAAAATCAAGCCATCAAAGATTCTTTCTTTTTTAAAGGTCTAGGATGGAGGACTCCATTCCTAGTTGTTGTTGAATTCTTTGCCACGCGTCGTAGACCGCATTTCTATTTTTGTGAAGCGGATGCATAGCATTCCTAATTGCAGGTTCATTTTCATAAAGATCTAAAAACTTTATTATCACCTCATTTGACCACTCCATTGTGAACGCACTGATCACACTAAACAATAGTAAACATACACAAACAGGCACCAGCACGTGCCGATGCCGTCAAGATTGCGCGCAAAACTGTCCGAATATTGGTGCAAATATGTGGTTCGGTCAAAGTTGAGAGTATTTGGCGCCTTTGATTTGTGATAACTTACCGACTTCGAGATATTTTTATTTGTCGCAATTATCTAAATTTGCCGGTTTGTTCAAATATTTGTTCCATCCACATATTCGGATATTTGCAAATACGCAAATATCCGAAGGTGTGACACCCGCTTTAGACAAATCAAATGAAATGTTACTATTTTAGTAACATGTTCTAAAGCAGCTCCAAATTTTTTATATTTAAGTGAAAACCGCATCTCGATATCTCTATTCATTTTTGACTTATCGTAAAAAATGCGAAAAATTACGATAATATACGATGATCAATAATATAGGTAACATAAGTATGTCAGCTGCAAAAAATCTATTTTAACACATTTTATTGCCTTGGCAAATGTTCTAATTGCCTGCCATTATTATTGACACATTGCTCTCTAGACGTTCATGGGTAGAAAAAACGTCCGCTTCTATTTCCGCTGGTGTTAGGATGCGAATGACATTTCTAATTCTTTGTTCAATATCTGCTCTTGTCGTAGGTTTCGTTTGGAAGACAATATATTTTACTCATCCCCACAAATAAAAGTCTAGGCAAGTCAGGTCGGATGCCCTTGCTGGTCAGGGAAACAAGCTTTCTCTTCCTATCCACCTGTCTGGATATGTTTCATTCAAGTGTTGCCTAACAATAACCGAATAATATGCTGGGTAGCCTTCAAGCTGAACAACACATTTCCTTGCTTTGAAGGAGCACATCTTCTAACAAAACTGGTAACTCATTACGAAGGAACTCCAAATGTATTGCTATTTAGTGATTTGTCGAATAAATAGAGTTTGCGGCAAAAATTTAGGGTTTTCGTTGATCATCTCAAAGAGCCAGTAACAATGATACAGCCTTCGATCAAAATCAGCTTCATTTAAGGCTTGTATCTTTCTTGCACAAGATTCAAAATTAGATATATTAATTTTTAAATATGCTATTCTGAATGCAGATACGTGGTTTGACAGACAGAAATGATGATCGATTTATATGTTATAATGAAGTCATATGTTGACCCTTATCCTAAGGGCTAATTTATATGTAAATTCGCGGATAACCCTGTTTAATAAGTTAAAAACCATTCAAAGTTCAAAAATTGCGGTTTTAAAACACTTTCACGGCCAATGGATTTTCTAAAAACCGGTCTACTAGAAGTAACTTTATTACTTTTCCGCCCAACCTATCTAATATGTAATAGTCCAAGAGCCCGTGAGGACCAGACCTTCGGATTTTTATAAAAGCTGAAAGTTTTTCTATGTATATCCCCAATACAGGTAAGAATCATCCCCGCCCATGAAACCTGGGTAGTGGTGGCTTTGGCAGGTAACAGGTAGCAAAGGTGTATAAAATTCCACCTCAAATTTATCAATTCATAAAACTCAATTTTTTTATATATTACTCGTAATAATATTAAAACTCGCGTTGTTCATTGCCAAACACTTAGTATAGTTACAACCCCCTGCCGGACACCCTTAAACTATTATAATTTGTAATTATATTTACGTTATATTATAAAAGCTAAATTTTATATATATTTGTTGGACAACTATTAAATAATGTTTCCTTAGTAGCCAGAGAGTTTCGAGGGTTCTATCGTCTTGCCAGACGTATGAAATGTGTAAAATAGTTGTAAGTGGAGCATATGCAGCAACGGGTGCGAGTGAAATAGAGCGTGCAATCTATTGCGATCTTTTACTGCGCATCAGCTGCTCGTTGTGTATTATGTAGTGCGCGATTATGCTTATAATAAACGTATATCAAACGTCTATTAAACGTCATATTATTTCTCTGTTAGCGTTTTCCATTGGTATGCACTAAGTTTGTACCCAGTTCGACCGTACTCTATACCAGTGCACCGAAATTATGCACTGAGTGCAGGTTCAATGAAATACAGAAAAGTTGTCATTTGTCAAAACAATTTGGTTGTTGTACACAATTATATGATATAACCCTTTTGTTGTGTTTTTGATTTTATTTATGTTTTATAGTTAAAATGGAAGAAGAAACAATAACTTTCAAAATAAATCATGAAAATGTTACTTTAACACTTCCCAATGATGATCAACAAGTCATTTGTAGACTAAGAAGTAAGTAGATAATAAAAAATATCGCTAAATGAAATAAAAACTGTTATGTTATTTAGGGGAAGATGAGTTTGCTGTTAAATATGTAGTTATTCTTCTCAACAATGGTTATTTGACATTAGCAGAGCCGCTGCAGGAGGTTTACAGATTGGATGATGACAGGTATTCAGAATTTAATTTTTGAATATCACAAAGACTAGGAATACTGTATTTTTTATAGGGAAACTCTCTTGTATTCATCAGATGCTGTTGTATATGCTGAAAATCAAGAGGATAATATAGAAGAAAATAAGAAAATATCCAAAAAGCAGATATGGGCAGTTTATGCATCCAGTATCTTAACAAAATATCCAGTTATTTAACATTAAAAATAATGAGACATTTTTCATTGAAAGAATATTCATTGCCCAAAATCATTGGATACTTCCAATCACTGGTTCAGTATTTGCAAAATGCCATACTTTATACTATAATATTAAGTGGAAAATAAATAATTTTGACCTAAATACTTGTGTAGAAGTGGTGGTAATAGTATTAAAAACCCAATATTCATCATTTTTCAATTTCAATAAAAAATGCAACTTATAATTAACCTCTTTTTGGAATGGAGAGAGGCTGAAACAAAACTCTTATTGGATCTATATCAAGAAAACATGCCCCGGATAGGGCCTATGAAAAGATACAAAACTAAAAAACATATGTGGCAGAATATTAGTAATAAGATAAATAATCAATTTGAAATCAATAGGAGTGCAACTCAGGTAGAAAACCGATAGAAGACTGTATTAAAAAGAAAACAATACACAGTCAGGCTCTTTGCGTCAAACTGTACCATATGAATTTGAATTAAACAAAATCAGTGCACTGGATGACAGCATTGAACCAGAGGTACTGGGTAGTGCTTCAGGAGTTGGGATTTTAAAGGGAAATCATAATAGTATACCTTTTGATACATATATGCCTAAGACATCTAGTTCATTTAGTACAAGACAACCTATTGATGTAGACATTCCACCCAGTACGTCAAAGCAAGAACCATCAGGTTCATCTAGTACCAGAAGACCTTTACTGAAACCCAGAAAAAGGGAATCAATATCTCAAGTTTTAAAACTTATTCATAAAGAAAAACAAGAATCTAGAGAGAGGCACCACAAGGAGAAGCTTGAGCTGATAAGAGAGCTGTTTAAAAAATAGAATAATTGGAAACCAAAAATTAGAGGCTGTTGTGAATTATTTTATAATAGAAACTTACTTTGTTTATTCAGAATGCAACGTTTTTTTTTATTTTAAGAATGACTTCTAATTTTATTTATTGTTTTATAGTACAAACTTTTTTGAGTATGTTTATATTGAGAGTGTAATGTTTTTTATTTTAAGAATGACTTCTAATTTTATTTATTGTTTTCTAGTACCAACTTTAGTATTTTATTATTTATAACTCCTTAGTTTTTAACTTTTATTTTACATTATATTCTAAGAATACAATAAAATGTTTTATTTGGAGATAGTATTTTATATTAAAATAAATCTTTACAAAAACTATTCAGACGATCCAAATTATAAATTTAAAAAAAGAAATTTTGATTAACAAAATCTTCGAAACAATAGTTTGAAACTATGGAACTAAATAAGTTCGAAATTTTATTTTCCTTTGACCAGTACTTCCAGTTTCAATCCACGCAATGTAGATATTCGCTTAGCCTATTACGTTTTTAAAACTGTCTGTTGATATGGTGTACACACTAGATGTAAATTGAGTGAATGAAAACGACGAATACTCAGTGTGTATTTGTTTATTAATTTCCAGCTAAGCGCTTTCGGCTATTAAGCCATTCTCAAAGCTGTCCTATGAAAATTACAAAGTTTGTGAAATTTTGAAAAAACAATTTAAAAAAGTTGAACTTACGTCATTTAAAAAATAGGTGTCGAAACCATCCAGTTGATTAAGAACAATGTTCAAAGTTGAATCATTGTTATGATTAAGTCATTGAATTAAAAACATTAAAATAACCCTATTGGAAGGGTGTAAAATTATAATTTACATCATGTAAATTCATTCAAAAATAAAAACTGAATGAAAACCGGTGACAAGTTTGACGTTAAAATTACGGTGGTTAATAAGCCAGCGTGCCGTAAAAACAAGTGCATGACAATACAACATATTTATACGACGAACATTGAATCAAAAGCATGATTGAAAAGATGAAAAAAATTCATATAGTGAACTGAAAATTGTAGGGAACCCTGAATATTACATTTATCTTTAAATTTGAAAATGAAGTTAAAGATGTGATAAAAGCAAAAATTTGGAAAAACTCTATTCAAATTCAATTTCCAACATTCATCCAATTTAGATGAATAGCAAAATCCCCCTCATCCCTTAGTTGTATACTGAAATTGAATTAAGAGGTTGGATCCATTCCCCAGCCAGTCAGGAACAAGCATAGTAACCTAAACGTGTGAAATGCTAGATAACATAAATTAAATAACACTTAGTTGTAAATGCATCCATGGAGGAGTTTACATAATCTATTGACGAAGGTGGAAGAAATACGCTGGCAAGGTGAACCCAACAACTGACGGCCTCACATATGAATTAGATGTAATGGCATAGTGATTGTGACCTAATGACCCAAACTATGTCCCATACATAGCCCGACGTCAATAACACAATGTGATTATGAATTTAAGTTAGTTGTTACAAACCTAGACCCATACTAGGCATGTACAAGAAGAGAAGAAATCATAGGAGTATGTTAAGAGTGAAAGGGGTAGGACAGAATTTGATAAGAGCTGCAAGATAAAGAAGTTGATGAACCCAACTATGACCCATACATAGCTAGGTTACACGGGAACAATGTGGATAAGAAATTAAGAAATTTTGGTAAGTATGACAAACATAGATCCATACTAGGCATGTACAGGAGGAAACGGGGTGGGGTGTAAGGAAAAGACAGAGAAGGCGTGTAGTTATAACAAACCTAGATCCATACTAGGCATGGATAGAAGAGAAGTAACAAAGTTTATAAAGAGAAGAAAGGATGGCAGCCATGCCATGGATGTGACAAACTTAGATCCATACTAAGACCGTCAAGAACCAGACATGCGCAAGAGAAGAAGAAAATAAGGAAAAGTGAAAAGGAGGATGATTTGCTCAAATTAATACGTAGCTTAATGCTTAACCAAACTATGACCCATACATAGCCTGGTGTCTGATGTACACTGTGGTAATCTGGAACTAGTGTACACTGTTAAGAACACCTTGGACTTATCAGATAGAATTAAAGATTGTAACTTCCAGTCTAATAATTTTTCAATGGTTTCTTTTGATGTTTCTAATCTCTTTACCAACGTTCCCAAAATGGAGACAATCCCTATCGTTAACAACCTACTCCAATCTAAGAACATTGACCCAGTTACAACATCTCACGTTATCGCTCTACTTAAATTTTGTCTATCACAAGACTTTTTTCCTTTAATGACAGAGTATACAGACAACCAGATGGATTAGCCATGGGTAATCCACTCTCACCATTGTTAGCGGATTTGTTTCTTGATCACCTGGAGTCAACGGTTATCTTCAATAATAATTCACATTTTTGTAAAGTCATTAAATGGTTCAGATATGTTGATGACGTTTTAGCTTTTATTAATGGGGATGTGGAGGATGCATACAGTATCCTCGTAAACTTAACGATACAGTTTACCTTGGAAATTGAAAACAATGGATCAATAAATTTTTTGGATTTGACCTTATCAAGGAAAGATTTTGAAATTGAATTTTCCATATACAGAAAACCCACACAGACTGATAATCTTATTCCAATACACTCTAACCATCCCATTCAACATAGGATGTCCGCCATATCTTGTTATGTATATAGGTTACTTAGGGTTCCTCTTTCTCAACATAATTTCAACGTAGAACTTAATATCTTGAAACAGTTGGCATTGAACAATGGTTATTCTCCTCAAATTGTTGATAGTATGGTCTTTAAGACAACAAGGAGGTTGAGAAGAAATTTGGCCTATCCTGAGGTTCACAACAACGTTCAAACTCAGTATCGTGCGCTGATTTATTGTGGTGAAGTTTCAGATGAAATTTCAAAGATTATTACCAACAATCTTGAAGATGTTAAAATCTCCTTTAAATCTAAATGTTCCATTTCCACAATTTTCTCTAAGAACAAAGATCCTATTGATAAACTTCATAGAAGTGGTATCTACAAATTAACTTGTGATTCCTGTCCATCTATTTATGTGGGTAGGACTACTCGTTCTTTAGGTACTAGAATTAAGGAACATCTTAATAAACCCACTTCATCGAAATTCGGCTTCCACATTAAGTTCAATAACCATAACTTTTATCCATCACGTAACTCAAAAATCCTACATAACATTCCCCGGAACAACTTTAGGAAGATGGACTTGCTTGAGGATCTAGAAATACTCAGGGAAATGAATGTTAACTCAGAAAACTGCCTCAACACACAGGTACATCTTAATTGTAAATTTCAGCCTCTGTTCAAAACCTTGTGGTCCTCTACGGCGTTCGACTTACATTCTCACCATGGCGATCCGGTCCAAGAATATTTCACCCAGCACTCTGCTGATTCGTAAAAGGCGAATGAAAGAGTCTTTCCTATCTTCTATTCATTCTTTACCTGTATTCCTTCTTTCTTCTATTTTAAGTTTGCTCAACCTTATTCACTTCTCACATTTTCACCACATCTATCACTGCATTATACACTGTGTCTCAGACATCTAGGAACTTCCACTCTTCATCCAACAACCAATTCATAGTATCTTCTTAACAACAATTTTCTTTCCACTCCTAGAACTATGCATGGATATGCCTAGTACGGTTCTAGGTTCATTCCATTGGGTATTTCTACATCATCTCTCAAACACTTTGGTGGCTAGTCGACAAGCTATGTATGGGTCATAGTTTGCCGCACTATTGAATGACCAAATTTATAATAATATGAATACAAACTCCCCCTCCCCCCATGGATCTTATTTGAGACATGCCTAGTATGTATCTGGGGTTGTTCTTGGAACTGGTTCCAGATTACCACAGTGTACATCAGACACCAGGCTATGTATGGGTCATAGTTTGGTTAAGCATTATGCTACGTATTAATTTGAGCAAATCATCCTCCTTTTCACTTTTCCTTATTTTCTTCTTCTCTTGCGCATGCCTGGTTCTTGACGGTCTTAGTATGGATCTAAGTATGTCACATCCATGGCATGGCTGCCATCCTTTCTTCTCTTTATAAACTTTGTTTCTTCTCTTCTATACATGCCTAGTATGGATCTAGGTTTGTTATAACTACACGCCTTCTCTGTCTTCTCCTTACACCCCACCCCGTTTCCTCCTGTACATGCCTAGTATGGATCTAGGTTTGTCATACTTACCAAAATTTCTTAACCACATTGTTCCCGTGTAACCTAGCTATGTATGGGTCATAGTTGGGTTCATCAACTTCTTTATCTTGCAGCTCTTATCAAATTCTGTCCTACCCCGTTCACTCTTAACATACTCCTATGATTTCTTCTCTTCTTGTACATGCCTAGTATGGGTCTAGGTTTGAAACAACTAACTTAAATTCATAATCACATTGTGTTCTTGACGTCGGGCTATGTATGGGACATAGTTTGGGTCATTAGGTCACAATCACTATGCCATTACATCTAATTCATATGTGAGGCCGTCAGTTGTTGGGTTCACCTTGCCTGCGTATTTCTTCCACCTTCGTCAATAGATTATGTAAACTCCTCCATGGATGCATTTACAACTAAGTGTTATTCAATTTATGTTATCTAGCATTTCACACGTTTAGGTTACTACGCTTGTTCCTGACTGGCTGGGGAATGGATCCAACCTCTTAATTCAATTTCAGTATACAACTAAGGGATGAGGGGGATTTTGCTATTCATCTAAATTGGATGAATGTTGGAAATTGAATTTGAATAAAGTTTTTTCAATTTTTTGCTTTTATTACATGTTTAACTTCATTTTCAAATTTAAAAATAAATGTAATATTCAGGGTTCCCTACAATTTTCAGTTCACTATATGAATTTTTTTCATCTTTTCAATCATGCTTTTGATTCAATGTTCGTCGTATAAATATGTTGTATTGCCATGCACTTGTTTTTACGGCACGCTGGCTTATTAGCCACCGTAATTTTAACGTCAAACTTGTCACCGGTTTTCAATCAGTTTTTATTTTTGAATGAATTTACATCATGTAAATTATAATTTTACACCCTTCCAATAGGGTTATTTTAATGTTTTTAATTCAATGACTTAATCATAACAATGATTCAACTTTGAAATTGTTCTTAATCAACTGGATGGTTTCGACACCTATTTTTTAAATGACGTGAGTTCAACTTTTTTAAATTGTTTTTTCAAAATTTCACAAACTCTGTAATTTTCATAGGTCAGCTTTGAGAATGGCTTAATAGCCGAAAGCGCTTAGCTGGAAATTAATAAACAAATACACACTGAGTATTCGTCGTTTTCATTCACTCAATTTATTACGTTTTTGTTCTCCCATATGTTTCAACCGCAATTCAGAATCAGTTTCTGTGGGAGCATCATTGTCAATATCATCATTCACTACTTCCTCTTCATCCAAAATGTCATTATTATATATGCATATATTATGTAGAATACAACAATAAATTATAAATTGAGTCATCTTCGGGACAGTATGCATGTCTAACTGGAGCAATTGCCTAAATCGACCCTTCAAAATTCGAAAGGTGTTTTCAATCAACACCCTTGTTCAGCTCAATTTCCTGTTGAATGAATGTTGCCTTTGCCCTAAGGTACCATAATCCCTGTATGGAACAAGTAACTATTTTCGGATTGGGTAACCATTATCTCCTAACAGGTGGTAATGATTTCCACATAATTCAGGAAGTCTCTTGGATATATAAGACAATTTTAAAACCCGTGAATCATGAATTTTTCCTGAAATTCCAGTAAAAATGTCTATGAATCTTCTCTTGAAATCACATATGCCCTGTAAATTGATTGATGGAATGTCATGTCTGTTGACATAAGTTGACTTCACCTTGTGAGCTGGTGTTCTGATTCTCACGGAAGTTCCATCAATACATCCTATAACTCCAGGAAATCCAGATACCTGCAAAAAATAAAATAAATCTGATGACTACAATAAATCTTTGGCACTCAGAATGTTTAGTTTCTTTTTATTAACAATGTACTCACATTTTCGAATTCAGCAGCCATTTGTTGTTTTTCCTCACCACTGTTTGGCATTTTTATTACCGAGGTACCTATGCTTAGAAGAAAATCCGTTACCCTTTCACTTACCCTAACAAAGGAAGACGTGAGGGGTTGCTAGTCCTCCATCGGGCGCCTCCCCAGGTGGCGGATAGGGGAATGGCTGCTAGATATGGGTGGTACCGAGGAAATGAAATACTCGGGGCGGACCAAAACTAGCACTGGGAAGTGGCAGCTGGCTTTTCCAAAACTAACCACAGGCAGACCAAACTGGCTGTGAATTTAGACAGCATACGGCGTGGTGATATTCACAGAAGCGGCGCATGTACAGCGGTGTAGAAGGCAACGGGAAACCACTACACTAATATTATCCCCAGGAACATTACATATGTTCATGAAACCAAAAACAATCGCCCTCAGTCCCGGGCATCTCTTAAATGAGAAGAGGGTGCTAAGAATCCCCCGGTGGAAAGCAACAAAAAAATAGGAACATGGAATGTGAGAAGCTTGTACGAAGCAGGAAAGGCTGCAAATCTGATTCAAGAAATGGAGAGGCTTAATATAGATATACTGGGATGCAGTGAGGTAAGATGGCCAAATGCAGGTACCTGTGTGATGGGAAACTATACAATATACTATTCAGGAGACGAAAACACACAAAATAAAAATGGTGTCGCAATACGATTAATACGATTTGCATCTGCACAATTAGAGTATACCATATCTGGGCCTGAACAAGTTCGTCCTAGTGACTTCGTTAAAGAATTAAAAAATTCTAATTTTAAAGAAGCTCTAGTTGATTTTTTCATTTTACATTGGGCTACTGATGAAATGGCGCCGTTTATTGGTAGCAAAATAATACATATAAATTTCAGAAAATGTCATTCATTCATGGTTAATGAGATAAACAAAGTAATATCAAGTATCATTGAGGAATTGTCTTGCCCGGAGCATGAAGAGGCAGATACCAAAATTGTGTACCATGCGTGCAAAATTAACTACGGAGCAAACATTGTAATCCAAACTGTTGATACTGATGTTGCTGCTATATATAATGCTGGGTTATATGCACCATCTACATGATGAATCGGAAGTTTGGATGCTCACAGGAACTGGAAATTATTTGAGGTATGTGAACCTAACTAAGATATACCAAGAATTGGGAGAATCGATTTGTAAAAGCTTGCCTGGATTACATGCAATTACAGGATGTGATTACAATCCTTCATTTTTCAGAAAAGCAAATTCGAAACCGTATAAGATATTAAAAAAATACGTAGAATTTCAGCAAGCCTTCATGAAGTTTGGTGACAGCAAAATCATCGAAGATAATAATTACCAACAAGCTCTTTACAATGTTATTCAAACTTTTATATGCTATTTATACAATGTGGATAATATAAATGATGTTGATTCCGCTAGACTACAAATTTTAATCGATTCTTATACAGTGTCCAATGTGAACGAAGCTTTTAATCGAAAAAAATTGCAAAATTTCGACGCTAGTAGTATACCACCTTGTAAAAATGAGCTACTACCGCAATTTTTGCGAGCAAATTATATATGTACTATCTGGAACAATGCTCATTTGAAAATCCCAACAACGTATGAACCAGTAAATAATGGTTGGATTCTGGAAAATCACCAATACCATTTTAAATGGTTTGAAGGGGATCAACTACCGAATTATGTCAGTGAATCTCTAAAAACTGTATCAGGTATATAATAATTATGTCAAATTATTTTACATTAATTTGTGACTAATTATAATTAAATTAACTTGGTTTTATTTTACTATTGCAGAAGCAGGCAAAGAAGACGACGTTGATAACGATGAATTCAGGGAGTGGAGTAGCAGTGACGACGAAAATGAAGATGTCAACAACAACGATGACAATGAAGAAGATTTTTAAATGTTTGATTTAAATGAATCTATTTTTCTATAAATTTCTTATTTGAAAAAAAAATTTTCTTTCGTATAATAAACAATAAGATTTTGATGACATTGAAATTTCAGTTGAATTGAATATAATAAGTTTTATAAAATTTATTAGAAATAACATAAATTGAGTTACTAGATTTTTGATATGATTGATATTTTATTGTAAAATTTTACGGAATATTGTTTTAAAAATTTATTTTTCAGACTGTAATAATTTTATTCGATGAAATTTTTCAAAAAATTAGAAAAAGTATTACTAGATAATTCGGAATAAACAACAGTAGATGTGCAGTAAAAGATCGCAATAGACTGCACGCTCTATTTCACTCGCACCCGTTGCTGCATATGCTCGAAACTGTCTGGCTACTAAGGAAACATTATTTATATATATATATATATATATATATATATATATATATATATATATTAAAATGTTTATTGGAATTCCAAATAGATTTAATCAAAATACACAGACCTTATCTTTCTTGCTATTACTGCCGGCTGCACTTACATCTTCCAAACTTGCCGATATCTCCTTAGAGATATGCTCCTACGGCACTCTTTAGTACTTACACAGGATCTGATACACTTATGATTAGTTTGTCATAAAATGTTTATATAATTTTAACTTTTAACTGTTTTTTTAAAGAAAATTTTTGCAGAGAGCAATCTTACAGAGACGCATCCCTCATCACCATTCTAAATCCACTCATTTGTTTTTCAAAATCAACAACTATCCCGGCTTCACTAGTCCATAGCACTCTTATTTGTTTTTTTTATCACAGAAATTGTTATTCTCCAGTCTTTTAGTGACTATTTTGAAAAAACATAAATTTATTGTCCTGGAGGGTATTGACACTGATTCATTTAAATCTCTATCGTATTAAGGAATTTTAATTAAGTCCTTCTTTCCTCTTACAATAGTCCATTTTCTTATATTTACCTTGTTTAGCTAATTTACAAAATGTTTATTTTTACAAATATTACAACCTATATTATTAATTAACCTATATGTAATTGATTCTAATTTAATTTTGCGTCTTGTTTGATATTTATTATACATATACTCCTTATTATTTTTGTTTTTGTAATTAAATTTTATATCTATAATCTATAAACAATGATTTAGGTTGGTATTGAAAAATTCCCTAGCATGACATTACTTCCTATAAATATTCATTTCCTCAATATGTTTGGGGCTGTGTTCCAACTATCTTTCCCATCTAGTTTCAACCCTTTTCAATGAATGAATGAATACATGGTATTCTAAATTTATGCTACTACAAAAATAATATGTAAATAATGTTAAATTATCGTTAGACTAATTATTCTTTTCTCTTACTTTAGGTTTCAAGCTATTGTGTGACATTTCATCCTGCCGAAATTGTTATGGCTGTGTTCAGTGCAATTCCGAATTCCATGACTTTGACAACCAATCAGAATTACTGGTACAGGTAATATTTACTCTTTAATTAGCTAATATAGTGTTGTAATTTCTATTCTTCATCCTTTTCAAAATTTCACATCAATATATTATCCAATCTATACATATTTCAATCTTTTTATATTTTAATCTTTGACTTTTTATTGAGTTTATTCTAATGGTTGTGTCTACTGACACTTCTTACGTTACAATAAGACTTGTTTATTATGTTTGTTTATTTCATTATTTTTACAAAAATAGAGGATTAGTTCAACTCCCCTCAAATTTAAATTTTCAAAAAGGAAGCTTTTAAGTAGCCTTTTTAAAATTTCAATTTCAACGTTCCGGCTAATAATTATATTCTACTTAATTCATTACTCTTTTCTTTATATACAGAAATTGAATTTGAAGAATCCTATATTTAAGTTTATTACTATTTCTATCTTAGACTTAGTTTCCATTATCTAATTCTATCCTATCCTATTCTAATTATTTTTACAAATATGAGACCAATCATTCTGGTTTGAAATATCTTAGACATCTTTGCTTACTCTTAGTATATTATTCTATATTATTGTTTTATTTCAATTCCTATACCAATTATTATTCATTTATTCACACCGTAGAATCTTTATTCTTTGAACTATTTCTTGCTTATATTTTTACTTATACCTTTTTCCTTCACTTAACAATTCTTTTAATGCTCTCCTATCCTTATCTTATCTTCGAATTCAAAAAAAAAATTATTATTTCCAATATTTCATATATTTTCATATCTTATTGTCAACCCTTATTCATGTCAATATAATTACTCCTATAGTCTAACCTTTTTCTTTGCTTACTATCCCTATTTATATTTATTTGCATAATTCTTAATTATAACTCATCAACTTCATTTCTTCAATATATTAATTACTTATACTTTATATATATTTCATTTCTCCCTATCTCATAATAATTAATCATATCATTTACTATATAAATCTTTGCTTCCATATTTCATTGTTACTTATCTCCATAATTCCTATAAAATTTTATTTGACATGAATATCTCAAATTCTATATCTTGATTTAAAAAAAAACTTTCTTTCCTTTCCACCTCTTTTACTGTGTTATTCAAATGATAACGAGCCTGTCCTTCCTAAATCCTACCTGTTCTTATTAATAAGTGTGAATTCTGTTTCTTATCCCCTCTACCTAATAAATTCTTACAAAATTTCTTAATATTATATTATCGCTTTTATTTCTGTCTGTCTTTGATATTATATATTTCTTTATAACAAAATGTGTCTCTATTTGTTTGGTTTTTTTAATCTATATAGCTACTCTAACTTTCCTTATAAGTTAAATGTGAAGTTACTTTACTTTTACTTAAAATCATTTATAAGTTTTTAATAATATATTTTTTTTTTATATTTTATAGATTCTTAACTGCGATAATGGAAACAATCTAGATGTATCCTACATATGAAAAAATTGATAGCCTTATATCTACCTAGTATCTAATATTTTATGTTACATGGAAGTGCTACTTATGTAGAACATTGGAATCATTACATCTACCTATAATATTACTATTTATATACATGTAAGTAACATAATATTATCTATTCCTCTTTTTCTTGTTTCATTCTTGTATCATTTATTGAGAGTTATATTTATAAATTGACTCAATGTTAAAAACACCCCTAACCATGTTTGTTCCCGGGTATACCAGTTTATAACTGTTTTGTGCATTTTCAGTTAATACTTCATAAGGTCCCTCGAATGGCAATTGCAATTTAATACATTGGTCTTCTGCTTTATTGGATGTTTTTAGTGCTTTTATTATAACCAATTCTCCTTTGTTAAATCGTGTTATCTTCTTGATCTTCTTGTTCTGATCCCGAATATATTTCTCAGCATTCCTCTTGATTCTTATATTTACCTTTTCTAATATCTCTTCTAGGGTAGTATCTCTATTCACAATCCAGTTTCGTTTCGGTTGAATACCTTTCATCAAATAAATTGGACTTTCGTATTGTTTTTTTGTAAATGTGTTTATATTCCTAGCATCCAAACATATTCTAATATCTCCCGATTTCTTCTTTACACATGTTATAGCACGTATGTATTGTGAATTTGATCTTTCAATAATACCGTCATGTAACATTTTATTTATTTCTTGGTATACCTCTTGTTTTAATTTATACGGAATCGGATAGGTTTTGATTTTAAAATTTTTAATTTCTGGTATTACTTCTATTTTATGTACATATCTGGTTGCAACACATACTTCTTCATTAAATAGTTTTTTATGAGAGTCAAGTAATTCATATACTCTCTGTTTATATTCCTCCAAACATAATTCATCCCTCATGTTTCGTTCTTCTTCAACAATGTGATTTAATTGTCCAATTGCACATTCGTTCTTCCCTATATCTGTTGGATCTTTCGTCATAAATGGTATTGTATGTTCATTATATATTATATTTTGCTTTTTATAATCTATTATAATTTTATGTTTATTCAGTTCATCTGTACCCATGATTATGTAATATTTTAAATTTTTTACTATTAACAATTGTACTGATAAAATCTTGCCATTTAATTCTAAATTTGTCATTATAGTTTTTGTTGCTTCATACAATTTTCTTTCATTTGCCCCTACTAATGATATTTTATGCGTATTTATCACCATAATATTGTCTTGATTTAAATTGTCTACGATATTTTGATTAATGATGGACACTTCTGAACCCGTATCTAACAAAACTCTACATTTAATGTTTTCTAAATTTCCCTCTATAAATATTAATCTAGTTAATTCTTGGTTTGTATGATCTTCGTCTAAAATGAATTCCCTAGGATGTTGATATTTAGAAGAATAGACAATATTATGCACGTAAGAGCAACTTATTAGAAATTCGGATCAGAACTCGGGCCCTGATCAATATCCCTTCTTACCTCTTCCTGATTTTGTATCAAATTAACTTGTCTTCTGTCTTCTTCCCTATTGCCTCTCTGGTCATAATTTCTTTCCCTGTTTTCATTTCTGCGATCTTCTTCATTATTTCTTCCATCCCTTCTGTATTGTTGCCAATTTCGATTTCCATTTTCGTTTCGTCTTCCAAAATTTCTATAATTTTCCCCATTTTCGTATGGCCTATTTCCATTATTTCTATTATCATTATTGTTATTCTGATATCCATTCCTGTAATTCCCATTTCCATTTCTATAATTGTCATTTCTAGGATTTCTATCATCCCGTCCTTGTCCTCTTCTCTCATAGTTTCGATTCCCATTGTTTCCATAGTCATTTCTTCTCTCATTGTCTCTGCGATAATGTCCATTTCCATTCTCATTTGATATATTCTCTCGTATATCATTGTTGTTAGTATAGCTTCTTTCCACGCATTGTAAATAGCTTGATAAATTATCCATGGATTTTATATTGTGTAGCGCTATTGTTTCCGCTACTTCAGAGTTAAAATGTCTTCCGACATACAAGACTAACTCTTCCTCCTTCATTCCAGGCTCAAGGTATTGGGCTATGTTGTATAACTGCATCGCATAGTTGTTTAGATTTTTACTCTTCTTATAATCGAACTTGCCAAAATATAGCCGTTCCCTAAATGTTGCCTGTTGCAATTCTCCCCAAAAATAAGCTAAAAATTGTTGTTCAAAGTCGCCCAAACTCTGGATCTGTTCTTCTTTATTACAGAACCATAACAAAGCATGGCCCTGTAATATACTCCTTATAATGAGTTTTATTTCCATAATGTCCCTGAGTCCTTTTATTTTACTGCGAATTATCTTCAGAAATACCTTGGGATGTACATTATTTATGTTCCCATCGAATTTCACCCCGATTTCGAAATTACTATGGAAATTTCCAGGACATACATTAACTCCACCACTTCTTCTAAAATTCTCTTCCATTTCCTCAACAGTATTTCGTAACTTCCTATTCATTTCTTCTATTTCTTGACTTACTTGTCGATTTATATCTTCATTAATTGCTGAACTCATCCCAGTTCTCTCTTCTATCTTGCCATCTAAATCCTTAAATTTCCTATTTACATTTTCTTTTATCTGTTCTACTTCCTTTGTTAGATGATTCGACTGTTTTGAGACTTCCACTCTAATATTTTCTGGTAAATTCTCTTCTATATCTCTTCTAAATTCTGATACTTCTTCTACTATGATCTTTTCTATGTTTTCTCGAATTTTCATACCGTTTTCTTGGATTTCTTGTCTCAAATTTTTATTTTTATTCTCCATTTCTTCTCTTACCTCGTTAATATTCTTCTTAAATCCTTCCTGGTTCTCCTTGAGTTCCTTAATCTCCTTACAATTTTCCAATTTGACTTCATCTATTTTCTTTTCCAATCGGTGCATGTTTGTATGAATGTTGTGAATGTCTCCCCTAATTTCTTCCTTCATACTATTCATGTCTCCCCTCATCGTGTCCATATTTATCCTATTTTCTTCAAATTTCTGGTTCATATCTCCCTTCATTTTATTCATATCTGTTTTCCTATTCTCCTCCATTTTGTTCATATCTCCTTTCATTGTCTTTATGTTTTCATTTATACTCATCAATATTTGCTGCATCCATTGTTCGTTGGCATTAGTTCCTCCTTGTGTTTCCCTGCTCTCTTGTCTTCTATCTTCTCTTTCTTCTTCCGCTTCTTCATCTCCTGTCGCACTTTCTTCAGAAGCATGTCCTTCAGCTTGCTGACCTTGGATCAAATATTGAACCTGGAAATCTCCCATACCATGGCTCCTTTCTTCTCTCTCCTCTTCTGATCCGCTATCATTTCCGACCTGCTTTCCATCTCTCAATACCATTTTCTTATCCATGATTTCTTTGTTTTTAATTTAATTTTTTAATATATTATTTTTATAATCGCCCCACGTTTTTGGGTGCCAATTTATAATTGATAATTTATAAATTGGATATTTTAATAGCCTCACGTTGGGCCGACAATTTATAATTGAATGATGATAATTATAATTTATGATAATTTTATGGCTAGCTCAGATTATATTATTTGTTTATTTTATTATAGTTTTATATTTTATCGGAGAACATGAGAAACTTCTCTCGTTGGGTTCTGGATATGATAATCAAAGATTGAAGAAATACATATACATAATCTTACCTTTTAATTACAACCTCTGAAAGAAATAATATCTATTAAATAAAACGATTGAAATATGATAATAGTGATATTGATACTTTAACCATAGATGTAAGAATAAAAGAAAACCAACACATTAATGTAAATATGTTTAATAAATGAATTTCAATTTTTAATCAGATTAGAACATAATAAAATATTTTGTAACTGTTAATTTATTTTGCACATTTATTCTTAAGGAATTGTGCCACCCTATATCATACATACATTCTTGGAAACAAAATGATATAATTTCTGCGTCGGCGCTATATCTCCAAACGCATGCGCTGCTACAGTATACATGTAAGAAAGAAGTTTCCTTCCATACACAACGTTTATATTCAACACACTGTTAGCGTGTCTGTGATGAAAATTGTTGGTTATAATTATTAAATGTTTTTATAATCAATTACATATAAGTAATACTTTATAAACTATATGTGTACGTGTATTTAAAAAAACAAGAAAGTGATAGATGAAAGTTATGCATGCAAAAGCTGAAAATAAGTAATGAAATAGAATTGAGCACGCATGATGTACGTGATATTTTACGAGGATAAATTTACAACAGGTGAGTTTCAATATTATCTTAAAATTATAATTCTCTATAGATGAATTTTATAATGCATTATATGTTACTGTTCTTTGGCCTTTTTATATGATATATATCAATTGAATGTTCTATTGAATTTTGAGTGTACACTTTAAAATGTTTATTGGAATTCCAAATAGATTTAATCAAAATACACAGACCTTATCTTTCTTGCTATTACTGCCGGCTGCACTTACATCTTCCAAACTTGCCGATATCTCCTTAGAGATATGCTCCTACGGCACTCTTTAGTACTTACACAGGATCTGATACACTTATGATTAGTTTGTCATAAAATGTTTATATAATTTTAACTTTTAACTGTTTTTTTAAAGAAAATTTTTGCAGAGAGCAATCTTACAGAGACGCATCCCTCATCACCATTCTAAATCCACTCATTTGTTTTTCAAAATCAACAACTATCCCGGCTTCACTAGTCCATAGCACTCTTATTTGTTTTTTTTATCACAGAAATTGTTATTCTCCAGTCTTTTAGTGACTATTTTGAAAAAACATAAATTTATTGTCCTGGAGGGTATTGACACTGATTCATTTAAATCTCTATCGTATTAAGGAATTTTAATTAAGTCCTTCTTTCCTCTTACAATAGTCCATTTTCTTATATTTACCTTGTTTAGCTAATTTACAAAATGTTTATTTTTACAAATATTACAACCTATATTATTAATTAACCTATATGTAATTGATTCTAATTTAATTTTGCGTCTTGTTTGATATTTATTATACATATACTCCTTATTATTTTTGTTTTTGTAATTAAATTTTATATCTATAATCTATAAACAATGATTTAGGTTGGTATTGAAAAATTCCCTAGCATGACATTACTTCCTATAAATATTCATTTCCTCAATATGTTTGGGGCTGTGTTCCAACTATCTTTCCCATCTAGTTTCAACCCTTTTCAATGAATGAATGAATACATGGTATTCTAAATTTATGCTACTACAAAAATAATATGTAAATAATGTTAAATTATCGTTAGACTAATTATTCTTTTCTCTTACTTTAGGTTTCAAGCTATTGTGTGACATTTCATCCTGCCGAAATTGTTATGGCTGTGTTCAGTGCAATTCCGAATTCCATGACTTTGACAACCAATCAGAATTACTGGTACAGGTAATATTTACTCTTTAATTAGCTAATATAGTGTTGTAATTTCTATTCTTCATCCTTTTCAAAATTTCACATCAATATATTATCCAATCTATACATATTTCAATCTTTTTATATTTTAATCTTTGACTTTTTATTGAGTTTATTCTAATGGTTGTGTCTACTGACACTTCTTACGTTACAATAAGACTTGTTTATTATGTTTGTTTATTTCATTATTTTTACAAAAATAGAGGATTAGTTCAATATATATATATTATAGAGTGAAACACCCTGTATATCAAACAATAAAGAATTAAGATTGTACATTGTAATCTAGAAGAATTTTTTTTAAGTCAAAAATTTTTTAAACATTTGAATGGAGACAATCTGTACGATCCACTATTCGATAGAAAAGGCATACAGAAAGGACAGACTGTATAATGTAGGGATAATTGCGAATAGGTGTGATAAACAATTTATGTGAAATAAATTAACCAAACTTTTATTAAAAAGATCAAGTATCAGAATTTGTTCATGATGAGAAACTAATAATGCTTTATTCTGTAAAGTCAAGTTAATCTCATAATATTTGTTGATTAAAACATTAAAGTAAGTTAGTGTAGCTGTTTAGACATAACAGAGCAGAAAAGTATATAATAATGTGAATTTCAGAGAACATGACTCATAGAAAAAAACGAATTTTCATTTTGCATATATATATTTAAAGGTAACAGCTGTCATCTATTAAAACATTATGAATATTCATTTGACATACATACTTAGAGGTTAGGAAATGTCATTTTAACAATACTAGGAAATATTATTGAATGAAAATAATATAGGAAGTCTAAGCAATTAAAAAACCTTAGAATACAATATCCTGATATAATGGATGAACATTTCACTGGTTGAAATGAAGAATTTGAGTGATAAAATAAATAGTCAAATCTGATTGGTAAATAAACATTTAAAAAGGATCATATCGGCGACAATTATGTTGCTAACGAAAAAAAAATCGGAATGAAAAAAGTTTGTTGATTATGGGGTCTATTCACTAAGAGGTTCTTTTTGGGGAAGAAAAATTTGTAAGTAGAAAAACTTTTTGGTAAAGAAAATCATTTTGAAATTATTTGGAAGATAAAAAATTTGACTATAGAATTCAAGAACAAATACATTATACTTACAAGATATAGATCAATGTAAGTAGATAAGTTTATATTAATAATTAAAAAGGGAATTGTCGAATGTTGTACAGTACTAACCATGATTTTTATTTTATAATATGGTGTCTTGTATCTTGTGGAAGTAAAATAGCCACAATAGCTTTTGAAAAACACTGAATAGTGGAATTTGTGTGAGCTGCTTGGACTTTGAATGAAGTGCGGCATCGATTCCTGTTCTGGTGGAAGCGGAATGCCAGCATGGAGTTTTTCCAGGAGGAGAATCTGAAACAAGTAAAAGAAATGGATCATTGAGGTGAACAAACAAAACAGTGAAGTCAATAAGGTAGTAAAAGTTAATTTATTAATATATTAAAAAGTCAAGCGTACTTACCAATTTATGCAAAGAACTAAAATTTTGTGACGCATAGACGTTTTTAGGAGTGTATTTCGCCATTTTCTAAAAATCATATGTTTATGAAGTTGTATAATTGTATTTCACTCTTATAATAATATCTCACCAGAGTGCGTGTATGTTGTATGAAAGAGTCATCCTTTTAGATAGTTGAATTTCTTCAAGAACACTTGTAAAAGTGTAATGTATTTATTTTCATTAAATTAAATATCGTTTTTCCTTTGAAGTACGTTTTAAACTATTTTTGAGTTATTCATTTCATCTGGTGACTTGCGCACCATCTACTTACCATAGGCAGAAGCTCTGAATGACATCTATTGAACTATGCAGATTTGTTTTAAGCAGGACAGGACCGTATTTAGTTTGGAATCATTGAACAAGTAACATATTCTGATTAACAAATTTATTTTTGAAATATTTTTTTTTTTTTTATTTAAAAAAAACCTTAATAGGCTTTTCTTGAAATTACAATCTGATCATTAATACGATCAATAAGCAATTTTAATCTAACTTAATTTACTAATTTCTACCTTATAACTAAAGGTCTTACTCATTAGTAGTTCCTTAGGCTCTAATACAAACAAACACTATCACTAGCGTGCAATTACCGCACTATGCTCTGCTTTACACTGTCACTAGTTAACTAACTCAAAGGGCTTTGTCCTCTTGAGTCTTCTCTTCTGGTTGGTGTTGTCGAGGAGCTGGATGGCCTCTACATTCACATGGTCTAAAAGCCGTTGTTCGTGGCTTTTGGCAAACTTAGTGATTGTCTGGCTGACAGTGTCCATCTCCAGGTCCCTGTGGAGGTCACTGTTTCGGGAGTACCAAGGCGCATTGACGATGTTCCTTAATACTTTGTTCTGGAATCGTTGTATGATCTGGATGTTACTTTCTCTGGTACAGCCCCAAAGTTGGATGCCGTAGGTCCAAACTGGTTTCAGAGTTTGCTTGTATAATAGCAATTTATTGTATACAGACAGAGTGGAGTTGCGTCCCAATATCCAATGCATGTTTCTAAATTTGAGTCCTAATTCTTCTCTTTTCTTTTTGATATGTGGCTTCCAGCGTAACCCCGCATCTAATGTAATACCCAGATATTTTGCTGTATTGGCGTAAGGTATCTGAGCATTATTTAGTCTAATTGGTACATGTTGATTTCGTTTGTTGGTGAAGTTAATGTGCACTGACTTTGTTTCATTTAATCTGATCCTCCATCTTCTGGTCCATTCATAAATCTGATCTATGTTATTCTGCAGTTTATTTGCTGCTTCTTCATGGTTTTTGCCTACAGCTAAGATAGCTGAGTCGTCTGCAAATGTGGCTGTGGTATTATGTTCTAGGTTTGGAATGTCACTAGTGTACAGTAGGTAGAGGACTGGTCCTAGTACACTTCCTTGTGGTACTCCAGCATTTATTTCTCTCAGTTCAGAGTATGCTTCTTCTTGTTTTATTCTGAATACTCTTTCTGATATATATGAATCCAGAAGGTCAGAGTATTGTTTAGGTAGGTGACATCTGAGTTTATGTTTGAGCCCCTCATGCCATACTTTATCAAAGGCCTGTGCTACATCTAGGAAGATTGCAGAACAGACTTTTCTTTCTTCCAATGCGTTTTCTATAATATTTGTTATTCTATGCACCTGGTCTATCGTTGAATGGCTCTCGCGAAATCCAAACTGGTGATCAGGTATCAATTTTCTTTCTTCTATTATTGGTTTTAGTCTCTTTATCAGAAGTTTTTCAAATAATTTAGAAACTACTGGTAGTAATGATATTGGCCGGTATGATGATACTTCTTCAGGTTTTTTGCCTGGTTTGGGTATCATAATCACCTCTGCAACTTTCCACATTCTGGGGACATATTTCAACCTGAAAGCTGCATTTATCAGGTGTGTCAGTTTTATTATAGCTTTTTTGGGCAGCTGCTTTAGGATTTCTCCTGTAATCAGGTCAAATCCTGGGGCTTTTTTCGGGTTAATGTTTTCTTTTATCTCTGCAGTTACCTCTTTTGGTGTAACAGGTCTTATCTCTAATTCTTCTTGGTCATAGTCCATTCTTGATAATTCTTCTCCTTCGTTAGGTTGAAAGGTATTTTCTAGGTGATCAGCGAATCTTTTGGCTTTTTGATTGTTATCTCTGGCCCAGCTTCCATCTTCATTTCTGATTGGAGGACTATGCAGGATTGGTCTCTTTAATCGTTTAGTAGCCTTCCACAAGGAATAATCTGTACTGCTGTCATTTGTTAGTTCACTGAGGTAAGTACTAATTGATTCATGTTTGATTTTTTGTATTTCTCTTTTTAAATTCTGTGCGGCATTGTTTAATCTAGTTTTGTCTACTGGTGCTCTAGATTGTTGCCATTTCCGTCTTAGTTTTCTTTTTTCTGTTATTAATTCTTTAATTTCTCTTGGGTAATTATTTCCCTTTGTTCTCGATGTAATGCTCGGGGTATTATTCCATGCAGTTTTCTGAATAACCTTGTTGAGTTTTTCTACTTCTTCATCTAGCTGTTCTTTGGTTTTTAGCGGGACTAAGAGGTTAATGTTGTTTTCTAATTCAATCTGGAAACTTTTCCAGTCAGTCTTGTTGTTGACTAGTCTTGGTAAGTTTTCTCTTTGTATTATAGTCTCACTAAGTGTGAGAAGGATGGGGGAATGGTCAGAACTCATATCCCATGCTTCTTCTATTTGCATGTAGTTTGTCGAGATATTCCTGGCCACAAAGAAGTCTATGAGGTCTGGAATTTTGTTAGGGTCAGCAGGCCAATAAGTTGGTTTTCCTGTCGAGATTGCTTCACATTTAATTTGGTTTATTGCTGTTAGTAGCTCCTTACCTTTAGTGTTAGTTAGTCTAGAACCCCAGTGTACATGTTTTGCATTGAAATCTCCTCCAATGATAAATCTGTACCCTAGGCTATTTAAGAATTCAATGTATTTATTCCTCTTGATTGCGTGTTTTGGCGGACAATAGACTGCCGTTACATTCAATTCGTAAGTTTTTGTTTTTATTCTGACTGTGGTTGCTTGAATTTCGGCTGTTTTATAGCTCATTTCTTGGTGATGTGCTATATTTTGTTTTATTATAACTGCACTTCCACCTTTGGCTGCATTATCTGGATGAATGGTATGGTATACCTGATATCCTTTTATTTTGATGAATGACTCCTTAGTGAAATGCGTTTCACTAATGAGACATATATCTATTTTTTCAATTTCTAGAATGGCCTGTAATTCTTGCTGATGTTGAATGAGGCCATTAGCATTCCATTCTAATATTCTAAGGCTGTCTCTCATTACCAAGTCGCTTGGGGATAGCTCCTTTGTTGCTATATTCCAATCTGGTAATTCGATCGTCCAGTTTATTTAGTTTATCCAATATTTGTTGGAGAATTTGATCGGTTGTTGGGTTGTTTTGTTTTTTATTATCTTCTGTTGTGTTTTTTACTGCCATATTGTAAGTTTTTCTGTTTTCCGCATTGTTTGTAGTAGTCCTGCTTTGTGATTTTTCTGTCGCAGGAGCTGGGTTTCTGTTGTTATCTCTCTGTGGTCGATTAGGCCTTATTACTTTTTTAGTATTTTTGTCTTTTAGTTTCTGCATTTCTTTGGCTACTACACATCCTCTGTAATTAGCTGGATGTCCTTCGCCGCAGTGAACACATTTTGGTTGTACATTTTTAGGTTGAGGGCATTCATTCGTCAGGTGTTTGCCCACACATCGTACGCATCGTGGCTCTTTTGCACAGTAAGCTTTAGTATGGCCATATGCCTGACAGCGTTTGCATTGTGGTACCAATCTTGTTTTTCTTAGCGGTAATATTTCTACCCTTATTCCTTGTATATCTGTTATACCATAAATTTTGTCCACATTTTCATCATGTTTGAATACTAGCATGAACATATTTATGGGTTTCTTAGTTCTATAACTTCGTTTTGGAATAGCATCTAGCAGTTTATATCCTCTATGCCTTAAGTCTTCTACTATTGTCTCTGGTTTAATAGTATGGTGGAGCTTGTTAACAATTACCTTTATAGGTCTGTTTTGTTTGTTCTCGTATGAATGCCATGAGTAGTTACATTCGTTGAGTTGCTTGCTAAGTGTTCTGTAATCTTCTATATTGTCTACATTGACCTTAACGTTGCTATCACTAATTATTTTAATCTGAAATCTATTTACAGTCTTCCCTATTACCTGGTGACAATCATTGAAATCCTTGATATTATCTATGATGATTGGTGGAGGGGTTTGTTCTTTTTTCGTTTTTTCGATAGGAGTTGGGACATTTTGGCTTCGTTGTGGTGGTGTCAATGAAGTATCCATTTTACGCTTCTTTCGATTTTTGGCGCGTATCCACTCTGTCTCCTTTGCTAGTTCTTCCTCATCAGTTTGGTAAGTAACTGATTCAGATATGGTTTCGTCCTCTTTAGGAAGTCTTTTCTCTAACTCTGCAAATTTTTTCTGCAGTCCTTCATTCATTATCATCACTTGATTTAACTGGACTTGGAGATTATGTACCTCGTTAATGGCATTAATTTTCTCCTGTTCCATTTTTTTCCACTCTGTATATAAAATTTGTTCGTTTTGCGATCTGACATAATTCTCCTGAAACAGGGTTTGGTTATGCTGCATTAAGATCGCTTCGTTTTGTGTTTGCGGCACAATTGTTGATTTCATTATTTACCCTCGTATTTTAATTTTTCGACGATGATAACAATGTTTGCACATTTTTGTTTTTAGCTACAATTTATGCTAATTGATTTTATCGTTATCGCTCACTAAACAACTTTTTACTGCGTTCACTTGATAACTTATCAGAGCTCCGGCACTACGCTACCGTATCTCTCGGAAGTCAAATGAATACTACTTTTTTTTTTTTTTTTTTTTTTTTTTTTTTTTTTTTTTTTTTTTTTTTTTTTTTTTTTTTTTTTTTTTTTTTTGAAATATAAAGCATTTATTAACTTTGGCGCTAATATATATAAAATTCTAAAATCATTTTATCCTAAATACTTGAACTCTACCCTGAGATGAGAAGTTTTCATGTTAGTAATATAAACTGTTTATCATATATATAAAATCATCAATATACCGGGCAAACAATAAACTTAAAGTAAATTTAAACTAAAATAAAATAAGTGTAACATTCTTATTACACCATAGCCAATTCATAATAATATATATATATATATATATATATATATATATATATATATATATATATATATATAAAATTTAGCTTTTATAATATAACGTAAGTATAATTACAAATTATAATAGTTTAGGGGTGTCCGGCAGGGGGTTGTAACTATACTAAGTGTCTGGCAATGAACAACGCGAGTTTTAATATTATTACGAGTAAAATATGAAAAATCTGAGTTTTATAAATTGATAAATTTGAGGTGGAATTTTATACACCTTTGCTACCTGTTACCTGCCAAAGCCACCACTACCCAGGTTTCATGGGCGGGGATCATTCTTACCTGTATTGGGGACATACATAGAAAAACTTTCAGCTTTTATAAAAATCCAAAGGTCTGGCCCTACGGGCTCTTGCTCTATAAGAAAAGTATTGGTTTACCCCAAAAAAGGATCGAATTTTGAAAAAAAATGTTTAGTTACTTTTACGTTTTTCATCAACAACAACACGAAAAAACGGTTTTCAGAAAAAAAATCCTGTGTGTATGTCGTCGTCGTCGGCCACTTTTCGTTACATGTCTTGTTATCACGATACAGCCTCAGGAGTGCAACCAGTCACCATTTTTATAATTGAATATTGTTAAGGACATCTCACAGATGAACCGTATTGATTTTCAGCTCACCAGAGTCAGTACAACGGGTGCTATGGTACTTGAAGTACGATATTTTTGTCCTTTTTGGAGAGATTTCAGTTTGTTAGCACGATATAGCCTCCGGAGTTCAACAAGTCACCAATTTTATGATTGATTAATATTCGGGACATCTCACAGATGGACCGTATTGATTTTCAGCTCACCAGAGCCAGTACAACAGGTGCTATAGTATTTTAAGTACAATATTTTTGTCATTGTTGGAGACATTTCAGTTTGTTAGCACGATACGGCCTCCGAGGCATATATAAGTGATCAATTTTATAATTGGATATTACTCAGAGCGTTTCAAAGATGAACCCTATTGATATCCAGCTCACTAACGCCAGCACAACGGGTGCTATGGTACTAGAAGTACCAAATTTTTGTCATTTTTGGAGAATTTTCAGTTTGTTAGCACGAGTTGTATAACTATAATAGATGACCTGTGTAATATATATATATATATAGACATTATTTATTTTATAAAATGATGAGTCTGTATTTGTAAACTTTCCTTATTACTGATTGTAATTTGAAAATTCATTCCATGTTCAGTTTCTGAGTTAACAACACATGAATTGTACGTTAGTTAATAAAGTTTTTAAAAAATAACTTTCAGTATAAAGTTATTCAACTGGCGCAGTCAGTAGGATTTGACGGCATAGTGTCCGATTTTCGAGAAGTTTCGTGAGTTTCAACTCATCACTGTCAAGTCAACCATCATAGCAAAGTCCTGGAGCGTGTTGAGTGCAGGACAGAAGCCTTCCCGTCTAGCTCAAATCCCGGAGCGTGTTGAGCCCGAGACGGAAGCGAATTCTCATCTCACCGAGACCACGCTGTGTGTTGAACGCGGGATCTAGTACCGAATACAACCCGTTTATTTTAGTCAACCTGAACGAGGGGGTAAAACGAGTATCCCAGGTCGACAAAATTGAGTAAGTTTATATAATAGAACTGATTCATCAATAAATCTCTACCGTAAAGTCAAAGGGACGAGGTACCACCGATCCAGACCGTTTACTACGAGAAGCACAGTATAATATGAGGAGATTTGGAGACAAACCGACCAGGCGACCACCCCCAGGGAAGCCCCAAATCAAGGACCAACAATTGTACATATAATAACTGTATATAGAATTAGTTTTAAGTTGTGAAGATTTTATTGAATTTTCAGTTTAACAGGTAACATACGTGTTACTATTGAATAAACATATCTAACCATCAAGCCTGTTCTACCCCCTGACTACCCAACGGCAATTACAAATTGACGCCCGAGCAGAAGAATTACAAATTGACGCTCTAGCAAAACGATTACAAGTGCATAGTTTTAAGTAAATTGCTCAGGTCGGATTTTGAATCCAATCAAGTATTGAGTCGATGAGAAACACTTGTTAAAGCCGGAATCGGGTTTTTATTGATTTTCATCAAGGTTTATCAAAATTTGCCGAATAAATAAAAATGTGACTACCAAATAGTAGGAATAAATCAAATAATCAAACTCGGAAATAGATAATCAAAGTGGGTCTGGCACAATTTTAGGAGGGGGTAAGTGACGTCATGCATAATCCGTCACGTGTCATCTGTCACGTGTGTCATCTGTTACATGTTCCATGTCATCCATCTTGTGTTCAGTGACGTGTGTCATGTGTTCCGTGTCGTCCATCTTGTGATTTGTGACGTTGTATCATCTATCCTGTCCAAGCGAGATAATGGTTATTACCTGCGGTAATCTCAACAAATGTCAAAGTACGTCACGTCGCTTTGATATATGGGTATTTACCAATGTTTTTATCTACTTTCTGTACGGTCTAGAGCAGGGGTCTCCAAACTTTGAAGCCTTGGGGCCATAATATTTTTTTCGGTATGTCGCAAGAGCCATAACAATTTTTAATTTTTTGCCCACCCAAGCATACAGGCTTTTATTGCGTTTTAATTACTATTGATTGTGTATTGTGACACATAACGACATCTAGTGTGGAATAGTGATACTATGTACTGTTCTAGGTACTATCTATTTCAGCTACCCACTAACAGGTGGCATATTTGGGAATTTCCGCATTGGTTCGAGAAAGCTCTGGCTCTGGCTAGTTTTTCCGATCATTTCTATACAGTAATTACATAGGTATAAAAAGGCTAGTGGCGCTATTGCGAGTCAGTTTGCGCGGGAAAGGCCAAGGAAGCGAAGTTGCCTATTGTGAAATAAAGTAATGAGTATTTTGATTAGACATATTTTATGTGTGATTTATTGATATGGAAAAGAAGCTGAAAATAGACAGTGAATGCAGAACGTTCCAAGATAAACGGAACTTTCAGTATCTTGTGATTGAGTGCAGTAATAAGACGCTATGTTTAATTTGTAATGAAACCATAGCTGTTCTCAAAGAATATAACATCACACTACATTACACTATGAATCGAAACATCTTCAAAATTACTTTAAATATACAAGAATATTGCGGACGGAAAAAATTTGAAGCGCGGACTGAAATCGCAGCAAACTTTGTTTACAAAAGCAAATACTAAGCAAGAGTCTGCAACTCGCGCCAGCTTTAGTGTGGCTCTTGAAATCGCAAAACGTGGAAAACCATTCACCGATGGAAAAATGATAAAAGAACGCTTGATTGCAGTAGCTGAAGAAATATGCCCCGAAAGAGTAAATTTATTGAAAGGTGTCAGTTTGTCAGCAAACACCTTGGCTCGGAGGGTGCAAAACATCGCAGAAAATATATTATCTCAACTGTCTGAGAAAAATGGACATCTTGAGTGGTTTTCTCTAGCCTTGGATGAGTCAACGGATGTGTCAGATACTGCTCAGGTGTTGATTTTTGTTCGTGGAGTCGATAAAAGCTATGAAGTGCGTGAAGAACTTCTTGATATTGATAGTATTCACGGCACGACAACTGGGGCAGATATTTTTAAAGGAGTTGAAAATGCCATTAATAAAAAAAATCTTCGATGGAAAAACTTGAAATCTATCACCACCGATGGAGGCAAAAATATGGGTGGTAAAAATAAAGGAGTGGTCGTAATTGTGTCAAACGCTGTAGAAAATGATGCTGGTTCAATACCATTAGTATTACATTGTATCATTCATCAACAGTCCTTGTGTGGAAAATTTTTTGATTTGTCTGTAGTTCTAAGACCAGTCATATCAGTTGTTTATTTCATCAGATCCTCAGGGCTGAATCACCGACAATTCCGCGAGTTTATTGAAGAGATCGGAGAAAATGATTTGCCACATCATACTTCCGTTTGCTGGCTTAGTTGCGGAAAAGTCCTTAAGCGCTTTTTTGAACTTCGCGCAGAGATCGAAATTTCTTTGAATGAGAAGCATCGCCCTTGTGCCGATTCAGGAAATAGTGAATGGCTGTGGAAATTGGCATTCTATGTCGATTTGACAAATCATATGAACGAACTGAATCTGAGATTGCAAGGAGAAAATCAGCTTCTTCCTGATTTATACACCAGTATCAAATCCTTCAGGCATAAAATAATACTATTTCAATCGGAGTTAACGTAAAAAATGTTTCACACATTTTAAAACATGTGAAATATTCAGCCACACTGCAGAGACTGAATTTCCAGTCGATTTTGCAGTCGAAACTTTGAGAGCTTCAAAGATAAATTTCGATACTCGTTTCTCAGATTTTGATGTCATTGTGAATGAAATTAAGCTTTTTCAAAATCCTTTTGATTTTGCCATTGAAACCCTGGCTCCGGAAGTCCAAATGGAAATTATTGATTTACAGTGCAGTGATATGTTTAAGAACAAATATCAAAATTCATCTTTGTTGGAATTTTATGAATCTCCACTGGCACAATTTGATAATTGGCATAAATTTGCTCGTGGGTTGTTTTCTGTTTTTGGTACTACGTACTTGTGTGAGAAAACGTTTTCCAAGATGAAGTACACAAAAAATGTTTACAGATCTAAATTAACCGATGAGCATCCTAAATCTCTTTTAATAATGGGTACAAGTAAAATTAATCCACAACTACAAACAATTGTTGATGGAAAATCACAATTACATAAATCTCATTAGTGTTTTTTTTGTTTTATTAGTGGGATTAATTTCAAAATTTAATTATTTGTCAGTTACTAATAAGCTTGAAATACTTAAGCTGGGTTTTCTGCGTCATATTTTCTGTCGTAAAGTTATACCATGCAAGGAAATACAACAGAGTAATTATCATTCTGTGTTTTCATTCTCTTGCATTCAACGTATTACAGCAATAGGAACAACAGTAAAACATTGGCTGTCGTGAGCCAGATTTATGACACTAGTCTTAAGCTGTCGCGGGCCGGATTTTGCCCGCGGGTCGTAGTTTGGAGACCCCTGGTCTAGAGGATTTGTTTAGTTAAATTTTCGCTGCTTTGATTTGTTTTTCAATGTTCATTATCGTTTTCCCATTTGGAAACTTAAGAACTTCAGTTTTAAGGAATATGACATAAACAAATGTCAAATATCACATCTGTCAACCGCTATAACTCTGCTCCCGACAGGGTTACTGGTGGTTTTAACCGTGACGTAATTTGACATCAAACTATGACGTAACGGTTAATACCAACCTTCGCTAGGAGGCTACGGTATTTACTTTTGGTATTAACCAACCCTCGCTTGGACAGGTTAATCGTGTATTTTGTGTAATCTATCTCCTGTGCATGTATGTGAGAAGTAAGCAGCACTTTCGTACAATTTATTGAATTGAAAAAAATGTATGGTTTATGCGGTGATTCAATCCTATGACGTCTGATTCCAGCAGCCACTTTGTTATTATTATTCGATTTACAAAGTACTATAAGGACGTTATATGGGATATATTATAGTATAGTTTATTATAGTCGTGACTTTCATTATATGGTGTAAAGAGGATTTCAGAAAAATATAATTTAATTATACATGGTCGTAAATAAGTTTAATATCAATATGAACCCTCTTTGCTTATCTACGTTCGGATAGTAACAACATTAAAGGAGTAGAGACGAACAAATATTTGGAAATAATTCTGAACAAACACGTAACTTCTCTCGTATATAAAATGTTACCTCTTTCTTATCACTTGACAACTTCATATTCTTTGGCATCCATTCTATTCTATAATCCACTTCAATTGTGTCAGCTGAGTTGGTTTCACCCACTGGCTGTCTATGTGGAACTCTAAACTAGAAAATATAAATAATAACATGAAACAAACGTTAATTAATATTCCCAATCATACACGATCAATTTCAATTATAATTATTAATAATTATTTAAGAAACAGTGATCAAATCAATATTTAACAAAGTTCTATGAACGAGTGAGTATATTTCTTGTCCTGATGAGGTGCAATTACATCAAAACCGTTCCGCAAGGGACGGTAAGAATAAGGTATTCATTAACTTGATTTCAAGAGGGGCATATTTTTCCATAATACGTAATATCACCCCTGTACCCTACAAAGTCACCCCATTAAAAAATTAAAATCGCATGAGGAGTCGAGTGATACCTCATTAAAAAGATCATTGAATTATCTTTACAACCATCTATCATGTTTTATAAAATTTAACAATGGGTCTGTTTTACTAAGATAGTAACTTTCATAAGAATATTCTTCTATTACGTCCGATTACGAACATGGCGCAAGAAGAGGAAAAATATATTATTTCTACTTCCGTTACTAAACACGGGTTTGACATTCGCAAAACGATTCTTTAAGCGCTAGTGTTTAAAATGCGAAAAGTCACATCTCGTTTATATTTTATCTTTTAAGCGTCACATCACGTGTATCTTTTATATTTTTAACTTCATATTCCGTTTTAATTTTGTTGTACTGTGATTGATTTATCAGACATCGTCTGCAATATTATTAATATATAGGCCGAATAGCTCTGGCAGCTGAGGCCTTGAACGAATGAAAAAGAAGATGCTATGAATTTACTTAATATATAGGGACCGAGAAAGATGACAATTATGCCATCTGCCGTGAAAAAACACAAACAAAGTGATGTAAACACAATTAGTTTTGTATAATCAGCGTTTTTAAATGTTTTTAAACAGAAAACTGATATTAAATGTTTGTGATGTCTTCATCAAAGGTATCTTTTTGTATTTCATGGCTGTTCAAGTATGACGGCTAAAAATACTACGCAGTTGAAATTTTATAGTTTCCCCGAAAGTTCATTGAACACTGCGGGGATAACCTTAAAACGTCAAAAATGGATAAATGCAGTAAAAAACTATATGCAAGTAAAATGCTCTAATTAAACATTTTTATTAACTATCATTTTATGTATAAACAGTATGATACTACAATTGGCAGCTATTAGAAAAGTTCTAAAGCTTTTTCTCCATAAATAAAATATTATTATCGAGAGAATAAAATGTTGTTTTCTGTACGATTTCATTGATTATATAAAATAAAAAGCTTGTTATGTGTTTGCTGACTTTGATATTATATAATAAGTTTAAATAATTAAATACTGTTAAGAGAATGAAAGTAAACATTTGTACAAAACGAATCACTTCAAGTTTTTTAATTCCATTTCAGAAAAGATCCGAAGGATTGGGAACCAAATAAAAATACTAGAATTTGCAGTGCTCATTTTGTCAATAATCAAAAATCAGATAATCCCGTACACCCATCCTACATACAAAGAAAATAAAAAGATCTATTCATTTTGTAGGTTGTTTATTATACTGTTACATCACAATGTTTTTCTTATTTAACACCAGGGCGCTCTACTTTGGACAGAAGTGCTGCCTCTATAGTTCGGTATCGATCCCTATAGTTATAACTTTCACAACTTTATTAAATACTTGGCAAAATGCAATACTACTTTTTAACAATTCAACTTGTAACGACATAAATGTGTTACTATAAAACTCCATTCAGAAAACCAGTTATCGCCGCGATGACGATATACCCCATCAGAACAGCAGAGCCACCACGCCGGATGCGCACGATGAATCGACGGTAAAAGGGACAGAGACTACCACCACCCCCACCACGATGGATATAAAAATGCGAATCAACAGACGAAGAGGCGACTTGGTTTACGGACTCCTGCTCCTACAAGTTCAGCCGCCTTCAGTGCGAAGCGTAGGTCGGGGGTACTGACTTCAACCTTAAACGCTTTACACTATCGTCTGCCGAGTGTTGTACTAAGTCGGAGTATTGATCTTACTTTGTACATCACTCATTAGAACGGCCGTTGGTTTCTGGTATTGACGTGAACATGAACGATTGTTGTAACTGTTAGAATAATTTCGGTGTGGTAGTGACGCACTGAAATTTCTGCAGTATCTCCGTAGGGAAGCGCCGTTAAGCTGGGTACTGACTGGCTATAAACGATCGCTTTAACTGTTACAATAATTTCGGTGTGGTATTGACACGCTGTAATAACTACAGTCCCTGCACGTAGAAGTATTCGTTAAGCTGGGTAGTGACTAGCTATAAACGATACTCCCGAATCTTGAGACTAAAACCGAAAGAGTATTGATCCTCCGGTTGCTCAGATCCCCGGTTAGCTAAACATTTCACAGGACATAGAGAGTCACGTCTACCGACTAGTATATCTCCCACAGATAGATGAGACACTGATTGTGGCGCCATCTAGAGAGCCTGTCGACTAAACAATTGAGTGATTTTGAAAAGATTTCTGTAATTTTAGGTTTTGGCGGTATATTCAAATTTACTTTATTTTAATTATTTTATTTCAAAATGAACATTTATAGTCCATCATTTAACATTTCATTCAATTTAACTCAATAATGATTAGATGTTGAGTTAAATTGAATGAAATATCAAATGATGGACCATAAATGGTTAATTAAATTGGAAAAAATAAAACGGTAATCATATAAACAGTTTATTTATTTTCGTATAAAAATGCACAACAAATAATTTCTTTCAGAAAGTACTTTTCTTAACAAACAGAATAACAATAAATAAACTATATTGTAAAAATAATGCAATAATTAAAAGATAATTTGAATAACATACATTCTAGATTGGAGTATCATTAGATTTTTAAATTATATTAAATCAAGATAGAAAATTATTTATGATAAGTTTATATGAATTTATTTATTTAGTATTATACTCGTATAGACACACAGAGCTGGACAAACTGCTGAAGTATAACTGCTACTTACTTAATCAAAAAAAATGTTAGCAATGAGTAGTTAACTACTACTTTTGGCAACCTTTTGTGAGAGAAAACATTTGAGTATAATTGCTGTGAATGTTAGAACAAAAGTAATTAAAATACTTTTTTCTGAAATCGTCAAGAAAGCTTGTCATGACAGAACTCAGATTGGTCATGAAAGCGTCACTTTAAAGAATAGTCACTTTCATGATTTTTACAAGACTCCTGTTACTTTACAAGACTCATCTGTCATTTTTAGACTGCAATTGAATTAGAAATCGTCACTTATCTTATGAAACGTTTATTTAATATAATTAAAAATACTAACAATCAAATACAACAAATATTATTAATTGGTATTAGAACTATCAAAATGAAAATTAATGTTAATGCTGCCGACACTAGTATTATGCACATTAGAAAAGTTTATTCCAGGTATATAATTCAAAGCATTATTATTTCTGTTTTGAAAAATCATTTCAGAAAAAATATAATACATCACTGGTCATGAAAGTGTCACTGCTTGACTCGGAGGCTTTAAAGAGATACTCGAATGCTACGCCTCCTCGTACTCTTCAATAAGCCTTCTCTTCTGCAAAGTTTCACTTTCATGACTTGTAATGTAATATACTATTAAAGGAAAAGTTGTTAACTTAACTTGAACCTAGTATATTGCATATTTGTATATTTCTACATTTAAAAGCATTTCGTTTTTATGAAACCATCGTATAAGGCAGTTTGAGTTACTCTGCAGCTTCTGGCCGTCTATGATTGTTAAAATGTTTCTTAAGGGCTCTTAAAAATCCCACCGTGTCGTGGAAGTCCTTTCTCGTTTCTGGTTGAGGTTCTACAAGTAAACACACAAAATAACAACAATAAATAAGTAAACATACAAATATGTTTGAAAATTTATATCAACAGAAAAAAACAAAATGCGCTTACTATTGAAATAATAAGTTTACACATGTTTTTGTACTAAGCCAAAAAAATATCAAAAAATCTTTAAATTTTTTTGGTTTTTTTGAATTTCTTTTTTTGGAGCTTTCGATTTTTTTATGAATTCTTGATTTTTTTGGGTTTTAACTATTTTTTGACTTATTGATTTTTCATTTTTTGTCTTTATCGGATATTTCCAGCTAAGCGCTTACAGCCATTAGGTCATTCTCAAAGCTGTCTACAAGAGAAAAACATACAACAGGTACAATGTACATACAATGAAATAAAATGTTTGATGTTACATCATTATTTAAGTGAAATTTGTTAAAATTACCCTATAAAGAGGGTGTGCACACATATCATTTAGTTGACAATTTCAAATTAGACGTTTCGTTATGTGAATTACAATTGTGCACGCTCTTTATAAAGTAATTTTAACAAATTTTACTTAAATAATGAAGTAACGTCAAACATTTTGTTTCATTGTATGTAGTAGTAGATACAGGGTTCGATGTTTTTTGACATCTTCTGTATGTTTTTTTCTTGACGAGAGCTTTCAGAATGGCCTAATGGCTGAAAGCGCTTAGCTGGAATTTTAATAAAATTAAACACTCAGTACTCCTCTTTTCATTCACTCAATTCACATTTTAAAATGTCCAAAATTATAGCATGCTATATTGAATACAATAAAACTTACCATCAATTTTTGTTAATTTCCACTCATATGGGAAGGCAAATCAAACTGTCTTAACTTCTCTTCGTCTTTCTCAAATGTAAAGAAACACTGTTTTCGAAAATGAAGAGATCATATCCTCCATCGCTTCCTCGTCGACAAATTTAATGATTTAATGCCACTGCTTTTCAGCCATATTAATTTTATCCCCCTGGGTTGGAGGAACAAAACTGTGAAAAGAAATATTCACTTTATTAATGCTGCAATTTTCAGTTTAGCTAATGTAAAACACAACCATGATCTCTAAAGTTGTCGAATTAGTTAAAATTCTGTGTTTTATAAAAATAAAGATTATGGTTGTTAATTTTGTGAAAGAAAAAATGCTGAATTTTTTTTAATAAAACTTACCGAGTAGACCACTCATTAAACTCCTTCAGAATACACTTTCACATTGTCTTTTCAATTAATAACAATAAAGCAACGAAACAACAGATAAATATTACACTACAGCAATTAAAAAATACACCAAAATACCGTAACCTTGTAATAACCTCTACACTTGAACTAAGAAATGATAACAGTATAACATATAACATGCGGGGACGAGAAATATGATATCGCGCATACGCAGTAATAAAAATCAATAAAATTTGATTACTAACGACGTTACGGTTTTCGTTAATTTTTTGGATTTATCTACCGATTTTAGTTATTCGACAGGCTCTATAGATGGCACGGTCTGCAGTGTCCCTAGCCTGGTTCCACCTAGGTACAATTCAGGCCGCCAGTACCTGTCAACCGACGAAAGGATACGGATCGACGAAGCGTGACCTTCGAAATATTTACGTACCGAAGTATTATATAGAATATTGAATTATTTGATTTTAATTTATTCTTATCGTTGTACATATTATTTTCAGAAATAAAACTGTTAATTTAATTGGACTCTGTCTCCTTTGGGCTTACATGGGCAATACGTATTACAAACTTATTAACACATCAAAATATTGACTTACTGACTCTGCCACAACTGATCTCTATTTATATATAAAAAGACCTTTCCATAAAGGACTAGAATATTCTATAACATACTAGTACGTCAATATAGAACACAATAGAAAAATCTTGAAAATTGTAGACTGTCACCTTACAAGGTGACTGTGACTACTCTGCCTATTCAGCCCTCTTCTTATTTTCAGTTCAAGCTATCATTCTGACATTCATAAGACAGGTGTAACAATACAATATAATTAAGATTTATATTTTGATTCCTGCTGGCGTAGAAAAAGTATAGTAAGCACCTCATGTTAAAAACGTCCTTAGTCACTCGTTTCAATGAAAATCATGACTGAAGTAGAGGAAAGTCGCCTAAAACACACAGTCGGCAACCAATGTACGACGTCTATTACGCACGATAAAGCAAAACGCACGGCTGTAAAGCAAATCGCACGGCTTCCATAGCAACCACTTAGCAACTGTCAATAGACGTAGCCATTTTATTCAAAATGTATTACTTAGATATTTGACGTTGAATTTTATTCTATATATAAATGGTAGATAACATTTATTAGATATGAGATTGCATTTAATACTAAGAGTTATTTGGAATTATATGATAATTGGTTTCGTTTCATTCAATTCGCATCTTTTAGCTGTCTGAATGTATCTCATATTAGTAAACAATAGTATATTATACACCAAGGGACTATAGTGGCCCATTTAATCCCGCGGGTGGTGTTTCATTCCTGAGGGAAGTAATCCACCTAAGGGATTAATGTCACTTTAGTCGAGAGGTGTATACGCTATTTTATGCAATTCCGGTAGTTCTACATACATTTTTAATAAAAATAAATACTACTTAGGACGAACTTTTACGAAACTTGGCTGGGCATCGAGGATGAACTTCTAAGATGCTTGGCTGGGCATCGAGGATCGACTTTTATAAAACTTGGCTGGGCATCGAGGATGTACGTTTTTACTTGTACTTTAAACACCTTAATAAGATTATGAACACAAGTACAAGTGGGTCGTAGGTAAAGTATAGTACGTAACTCGTGTTGTAACGCATTTTACGCACTCACGGAATTACGCACTCGCCGCTACGCAGCTTCGTGCGTAACTTTTCCGTTCGTGCCTAAAATGCTTCTTACAACACACGTTACGTAATATACTATTTATTTTTTCTGTTGCCGTACTAGAAGAAAAAAAAATATGTTGTTGTAACCTAAACCTGAATAGGTTCCTAATTCCGTACAGTATAAATGTGCTTAATTCCGGATATCCGAAATTGGGATCCTATTTTTAGTGTTAAACTTCGTATACAAATAACAGTATATGATCAGTTTTTGATAATTGCAAACTCAAAACACGTTAAGGTAAAAGACCCAAATTCAGACACTGTCCTATATTCAGTCATATTTTAGTTGATTCAGCTAAAATAAGAAATTTACAACTTCCAAATATACGTTAGGACATCTGTTGATAAAATTCAATATAAACTATCCCAGTCATGAATAGTTTCCTATGTTACCGAGACTTTAACGGTCAATGCATAACCTGAAAAGTTGATGGTGCTGGAAAGTTACGTGCTGTGTTCATTTGCAAAGTATTTCTAATAAGGTAAGCAGATTTTAGCTGTTATATTCTTAACCACATGACACCACTAATTAATCACATTGAAATGAACTTCTTTTAAGTTGGTTAATAAAGTTTTAAATTTGCATTTTAACAAGGTTTGCTGTTAGTAAAACTACAGAATTTTATAATTTTTATGATGTCGGGATTAGGTACAAGCAAATTTGTATTTTCCGTAAATCAGACACTAAGTGTCGGATTTGTGTGCATGTGATATATGGTTCATATGATACTATCTCGTTCTTTCCTCATAAAATAACCTCAGTAGATACCGTTTTATATAGAAAAGCTCATTTTAGAGGTCGTATCCAAATTCCGACACGAGTGACGGTGTTGAGTGCTTCAACTGTCTGAATTATGTTCTGTTCATGTAAACGGGTATCCTCTGTTATTTTAAAATTTAGAAATAATCATCGTTAATAACTATTTATTGTTGCATTCTTTGCTTTATTTACAGGATGTCGACGAAAAAAAATATAGTAGAGATGATTTGAGGCGAGCTTTAGATGCCATCAAAAGTGGTACGCCTTGTTTAGCTGCATCGAAAAAACATAACGTTTCAAGAATTACGCTTATTGGAAAGATTCAAGGCACTTATCCAGAAGAATGTCGTAGGGGAGCTCCTTCAGTATTAACTGATAAGGAAGAATACCTATTAGTGCAATGGATCATTAACATGGGGCGCAAGGGTTTTTCTGTAACCAAAGATCAATTGCTTGACATGTCTGTCTTCTCGTAAAAAAATTAAAACGTCCTAACAATTTTACACATGGAAGACCGGGCCGTCATTGGTATGAATTATTTATTAAAAGGCATCCTGAAATCAGTGAAAGAATAGCACAAAACTTATGCGCTTCTCGAGCAGCCATAACTGAAACTAAAATCAGAAACTGGCATAAAGAAATTGAAGATTACTTTGTTTCATCTAATATTAATATTTCTGACCCAAAAAGAATATTTAACACGGATGAGACTGCTTTTTTTCTATCGCCATAAGGCCGTAAGACACTTGCTAAGAAAGGGTGTAGTCACTTCATGATAGAGCAGGTGATAACAAAGAGTGCCTGACTGTTCTTATGACTGGTAATGCTGCTGGTCAACTAGCTCCACCCATGGTGATGTACCCATACAAAAGGATACCAAAACATATAGTATCACAAGTGCCTAAAGGTTGGAGGATTGGGAAGTCAACCAGTGGATGGATGACCTCAGAGTATTTTTTCGAATTCATAACTAACATTTTTTACCCATGGCTTTTATCTGAAAAAATTTAGTTTTCAGTAGTATTATACTTGGATGGGCACAAATCACATGTCACTTTACCTTTGACAGAGTTTTGCAGAGAAAAACAAATAGTCGTAATAAGCTTGCTACCAAATTCCACACATATTCTGCAGCCCCTGGACATGGGCTTGTCCAAATCTTTAATAATGGAATGGGAAATTTGAAAACACAAAATAATTATAAACATTTAGGCAAAGACACATTTGATCATGTTCTTCAAAATGCTGTGAAATCAACCTCAAATTTAGAAAATATTTTCTAAAACGCCTTCAAGGCATGTGGTCTTTTCCCTTTTGATGCTAATAATATCGACTATCACAAACTTCTCAACGAAGATAACAATGAGTTGAGCAAACAAATGCAGCAGTAGATGCTAAAAAAGTGAGTCATTTGCGATATCTCGAAACATATTTTCAGCCAGATTTTTTTAATAAATGCTATGAACTGAAGGGTGCAAACTGGACAGGTGAAAAAGTTTGTATGAAATCTGGTACAAAATGTACGAGAACTCGGGGTTATCTCAGAACAAAGAAAATACTCCAAATATTACAATAGATGTAGAAGAAGGCCTAATTCTGGAAGATGGACGGGAAAATTTGGTTGTATTTGAAGCTGATGAATCATAACCTGAAGATATAGAAAACACATTGGAAAATCCCGAAACAAGTGAAGTAGAACTCATGGTTAGTCATACGGAAAACGCTGACAAAGAAACTATATTAGAAAAAAAAAGCATGGACGAAATAGTGGAAATAGAAAATGACGAAATATGCGAGGAAGAAAGTGATGAAAAACGCAAGGAAGAAATTGACGAAATACGAAAAACTAATGTGTTAGGAAGGAGTGTAGGAGGAGTAATAGAAAACATTGAAGTAACCCCAGAAAAACAAACTAATACAACTGAAGTAACCCCAGAAAAATGAACTAATACCATTGAAAACAAGCAAGTAAGAGTGGAGTCCGTCAACAAAGACGAAAGTGGGAATATTTGCAGTAATACGAAACATTCTCAAATACTGCCAGGAGTGGTTATACCATCTCCGTTTAAAAAATGTTTATTCTGGCCTGAACCAACAAAAAAGGTAAACTCAAAGAATAGTCGGGTTAAAGTTTCTTCTTTAGGCACCTCTGATGCTTGGAGACAATATTTTTAGAAAAAAGAGGAAGGGCAGAAAAAAGTAATTCAAGGAAAAGAGGATAGAAAGAGAAAAAGAGAAGAAAACAAGAGGTTGCGTGAAGAGAAAGTGAAAATACCTAGAAAAAAACATATTCGGCAAGATAAACAAAAAAACTCAAAAGAAGAAGAGAGATCAGAAAGTGAAGAAGTCTCATTTCAAGATAACGATGAAACGGAAAATGGTCAAATTGAACATGAAGGTGAGAAGCAATTTTACTAAAGTCATTAACTTAATTTTACTATACAAGAATTATTTATCAGGTGATGGAGAAGCAGAAACCTCATTTTAAGACAAAATAAAAACTGGTAATTTCGTAATTGTCAGTTATTTTGGCGACTATTACCCAGCACAAATTACAGATAAAAGCAAGGAAAAAAATTTTGCTAATGCAATGGCTAAAGCTGGTGGATAGTGGAAATGGCCAAGTACTAAAGATGATATTTTGTACGAACCTTATGAAGTCGTCAAAAAGATCAAGCCTCCAATGGAAATAAATAAAACAGATTTTTTTTCTGTTGAGGAGTTAGAAACACATAATGCGTAATGTTGTAGAACGTTCTTTTCTATTTTTATATTAAACGTTTGAATTCTGAAGGTTAATTGACTATTTATATCTTCTGTCTGAATAATGTTACCCAAATGTCCGATTTGGGGTCACTGTCAGAATAAGGTTCACTGACGTGTCTGATATTGGAACAAACGTTAATCTTGTTGTCGGAGCTAGGTGTTATTGGCATGGTTACAAAAAAATAATTAATACATATTTATATACAAAGTTTCGGGAAAAATAACTGCTCAGATCTCCTTACAAATTATTATTAATACAAGAATATTAAAACTGACCAATGTCATTAAATGACTGTTAATTACAAAATATGTAACGTGAATTCCTAAAGATGTCTGAATTTGGGTCTTCTACCTTACAAGTATTTTAAGAGATTGGTTTCTGATTTGTATGCATCTAAACTAAACCCAAAATTATTCGGGGTCACAATTCACAATGATTTTTTGAAAAACTTTTATTTTTAAAAACACAACGTTTTAACCACCCTTCTGTTTTTGTTGTCATGTGAGTATAAAACAGTAAAGTGGTTGAAACGTTGGGTTTAAAGAGTATTTCGAAAAAAGCATTGCAATTTTTACCCAAAACAATTATGTATTTAAATACGGTACGGTAAATATCTGACAGTTTAATTTTTTTCTAGAACACAATGTTACGTGTGGCTAAAAAACGCAAGCAGTGGGAACCTGAACGAATGATGCTTGCCATCAATGTAGTTTGAACAAAGGAAATGGGCTATCTTAAGGCCTCCAAATTGTTTCCTGTTCCAAAGTCTACTTTGGAGGACTACGTAAAGCAAATAGATAAAACTCCTGAGCAATTACTAGCTAGTCAGATTGGTAGGAAGCCAGTACTTTCTGCAGAACTGGAAGCGGACCTAGTGGCATATTGCTTAGAAATGGATAAGCGTTTTTTTGGATTCAGAACTGTTGACATTACAAATCTCGCATATCAGTTAGCAATAAGGAATGGCCTGCGTCATCCATTTTCTGGACAAAAACTAACTGCTGGTAAAAAGTGGCTTAAAGGTTTCCTCCGACGCAATCCCAATCTATCTCTCAGAAAGCCTCAAGAAATCTCTAAAGCAAGAGTGAAGGGGTTTACTCAAGAAAATATTAAAAAATTTTACGACCTACTGGAAGTAAACCAGGAAAAAATTAATTTTATCCCGGCGAGACTGTATAACGTTGACGAAAGTGGAATAACAACGGTTCAGTCTAAAAATTCGCGGGTTATAACTATAAAAGGTAAAAGACAAGTTGGATTAGTCACTTCTGCAGAAAGAGGCGCCCTGGTAAGTGTAGTTTTTTGCATGAATTCTGTTGGAGGATTTACGCCTCCACTATTCATATTTCCTCGCAAAAACATGAAGGCATAATTGTTAGATGGTGCTCCACACGGTTCACTTGCAGCCTGTCATCCATCAGGCTGGATCCAATAACATGATCCAATAACATATATTTACCCAGTGGTTGCAGCATTTTATATCAAATGGTAAACCAACACGTAAAGATCCTGTACTTCTTATTCTTGATGGACACTACAGTCACACACGGAATATGGATATAATTGAAACAGGGCGTCAAAATTATGCTACGATTTTATCTATACCGCCGTATAGTTCACACAAGATTCAACCGTTGTATTTATCATTCATGTCGCCATTCAAAACGTATTATTCTCAACAAATTGAGACGTGGTTGAGGCACAATCCAGGTCGAAATATTACCTCATATCAAATTTGTAAATTGACGTGCCCGGCCTATTTAAAAAGTGCGACGGCAGAAATTTCGGTAAATGGGTTTCGTAAAACTGGGATATTCCCTTTTAACAGAAATAATGTTTCTGAACACGACTTTATTTTAGAACGGCAAAGAGAGAGAACACAACCACCAACTGGTAGTTCGACATGTACGAATAAACATCGTTTGAAATAAGCTCGTGATTATTTTAACGTTTAAAGTGTGTTTTTGCCATAAAATATTATGTTCTTTGTATCAAGTGGTGTGTGTAGTTAACGAGAAGTTTAGGATGCAACTTTTTTGGTAACAAAGATACTCTTGAATTTTTGAATTTTTAATTAACATTCAAAGCTTAATATCGTATTTTTTTAACCAAAGTTGCCAGTTCACTTTTGAAAATTAAGAATCATGAGCAAAACTAGAGGTGCGTCGGTATCTGATGAAAGTATGATTGAATATGCAATCAACAAATTACTGCCCAAATTAACTGCCAAAATTGATGAAAGCACTGAAAAACTTGTTAAAAAAATTGACAGTATAGAAGTTAAGTTAGATAATGCTATTGTACAACTTTCAACATTAGAGCTTATGGTACAATCTAATACGAGTGAAGTGGATTCAGTCAGAAGTAAACTGGAGGAAATTGATCAGAAATGTAAAGGAAATTCTTTAAGTATAATGGGAATTAAAGATGAAAATAAAGGAAACCTGCTGGCCAAGATACTGTTTAATGATGCCATGAAAATCAATTGAGAAATCTATAATGTTTTTAGAATTGGGAAATTCAATGGAGATGCGTCAAAACCTAGAACAGTTATTGTGGAATTTGTAACATTAATTAAAAGAAATGAAATATTTCTGGCACGAAAAATTCTCAAGAACTCAGGTATTTATTAAAATGAAAATTTAACGAATAAGTCGTATCAGCTTTTGCGAGCTGCTAAACAAAAATATGGTAATCGATCTGCTTGGTCGAAGAACGGAAAAATCTTTGTGAGATATGACAACAATGTATTGGCGATTAAAGATACAAGCGATTTAATATGAGCTGTTTAGCAGGTACTACTCATGTTTAGTTACAAAAACTTGATAAAATGTGTGTACTTAGTTTTTATATGTTTACTGTAATTCTTAATACCATTTTGTTAGGATCTGTTCACACTTAAGGAATATTGGAGTTTCGTTTATTGGATTTTTTGAGTTTATTTACATTGTAGTTTCTTCCTTAATTTTTAAGTTTTAATTTTTTCTCTTTCGCATTAGTTGGTACAGGCAAAATGGATTATTATACTATTAGAAATGGATTTTTTTTTTCTTCTTGTTTTGTATTGTTATGATGCATAATAGGCAAAAACAAACACTAATGATTATTGAATCTTGACATTAGGAGCTCTTAATATGACACATTCAACATATCTACTCTTAACGTATATTTTCAGAACTGCAGAGGACTGAACAGTAAACTGAATGATTTTTTTAATAATAGTGTTAATGGTAGTTATGACATTGTTATTGCTGTAGAAACATGGTTGCAGGAGAGCGTTCTGGATGGAGAAATTGTGGATACTTCAGTATTCAATTTGGTAAGATCTGACAGGGACCTTGAATTCTCAGGGAAATCTAGGGGAGAAGGGGTTCTTATAGCACTTAGAAAAAATTATAAACTTTTAAATGTCACAAGGTATAGCACTTCTTTTGAGGCCGTTGTAGTAGATTTTTTGGTGAATAGCATTAAATACACATTCTGTGCTATATACATACCTTCGGGAAGTGTGGGAAATGTATACGAGACTGTAATCGAATGTTTGCAGTCTCACATAAAGGATGTGGAAAAAGTATACTTTTTGGAGATTTTAATATATCTAGTATAACAGGAATTAAATTTGATAGTAACATTTCTAAATCTTTGACAAATTTCAGGATTTTATGGACTTCAATGGATTTAAACTTTATAATAATATCATTAATTTTCAAGGTAGGACGTTAGATTTAGTAATTAGTTCAGATAATAACTGGAATAATTGTACAGTAACTAAGGATTCTCTCCCGTTTGTTAAGGAAGATGTATACCATCCTGCTCTAGATATTAAAATTGAAAAATATAATAGTGTTTTAAATGAAACTCACGGTTTGTAGTTAATTCCACAATATAATAAAAGTTATTGAAAATTCTAAAAAATTGACAATTGTTTCGATAAATCAATATCATCGTCAGAATGACAGAAGTTACATTTCATTTGATGCCTACCTGATGTTAGTAGTTATTTTTGGCATCAAATGAAATGTAACTTCTGTCATTCTGACGATGATATTGATTTATCGAAACAATTGTCAATTTTTTAGAATTTTCAATAACTTTTATTATATTGTGGAATTAACTAGAAACCGTGAGTTTCATTTAAAACACTATTATGAGCAGATTCCACGAAGTAAGGGTCGAGACAGTTAATTTCAAAATAAAATTGTTAAAAATACTTAGTAATAGTTAATTTTATGAAAAATATAAGTCCAAGAGAAAGTAGGTATAATTTTAAAAAAGCGAACTTCCTAAGATTAAGCGAGAGCATTAGAGATGCAAACTGGGAAAAAGTTATTTGTGAGAAGCTTGACATAAACCGAGCTTTACACGAATTTTATAAAATTTGGAATGAAATTTTGAACGAATGTGTTCCTAAATTTTCTGTTAATGGAACGGTAAATAAGTTTCCGGTTTGGTTTACCAAGGAAATTAGGGATTTGCTTAAGGAAAAATGTAGGGTTAGAAGGTTGAGATCAGTGTCTGATTATTACTGCCACAGATATAAGAATTTGAAAAATAATGTGAATAGTTTAATTAAGTCAGAAGAACGTAATCATATAAGAAATATTGAAAGAAACCACTGCTACATATATTTAATTTATTAATCTCTACTAATAACTTTCCAACAATATGGAAGACGGCTTTAGTAACTCCTATTTTCAAATCTGGTAATAAAATGAATGTGGAAAACTATAGGCCTATATCAATAATGTGTGCACCATCCAAGTTGTTTGAGCAAATCCTTTATTTAAGTTTATATCAATATGCTGAAAAGTACATGGTATCTCAGCAACACGGTTTCATGGCCAATAAATCTACCATCTCAAACTTATTTATTTTCACCAATTATGCATATGAAACTTTAGAATGTAAGTCCCAATTAGATACCGTGTATACAGATTTCCGTAAAGTATTCGACACGGTTGATCATGACGTGTTATTGACGAAATTAAATGGGCTTAGATTATCCGACAAAGTGAGTGAATTAATAAAGAGTTATTTGCAAAATAGATTTTTGATTGTAAAACATAATGGACACACTTCTGGTAAATTTGAAGCCAATTCAGGGGTTCCCCAAGGCTCCAACTTGGGGCCTCTCTTATTTGTAATCTTTATTAACGATTTACTAACAGCTCTAAAATATTCAGAATGTCTCTTGTTCGCTGATGATCTAAAAAAATTTCAAACGCATACGGACGATTCGGGACTATATATTGTTACAAAGAGATTTAAATAGTGTTTTTGAATGGAGTTCTCTAAATAAATTATACTTTAATGTGAAAAAATGTTTCACTCTATCTGTGACATGTTTGAAGGATCCTATTATTTTTGAATACCAAATGGATGGGGAAACTTTGGTGCGCTGTACAAAGGTAAGCGATTTAGGCATCACATATGATCACATGTTGTCTTTCACTGAAAGCTAAGTCTGCGAACCGTCGGTTTTGTAATAAGACAAACTTTCAATTTTACAAATATAGATACACTAAAAACTCTTTATTATACCCAAGTTAGATCAAAATTAGAGTTTGGTGCTCAAATATGGTTTGGTGAGTATCAGACTACTTTATTCATGTTGGATAAAATTCAAAATAAATTTTCAAGATACGTTTATTATAAAAAGCATTATACTCGCCCAGATTATAATGTAGTTAGTTAATGTTCACCTTAGAAATTAATTCAAAATATCTCCAGAAGACAGAAGAAAACTAGTAGCACTCATTTTTTTATTTAAAATTGTTAATAATAAAATAAATTCACCTGAAATTCTATCTTTAGTAAGATTTAATGTTCCATCAAGAAGAACACGCACTGCGGTAAAGTTCAATACTCCATTATTGCTGACTACCACCAGGGCCCCTCTTGTGACCATGTGCCGATTACCAAATAATTTTAATACCCTCACGGACTTAGATTGGTCAGTCTCCCAAAATGTTTTTCGTAAGACAGTATTGAGACAAATTGTTAATTTATCGATATAGCAGCTGTTTTCGTCTCATCACTGTCATTCATTTTGATTAGATGTATTTCACATTCTCTGTCATAGGTTTATTTTTTGGTAACTTAGGTTATAGCATAGATTTGAACTTACCTATGTTTGTTAATGTATTATATATGGATTTTTGTTTTGTTTTTATATTATCCTTGTAATTAGACCGCAAGGTCTGTTTGGATATGGATATAAATAAATAAATAAATAAATAGATAAATAAATAAATAAATAAATAAATAAATAAATAAATAAATAAATAAATAAATAAATAAATAAATAAATAAATAAATAAATAAATAAATAAATAAATAAATAAATAAATAAATAAATAAATAAATAAATAAATAAATAAATAAATAAATAAATAAATAAATAAATAAATAAATAAATAAATAAATAAATAAATAAATAAATAAATAAATAAATAAATAAATAAATAAATAAATAAATAAATAAATAAATAAATAAATAAATAAATAAATAAATAAATAAATAAATAAATAAATAAATAAATAAATAAATAAATAAATAAATAAATAAATAAATAAATAAATAAATAAATAAATAAATAAATAAATAAATAAATAAATAAATAAATAAATAAATAAATAAATAAATAAATAAATAAATAAATAAATAAATAAATAAATAAATTCAAGACAACACGGAAACTGTATTGTTAGCTGATTTAGAAAATGTTTTTGAAACTACACCTCCAAAGCAAACTACAGCAAAGGAAACAATCCGGGTGAGGACTGAGGATATAAGTCCTTTACCTTCAAGTAGTTCTACCTCCCAAGTTAAGCAAAAAAATTCGCGACAAGGTTCAAGTTGTGTAATAACCAGCACACCCTATAAAAATCAACTAGAGCGAACAAGAGAGAAAAAAATGTTTAAAAGGAAGAAAACCAAAATTGAGCGCAGAAGTCGGAAAACAAATTCAAGAGACTGATCCAACAAAAAAAAAAGTAAGAAATCTAAAATCAACAAAAAACCAAAAAAACAAGCACAGTTAAAAATAGGGGGAAGACGAAATTGAACAGTGACGAATCTTCAGATTCTGGAGGCGATGACCTTATCATGGATGATGATTCAGATTTAGATGCGGGCGGTGAAGATGCGGACGTAGAATGTTTATGTTGCCTGAATTTATATTCTGGATCAGATGTATGCAGTGTGCCAACAGTAACCATAAAAAAGACTACGTATGTGATTTGTGTCTGGATATATAACCCATTTTGTTTTGCATAAGTGGTGCCCCAATTTCGGATAGGGTATCCGAAATTAGGCACCCATATTTTTCCAACAGAAAATGTTTACTTTTCTTCAATCTGCACTTTTGTAAAAATAGAATGTAAATATATATGTTTTAATTGTTAGACTTTTTTCTATAATGTCCAGAGCGCATATTTTAATCGCGTTTTAGTGTAATTTAATCAGAACTAACCTGTGCGAAATGTAATGGTCCGAGTGCTTCCATCATTCCTGTAGTGATCATCGCATTTAAAGTTACTTCATCGATGTATGTGGGACTTCTGGTCATATTTAAAGGATTCAATCTGGGATGTCGAGACCGAACCGCTGTATTTCTAGAGGAATCGCTTCTTTTCACTCTCTGTATAAACAAAAATTGTTCTACAAAGTAATCGATTTCAAATTGAATCGACAAGATAATTCAAAGAAAGTAACAATCCATCTGTAATAATAATTAATTTAATAAGAACAGTATATTGGGACTAATGTATTTAGCATCCAATAATAAACAGTATTAATAATTTTCTTGATACGTTTGATATTGGTGGTCTAGAAGTGTTTTAAGCAGTGGTGGCTCGTCGGGGTAGGCAAGGTAGGCGGCTCCTACCCTGGAAAATCTTCATAATAATACATTTGATTATTTATAGAAACTTAACTTACAGGAGCGTCGCCAAGAGGGGGCAGGGGTGCTGTTTTTGACAAAATAAGATCTGAATATAAATAAATGCGTTGGTTTTGGTTTTGATGGTTGTTCAACGATATCAGGAGAAGACGGAGGTACAAGCGATCTTACGCAAAAAGTACACCAAAGCCCTCTACTTTCCTTGCTCGTCCCACAAACTGAATCTAGTTATCAATGATCTAAATTCACTTCCTGAAATTAGAAATGCCATGGGAACCACCAAAGATACTATAAACTTTTTTCGGGAATCAGTTTTGAGGAGGAAGTTGATACCTAATATTTCCAAAACTTTGCGAGACAAGATGGAGTGAGAAACACAAAACCATCAGAGTTTTTTAAGGAAAATCTTTCAGTAATTCTGGAAGCCTTACAAACATTATCTCAGGAAGGAAATAGTGCAGCTCGGAAAAGTGCCTTCCAACTGCATGCGGCTACTTCCAGAATTTCTTTCATTCTCGGGATTATGTTGGTAGCCAAATACTCGGCTTTGATGGAACCCGTTGTCAACGTACTCCAATCTGTAGCTTTGGACGTGGTGAAAGCCTCGGAACACGTTAAAAGGATTTTACTTTTAATTAAAAACCATCGTGAAAATCCGGAAAAAGTGACAGACGAAATTATAAAGGAAGCTACTGCTGTTGAGAAGAAAGTCGGACTGGAGGAGGACATTACATCAATGCCGCGTATTACGGGGAAACAACGTCATAAAAGCAATCATCCAGCAGAAATCCCTTCAGAATACTGGAAGAGATCTTTAGTAATACCATACTTAGATTCAATTATCACCTTCTTTGAAGTACATTTTACTGAAGAAAACACGCCATCATTTCATTATCTAAGTTACACCCGGCGCAGATCCAAAGATGACAACTGAAAATCTGAAACAAACTTGTAAATCTATTGCTGTTTAATGATTTACCGAACATAAAGAATTAAATCGAAGTTTGGCAGCAACTGTGGCACAATAGGCTTAATCTAACAAATCTATCAGTTGTTGATGTCCTAAAAGAAACAAATCACTTCTTTGCGTTGAAAATTTTGATCGCGTTACCATGCACGACCTGTACAGTAGAGCGATCCTTTAGCAGCCTCAGAAGACTAAAAACATGGCAGAGGATCGCAATGGTCTGGTCATGATGAGTGTACACAGAGCTATAATAAATAAAAACCTAAATAATTTTAATGATAAAGTGGTTGAAAGTTTTGCCAAAAAGTCCCGCAGGTTATGTTTTAATTAAATATTATTTTTGTTAAAATAAATAATTATTACTGTGTTTAAAAGTTTGACTTAGTTATTGTGCTGTCGAGGGCTTGTGAAGTTTCATAGATTGGTATTACAACCGTTCTTATTACAATCGTCGTCGAGGCAAAGACTTCCAAAGTGTAACGCTTCAGCATGCTCTCGGCGTTCATATTTTTTATCCTCCATAATATTGTCCCATTGCCCCCCCCCCTTAGTCACAAGCTGGCGACGCCCTTGCTTAACTATTTCACCACTTTATTTATTGTTCATTTTTAAGCCGGCATGAATGAAGTCGAGTGTGTCATACGCGAAGTTTTTGAATGGAGATTATTTAATGTTACTGTTGTCATAAGAGTCTTATCGTTATGGTAGCTGGAGGGAAGTGTGCGAAGGGCGAGGTGCAGCGTCGAGTTCAGTTACAATTGTAACATTTATGGTACAATCGGCATGTCGTGTTACTACATCTCTTAACACTTTCGCTGCTGATGACGTCTAAGAACGTCATAGCATAGCTAGACTGCCATGCGCATGACTTTCAAAGACGTCGTGAACTATACCTGTGTTAAATGAATCAGTGTTCAGTAAGCATCGACAAGAAACGCATTGTGTCGTTCTGAGCACCTACTAGTAGTATCGTTTATTGTATTTACCACGTGAATTCGATTTCAATATTGGACGAATGTTTACCGGGACCGTCAGGAGTCGGCACACCAAAAGCAGGTAGAGAACGTAAATTAGAAGGTTCATACAGTGATGAAGACTTGTTAGCTATTCTGAACAACTGTGACGATGAACTAGACGATCCGACATTTTCGTTAGCAGCTGAATCGAGAAAATGTGGGTGGATTCATTCTGATGAAGAAGATGAAGAGGAAGACGACGAACACGAACATGAAGAAGACTTTTCAGTAACCGAAGCAGCCCAATCTTCATCAGACGATAGTTTACATATGCCTCAACCCCAACAAAAGCGGAGCAATAATAGTGAAATCGTAGCTTGGGAAAATACGCCACGTGCTGCTATTCAGCAACTTAATTTTGAAAAAGTGCGGCAACTGCTTGTAGTACCAAAAGGAGATTCTCCTATAGACTTTTTTGACCTTTTCGTAAATGAAACTTTCTTTTTGAATTAATTGCACTAGGAACTAATCTGCATGCGATTGAAGTCTTCATGAAAGCTGGAGCTCAATAAAATTCACGTATTAGTCGCTGGAAGGATGTAACAGGGGAGGAAATTCGAACGTTCTTTAGTTTATTGACACATATGGGGACTATCCAGTTGAGTCGTATACAAGATTACTGGAGAAAAGATCCTCTGTTTAATATACCGATATTTAATGCAAATATGAGCAGAGACAGATTTCTCCTAATTTTTCGATGTTTACATTTCAAAAAAAATCCTGCGGATGGTGAACCTGTGCCGGAGGACAGGCTCTACAAGATACGTCCCCTTATTGATTATTTCAATAACAAAATGGTTAACAAAATAAATACGAATACCTAAAAGATAATTTTATGGTAGAAAATTTCAGAACACACGGTATTTTATTTTTCATTTAATAACAACTGGAACGCGACACACATAATGTTTAATAAAACAATACGAAGCCAAAACAGAATAGAGAAATAAAAAACATCTTACTGGGTCAAAGCGAAATAATTGTTTTGAATACAATTATTTCGATAACAAAAACTAGCACGATTCAAAAAACAAAAGCTGTTTTTTGCAACTCGACGAAAACCCCAAAACCGAAGTCGGGGGAAAACAAAAAAAGGAGTGTACACAGACCAGCAGCGGCAGTGAGTGTGTACCGGGGGTCGATCACGCGAAGGGAAAGGTTTTTCCTCTGCCACGGTGAACGGTACTAATGTTTTTTTAGTGTTAGCGGTACGAGTGGTAAAACTTACCCTCTACGCTTATTGCCTTTCGACATAGCACGATTCCGTTTATTGGCACGACTCGCGGTGAACAAGCAGATAGTAAAAAAAATCAAGAAAATTCCCGGCGAGACGGAGGACGTTTGTCAAGCAGTAAATTTTTGAATTAAATTCAGATTGGGATAATTTTTACTAGTGTTATATTTACTCGTTATTGGTCGAGCTGGATTCTAAACTTGAGTGTATAGGTCAATTGCTATATACAAGGTGTAGCGATAGCAAATATATTTATTAGATTTTTTTTTAATTGATTGTTGATTTTTTCAAAGAGACGGGACATAGCTGTTCACTCTCAGATTAAGTTTATCGTCCTGACAAATATATAATTTACCGTGTGTACTGGAATAATTAAGATTTTGCCGAGAGGCCGGAGCGTATGTTTTCCATATTTTCGCGGGTTTCAGCGGAATTGCGCTGATAAGTCAATCGATTATAGAGAAATATTGTTATCAGTCTTTTGTTCAGCCGTAAATTATAAATTAAAACTCTTTCTTATTTTGCCAGCGTAAACGCATAAATTTATCGTAGGTAATTATATTACTGGGGACTTTCGCAACTTGTAACGCCAGTATCGATAAATGATTTAAATTGTTTTCCTTAGCTCATCAGAATCTTTCTTTATAGAACAATAATTTCACTTTCGTTCCCTGAAGGTCAATGACGACCGAACGATGTAAAATGAATCATTGTTGCATATAAAGGTATTTACACGTGATAGTTATTTATTTTTCTCGACACCGGAGAATAGAAGGATTGAAAAACGAATATAGCAAACATACGCCTTTCACGCATTTTTTTAATAAAAAGACCAAGCCGATAAGAGGGCTAGCTTTGCCGCACCACCGAACAAACGAGAACTCTGTTCATAAATTGGATTTTATTTTATAATTGTAGGATATACAGGAGTAGGTTTGATAATAAACCAATTTTAGATAAATATGTATATGTAGAGTTATACCAGGGAATTGGGATTAATTTAATCATACGGGATTGTAGTTTAATTTTAAATATATATGTATAGCTGTATATGAGGATTTGGAGAGATTATTTTATTATATATATTTTTGGTATAACGTGGAGGTTCTACATTATTTTTCCTATCACCCCTACTCCAAAAATTTCCCTATCTGGAAATGTAACGATCGTGGACGTGTGACCGAGACGAGGAGGACAAACTCTGTCCTGGCAAAGGAAGTTTCATCCGTTTTAAGACCAGGCGAACCTAGCAAAAACCAATCGGACTGGATTGCCTTACACGCTCAGCCGCGCACTGGAGGCAGAATTTGGTGGAATCGAAGGTAGGGATACTTTTTGGCATTTCGATCAAGTTATCTTACATATCTGGAATAAAAGATTTCAGTGAACTGGTGACAGATTTTATTAGAGGTATACTTCGTTACACTGGTGACAGCGGTTTGCGAACCATTCTCAAAAAAACAAAACCACCCAGAGAACTTGGGTGTTATTACAAGATCTACTATCCGGACAAGTGTTTATCTCTTCATGAGTCAATGTTGCTTTGGCGAGGCAGACTTGCATTTCGGCAATATATCTTATATATAAAATTCTCGTGTCACAATTTTCGTTCCCGTACTCCTCCGAAACGGCTTGACAGATTCTCATGAAATTTTGTGAGCATATTGAGTAGGTCTGAGAATCGGCCAACATCTATTTTTCATACCCCTTAGTGATAAGGGCTGTCCACCCTTAACATTTTTCTTTAATTTTTAGACATTTTTTTAATTTTTTTTCTTATTATGTCGCAAAAAATACATACAACCCTAAATTTTTACCCTTTTATCACCAACCCCTATTTTTTAATAGCCATTTTGGTAAAATCATTTTTCATCCCCGGTCGATAACTGATCAATCGTTGCTATAGATGGAACTGGATACGTAAAATTACCGACCGATTTCTGCACAATCGCTGATTCGCAAGATACTCTCATTGAACAAATATTTCCCGATGTACACACACAGTACATAAATCATGAGTGGCTTGCAGAAAGAGCAATTTTAGCGGCAAAAAATGTAGACGTTGACAATTTAAATCTGAAGATACAAATGTTGTTGCCAGGGAACTTGATATCATATAAATCTATTGATACAGTTTGCGACGACAGCGAAGCAGTAAATTTTCCCACAGAGTTTTTGAACTCACTGGATTTGCCAGGCATGTCACCGCATAATTTACAATTAAAGGTTGGATCTGCGATTATCTTGCTTCGTAATTTGAACCCGCCCCGGCTGTGCAACGGTACGCGATTAGTCATTCAAAAATTAATGAAAAACGTGATCGAAGCCAGCATTTTAAATTGCAAGTTCCGAGGTGAAAATATATTAATACCACGGATTCCTATTATACCTACAGATGTGCCAATTCAATTCAAACGTATTCAGTTTCCGATTAGATTGGCATTTGCAATGACAATCAACAAATCCCAAGATCAAACGATGTCTATTTGTGGCTTAGATTTGAGAACACCATGTTTTTCACACGGACAATTATACGTGGCATGCTTTCGAGTGGGTAAACCATCCAGTTTGTTTGTGTTAGCTAAAGATGGACTAACAAAAAATATTGTTCACGCTATAGTATTAAGAGATTGATATTGTTTGTTAGTGTTACTGTCGTAATTGATTAATTAATTATATATAATTTTAAGGAATAAATTATAATAACTTAAAAATAATGTTTGCCTTTTGTTATTTTTATATTCCCTCATCGTTCACAACGCTCCATGCCTATTTCACGCATATCCTTACACACTTACAATAAGTAAGCTATTTTTTGTCTACACTAGAAATTACTTAAAAATTATTTATATGGCAAAACAACGTTTGTCGGGTCAGCTAGTTAAAAATAAAAAACACAAATACGGGATTAAGTTATAAGCCTTAACAGAACCCGATGGAACCATCACCAAATTTTATGTGTACACAGGTACACTTAATGATTGTGGTGGCAGGGGACACTCCAGCAAGGTTGTCATTCATCTAATTTTCTTTTCTGGACCACCGCCCCCTATAGAAGAAAACAAAAATAGAATATATCTTTGTTCTTCTTATCAGGATGCATTTTATGTAAATGCTCTTGTAGCCTAGAAGGTTTCATAGCTTCATTTGAAAAAACTTTTCGGCAAATTAAACACATAGGTAATGATTTGTTTATAGAAGATTCCGCAAATCCATATTTTAAATATTCAATACTGTATTGCCGGCATTTTTTTTTCAATTTAGAAGTAGATTCAGCCATTTTCATACAAAAACTAAATTCTCAATAGATTTATAGATAGTAATGTTTATAAAATGACACACCACTCACGATTATTTACTACGGCAGAGCTTATGATTCACGACTATATATCGCGGCCAAGCTATTACAATAGTTATGATTTAACTATTCAACTGTTACAGAGAAAAACCCATTGCACCGGAACTCTACGGAGCAATAGACAGAACATTCCACTTGATATAAAAAATACTAAACTTGGTAAAGGAGAAACGTTAGCTCGTTACGCAAATGATGTAATGATCGGCAAGTGGCGCGATAAACGAGAAGTCACATATATAAGCACAGAGTTTGATAATTCAATGGTGGAATTTGAAAACAGACGACATGAAATTCGGCAGAAGCCCCGTCCTATTTTTGAATACAACAAGAACATGGGTGGGGTAGATAAAAAAGACCAGATGATGTCATACTACCCATTCGAACGAAAAAAAGTAGTTAGATGGTACATGAAATTAGGACTTCATATTTATCACATGCTACTAAGAAATGCGCATCACATTTTCAAGAAATACAGTCCCCATTCAAGAATGCCTTTCTATGATTTCCATCTGCATATCATACGACAGTTGCTGCCAGCAACAAGAACTGTTCGAGAACTTGCCCCTGCAAGGCCTAATATCGAACATGTTTTGGAGGAAAATGCTTCAACTGGAGCACGGAAAGTTTCTCATCGAAGATGTATGATTTGCTACAAAAATAAAATACGAAGAGAGACAGCTTATTGTTGTGTCACATGCCCCACAAAACCAGCTTTGTGTGTTACTGGCGCTTGCTTTTCTGTGTACCATAAAAATCAGTGAATTTAATTTTTATTTTATCAAGGTTTCTTTATTATTTATATTTATGATTCTATATTTTTGAAGTGTGCACATTTTGAATTTTACATTTGTTTATTTTAATGTTATATTATTGATATTGTAATTTTTTATTGCGTTTTGTTTTAGTTCATGTTTTTATGTGTATCATATGTTTGTTTCAATGTTTTTGTGATTTTATTTGCAAATAATATGTTCCAGGACTTACTTTATTTTCTTTTACCTCTACAAAGTTCAAATTCAAAACAACTTTTTTAGTTTATAGGGAATAGTTTACAAGTTTATAAGGAAGTTATTGTAATAGTTTCCATGACGTCTGTAGAAGTCATGAGAATTGGGGAGTCAAATTTCACGGTTAGTGCGCGTAACGTCTACAGACGGCATAGTTTTTTTTTGAAAAAAATTAGTTGGAGATTTTTTTTTGTAATATTATATTTATATAAAACAAATTTTTTGAAAAAAAAACTATCACTTGGAAAAATGCAATCAGCACCCAGGGGTAGTTTGTCAATTTATGGTTAGCAGTGAAAGGGTTAAAATATGCCTAATATGTTACATTTTGTATCTAGTAAGAAGCGACATCTATGGAGCAAGAATATTACTAATTAAGCGTATTTTTGAATGAAAATTTTCTGCTTATCCATCCGGCAAAGCTTTCTACTGTTTCCAGACCATTCGTTATTGTATCGGTCGGTTGTTTTTACAAAATAATGAAGGCAGATAGCAGGGCATGACTATTCATTCGGGTATACGGGTATTACCAGCATTCAACTGATATGTGTAATACTGCGTACTGCATATCGTTCGTACCGAAACCTGATACTTTATTTTCTAATTTATACTATGATGTCAATTTTCAGTTAGTTTGAGCTAAGTATCCTTGTATATGTGTATCTTTTCAAAATGGATTTGAACAGGTAATTCGAATTGAATTATGAATTTTTTGAGCACGATATGAATGTTAACAATTTTATAGATATTTCAAAACACTCCCAAAGTTTCATCTAGCAAGCAAGTATTACAAGACCAACATGTAAGGGTCGCTGAATCACTGAGTTCAGATGAAGATGAAGACATGGAGATGGAATGTGATATTGCTACAATAAATACCAGTGAAAAATGTTCAGAATTGCAGAAACTAGAAAGTGCCAAGAGCAGTAAAAAAACCCTAACGTGAATTCAAACCAGAATGAACAGCAGAAAATCCAGATTTGTGACTTTGGCTAGAAAATAAAGCCAATAAACCTTATTGTAAGTTTTGTAAAAAGACCGTTGAAGGTGGATTCACCTTCTCTTGACATGATCAAGAGACATTCCGAGTCAGTGGGACATAAAAATAAAATACGTTTTGCCAAAAATTGTCATAAGGTAACCGATTTTGTCCACTCATCAAAAGAAAAGGAAATAATGCACAGGGTGAAAGAAGCAGAAATCAAAATGGTAATGTTCTTGGCAGAACATAATTTGCCGTTTCTGTTATTGGATCATTTGCCGCAGTTTATATCATCAGTTTGTCCAGATTCGGAAATTGCCAAGCGCCTGAAATTTGGACGAAAAAAAGGAACCAACATTTGTTCAAAATTATTAGCCCGAGAAAATGTTAATAACGTTATGAGTAACCTTCAGCATAATAAGTATTCTCTCATTGTGGAGGAAAGAACGGACATCAGTAACAAAAAAAGTTTAGCGATGGTGGTGCGATATTATAAAATGAACAAGGTTGTTGATACATTTTTGGGTTTGATTGAAGTTGAGACAGGAACAGGTGAAGGTCTTTTCAACAGCATAAATCCGTTTTTTAAAAAATAACATTCCTAGGGGCAACATGATAGGTTTTGCTGCGGAAAACGCATCGGTCATGCAGGGTAATATATGAAAGGATTGGCCAGCAGATTCCAAAGTGTTTCACCTGATATTTTCATATTGGTGTGTGCGTGTGTCAGTCAGTGCACTTGTGTTCTAGTGCAGCATGTAAAAAACTTCCTAAATATGTGGAACAGCTAGCCAGAGATACTGTATCATATTTTGTTCATAGCTCCAAAAGAATAGAACAACTGAAGGGGTGTCAAATATTTGTGGATTTGAAACCACGCAGATTATTAAAACCAAGACAAACACGCTGGCTGTCTCTCCAGGCAGTGGTTGACAGAATAATTGAGCAGTGGTCAGCACTAATGCTCTTTTTTACTAATGAGACATTTGACGAACCATCATCTTTGAATCCATCAACCATATTAACCGCACTCAAAAATGACATTTTCAAATTATATTTCAGCTTCCTTCCATACGTATTGGGTATTGTCAATAAAATCAATGTAGAATTTCAAAGTGAATCACCAAAATTTCATGTATTATTAAGAAGAATTTCAAGTCTCTACAAAACACTTCGATATTTTATGGAAACAAAATATTTGGAAAAGACAAATAAAAGGGATGTAAAGTTTCTTCCAGATAATTATGTTGACTTAGACTTAGTATATTGTGGTGCAAATTGTCAACTTATCATTTCAAAGGAAACAATATCGAAGGAAGATTTGAAAAATTTCAAAGTGAAATGTTTGCCTTTTTATATTGAGTAATGTAACCAAATAAGGGAACGTTTTCCATTTGGTGACCCAGTTTTGAAAGGTTTAACGATACTAGATCCCCAAGTTGCAATGTCTGGGAGGAATCTACATTCGAGGATTTTTGGAGAATTGTTTTCGAGTTGAAAGATGGCTTGAACGAATGTGTGTTTCCAAATCTTACTATATTCGCTAAAGAAATTATGGCATTGCCCCATTCATCGGCTACAACAGAACGCGTTTTCAGTCAGATGTGCCTAATCACGTCGAAAACGAGAAATAGTTTGCTTGTGGAAACATGTGACCCCTTAATCTACACCAAAGAACTTCTGGGGAATAATACATGTTACACTTTTCAGCCTTCGGCGCAACTAGCTTCGAAAAATATTCACAAGAGCGAAGTAAAATGGTGGCCGAAATGGAAAATGTCCGTTTTTGATAATTTTAGTTTTGTGACTTATTATTTTTTGTTCCTATTTTTGTGATATTTGTTCTTTTTTACTGTTTGAGTGTTTCATATTTATTTTATATTTATTGTCTTGTTTTGTTTTTTCTTTCATTTTACATTTGATGATTTGATTATTATGCGTGTTAATTCAACCAGTATTTTATTGTAAACGACCAACAACCCTCCAAATCACTTGTTTACTATTATTTTCTGATTTTATTTTAAATTTCCCGCCATGTTACAATATGGTACAATTTGACCACTCAAAGTGGTACGCTTGACAGATCCTCGAGAACAGCACTGGTCGAGTTTAGTGTTGCGTTGGCGAGGACGGTGGATACATGTGTGAGTGTGCAAAGTGGTTGAGATACGAGGTCCATCGACCTAGCCCCTTGTGAATTGTCATAGATTGCTGGTAGAAGAAAAATAAAAAATTAAATTATATATTAATTGTATAAATAATTGTATTGAAAGTCGTCTAGCGACGAGGATTGAATTTACGAAAATCGAGAAATAAGAATTCTCTAAATCAACCGCTTTTTAGCTCAGCTGACGGAAAAAGTTTTAGAAAAAGAAACACGCTGAACTTATCTCCATCGTAAGTCGGACCCAGATCTCTAACCAACCCATCTCTCAAGTGCGCATGTGCCAGTACCTGCTTTCGGTCACGTAGCCCGTCTCTCAAGCGCGCATGTGCCAGTTAATTTTAGAATATGATCAGACAAGCTATTTTTACCGAATTCTGACCTAGTTATATAGGGTGGCCTACACAATTTATTCTAAATTGCTCCTATGTTCAAATGAGAATTGAACAAGAACTGAATGTAATTTATAGATTTATTCTGAAAGAATTAGCGTCAACGTGACTATACTCTCTTAGACAAACCGTACGCTCCTCTCATTCTATGGAGGGTAGAGGAAAGGAAAACTATCTCATATGATGAAAAAGCTTAAAAAGTGTCCAGCTATAAACAGTAAATAATAGTTTGAAAATCCTCCAAAGTGGCTCTAGCGTAGACAAATGGTGTGACGTAGTTGATCCAATAATTATTTGTTTATTTCTCTATTCTTTTCTAATAACTTTGCTTAAAATTAACCCGACGGCTAGTGTGGCGCCACCTTTATATGCTACATTTTAACGGAAAATCTTTCATTCACTGAGACAGTTCTCCTTTCCTTTACCCTCCATAGTACCTTAATTTGCTGAACATTCAAAGCCGAGCGAGCGATAAACTATTGAGGTGGAACCTAGTGCAGCGTTGTCAAAACAATTTAAAATTACTTCTCTCCAAACCTAACGATTGATTGCCTTTTCAATGGGTTTATGAATGACTTGGAGAGTCTGTTCTTTACTTGAATGTTTATGGTTAGACGTCAAAACCAGACATACATATTGAGCACTCAGTTTACTACCAGTACACCATTTACACTGTCAGAGACCAACTTAATATAGAACACTGATTAAAAATTACTGTTTACTTGTCTTATTTTTACCCGCTATATTTAGATCTTCTTCATTTGACTCGATAATTAGTAAATAGTCAAAATTCTTCTTGGTTTCTTATTTCTCATTTCGTTCATTTTGAAATTTTAAAATTCACTGCTCAACAATATATAATAGCAATCAATTGATAACTGGACGTACATTTTGAGTTTTATAATAATATTGTAAACATAATAAGCCGAATAGCGTGGGTAAACGTAACTGTATAGTTTCTTGGATTGTACAAAAAAAGCTTGAAATACCCCTGTACGCATAAGATATAATTAGAATATAGATCAAACTTACACTTGCCGTACATCTAGTTATGTTCCGATTGTTATCTTCCATATTCAATAGTACCTTTTTCAATGTCCGTTTGGGGAAAAAACCAAAATTTAATAGCGTTATCAGACAAATTCAAAGCGATGGACACAGATGTTAACGATGACAAAAATGTCACAATTATTTGATAGATGTCAACCTTTACTTGCTTGGAAAAATTGTTATTTATAGTGTTAGTGTTTTAAATAGGTTTCCATTCACGCAATAATTTATAAACGCGAGAAATTGCTCGAGAGTTTAAATTGTTTGAAGTGGATAAAATGTTAACTAAAACAGGCATACAATACAGTGTTTTATCTGTTATGTATTTGGCCACCCTGCCTGAATGTCAGAATTCTCCAAGGTGGTTTCACTTGAATTGTCAAGGCCAAATTAAAATTTCAGTTCCATTCCTAATTGTAGAGGTCGCAAATTTGACGTTTCACGTAATTGATCGAAAGTTTTGCGAATTGAAGGTTAAAGGAATCGTCACGAAGATCCTAGTGGTGCAGTTTTGTATTTATGTAGTGTTCGTTTTGAATTGATAAATAATTAAAGTTTATTTACTTTAATTTGTTCTTCGGTAGTTATATTTTTATTAAGTTGTATTAGTTTGTTGATAAGTTCTTTTAATATGACTTTAATCAAGTGTTCTGTCCATGATTGTGGCGAAAATAGAGATTCATCTGATATTAGACAGGTTTCCAATTCCAAAAACAGATTTAATCCGATTTAGAAAGTGGGTAGATGCAATCAACAATACCATCTTAATAAATATGGATCCTGCAATAATGTATGCTTCAAAAAGAGTCTGCCACCTACATTTCGAAGAAAAATTTATTTCAAGCATGTCAAATAGACTGCATTCAAATTAAGTACCAACATTAAATTTAGGAGGTGAGTTATTTTATTTGTAATCTTAGATGTTCTGAAAACTTTAAATAGAAATGTTTATAAATTATAATGATTAATGAATAATATGTGATTTCCATTATGCTCTTTCTATTCTGACTACCCATTCTATAACTGTATAAGTATTTTTATTTACTTTTTCTTTTACAGGCAACATAAATATATTGCAAATTTATAACTTGCCATCAACATCAAGTTCTATGGAACCTTATACAGACCCTGAAATATCTTCATATATCGAAGACATCCAGAAATCTTTCCTACATAATTCTGATGGTGTTGGGACAGTACATATAAATGGTAAAATATATTTTAAATTTTTGAGAAGTTCACAAACGGTTTTAAACATTTTACCAAATCATCTGTAACATTTAGTAGTTTAAATTAATTAGTTTAGTAGTTTATTATAATTGCATAAATTTTATTTTACAGAACCTGATGGGACAAATCCATACAAAATTTTTAAAAATATTATACCAAAACAAACTGTAACACCCAGGAAACTTAAATTATATAGGGCAATGCAATATTTTCACAAAAAATATAGTATAGAGAGAAACCGCACACATTCAATTAGCAAAAGACTTTTTGATGCTGGAAAATGCTCCAAACAAGCAGTGTTACGTGATTTGCTTTTGTCGTTCTCAACACTCAATAACTTTTACTTATAACACAAAAGGTCAACTGTTTGATACAATCAACAAGATAAGAGATTCAGAAGTGATTCTTGACCATGCACTTACCTTTAACCACCACATCACTACTGTGGTGCATAAGTCCTTGAAAATGTTGGGCTCCGTTAAGAGAAATATTCGTGATTTTATATTAAATTTTTATATTTTTCTTTAGTTAGGTTTAACCTTGATTACTGTTCTATATGGTCTCCACCTTACTTAATTAACATTAGAAAACTCAAACATGTTCAGAACAACTTTATATGCTATATTACATTTAAGCTACATGTGTATAATGACTATGCTGTGTGGCTGCAGCAGCTTCGAATCTCCTCTCTTGAGAACCGCAGGAAAGAGAAATATCTTACATTAGTTTTTATTATCATAAATGGTACACTGTGCGTAATATAAAACTGGTACAACTACTCTAATCGAAAATAGTGTTTTTAAAAGTGTCAATGCTGAACTAGTTGTTATGATATCATTTCTAGGACAGTGATGCTATATAGCTGAACAAAAATATTAGTAGATGTAACGATAAAAGTGAATTTTGTAAAGCAATAGAACGAGATGGAAAAAATACAAATTTATTACAACATTTTTACAAAAAGAGTAACTGGCTTAAATTTAGAAATAGTGTGAAATTTTAATAAATATAAAAATGTTACATTGTTACTGGTTCGAATATTTTTCAAAATATAAGGTTTATTAGATGACTCACTTAAAAACAGGTGGAACAAGGAATACATTCTTAGAAAAATAGGAGATGGAAGACCAGTTTTAACTAGAATAGAGCTGGACAAAGCTTTAACTGATTATTTATACGTAAATCCCTATAATACGGCAAGACATGCAAAAGTAGCAGTAAACTTCATTGCTTCAGTAATAACTGCATTGAAAATAATTATTCAAAAATGGGCTGGTATTTTGAATAATGCGCCTTGACAAATTTGACACATGGTACTCATTGTCATTTTAATTAGTTAGGTTTACATTGGAAAAAAAGTGTACCAGTTTTATATGACGCGAAGTGTACATATAACTGTCCTCAGCTTCTAAATAAAATTAGTTTACTTGTTCCATCGCAGACCACTAGGCAGAATCGAACACTTCACATACCTTTTCACAGATATAATTGCATACTACACATTACACATGTCTTCCTAGATATATAAGACTCGCAAACTCACTGTAAGACCTTTCACTTTTTGATGTCTCAATTACTAAATTTAAACGCTTTATTGGTGATTTGAATGTTCAGTAATTTATATTTTGTCTACCCATGATTTTTGTGTATCTTGTTTTAATAACTGTATTCATTGTAGTGTATATATATTAAGATTTGTCTACATTATATATTTTGCTCACTTTTGTATTTTATATAATTTTATAGGGCTTGCCCGTGAATAAATAAATTATTATTGTATATCCTTTGTTTTTTTGTATATCATAAAGTTTTTCTTATTATCTAATGATTTAATGTTTTTCACTAGCCTGATAAGTGGCATTTATTATATTATGGACGTGCTTTTACGGTAAATAAATGATTTTTATTTTTTTATTGGAAGAGATTTCCATGGAAGTATGCCATATGATATGGAAGTGTTTTTCCTGACCATATTATCTTCCCTTGTAGCTACTAGTATCATTTTATAGGTGACAGTATAAATTTTCCCAAATTATACTTACTTTTGGGTCCTATAATTTTATAATAATTGGAAGAAACTAATCTTACTGAGAATATGAGTAAACAGAAAGTATAGAGTATTTCAATCGACGTTATTTTCTGGTTACAGTGCAACCAGAATATAGCCGAATTGAAATACTGAAATAATTGCTTCACAAATCACCCACCTTAATTGCTTAAGAGAATTTAAATTAACCGCCAAATCCTACATTTTAAATTTCCCACTAATAATTAGTTCCATTCCTAATTGAACGCGGCGCTCCACTTTTTAGTTTGATATTTTAGTGTTGTGATATCTATCTATAAGGTGGGTGATTTGTGGTATTCTCTAAGTAGTGTGGTAACACTGCAGAGAAGTCAATCAGACAGCCAGCGATAGGTATTGTGTATCGTTATAAGTTCCAGTTCATGTATTCCTCAAGTTATAATTATAACTCAATTCAGAACCTACATTGTTCCATTTAGTACGTACATTTTGTCGACGAAGATCGGATACGAGTTATCTTTCAATGGAAGTTAAAATTGAGCCGTTTCTCAATATAGAAGCAACAGAAATTACAGCGATAAAAAGTCAAATCAAATACACGAAAATTGAAGCCACCAGAAGTTGCAGTCGAATGTGCTAACTGGTCAAAACCACCGGCATATTGTAAAATTGAAAATCAGTAGCGTAACGATTTCACATTTTGTAGGGTAACACAAAATTAGAATATTAATTATTTATTCCAAACAGGTTCATTGAATAAAAATTGATAATACATCAATTTTATCCTAAAAGTGTGTAGTATGGCCATTGATAAATATAACAGTAATATATTGATTAATGTAGAAAATTAAAAACAGAACTGTTCCTTCATACACGAAATTTCTTAATATATTCATAAATAATGTTCTTAAATTGTCTAATTGACATTGTCCAATCTACTTCGGTTGTCGGAAATACCACCTTTTCTTCATATCCTTATCTTGAGATAATTTTACTTTTAGATACTTTGTGTTAGAAATTTTAGACACATTTCTTTTATTACTTTGATTTTAATATGTATATGTGACCGAAAAAATGATCGTAGTCGGTATTAGTATTGAAAAAATGACAGTAGTTGTCAGAATATTAATTGTGAAAAAATTAAGAGTTTTTTTCAATATTGGTCTGATATATTTTTGATTAAAAGGTTAAGAAAAGTGCCGTAGGTGTATTATTTGAACCGTTTGTCCATCGGCGAGACATATTTTGGCGACCGTGACAGGACCTACGGCACATTTTAAGTCAGAGTAATAGTATTTTCCATACGATGTCTGCTGAAGTAGAAATATTAAACAGCATGAAGAAGTCACGTAAAGTGCTAAGATGTAGTTTTTCCCTCAGATTAACAAATAAAATAGGTATGTTTGTTTTGACTTTTTTCTGCCCCAAACATTGAGTCACATTATAAGGTCACTTGCCGACACTTCCAGTGCTTTGTCATATTTACAAATCCTCTTTAGTTGCGGGAAAAAATAATTTAGAAGTTTAATTGAAAATTTGTTGAAAAGTTATGCAAATAAAAAAAAGTCATACTAATTTATGCATTTGAGTCGCTGCTTTTAAAATTAATAAATAATACTTGAATTTTATTTAATAGAGGCATATTCTTATATAAATTTTAAACAAGTACTTGTTGCATCCTTAGATACCTTTATGGTTATAACTAAAAGTGGCAACATTGCTCCAAATTTCAGTACCTGTTTAATGTGTCAATAGTAATCTATTTAGTAGTTTTGTCCTTGTTTAATTACCATATAAAGAGAGATGCAAATATCGTCAGAGTGTGATCGACGATCATTTTAAATAACCCGTAGTATTGTAGTAAATAATGTCAAACGTGGTTTGTTTTTGTTTATACGAGCGCCATTATGACTAGAGAGTAAATATTTAGTTCTTTCGTTTTGATGTGTTTTTCAAGACTTTAAGTGACAAAATAAACTTTTAAGTTAATTAATTTAATGTTTTTGGATTATCATGGTTCTTCGGTGTCAAGTTTGTCGGAAAACCAGCCGAAATTACCAAGGCCATGTATCTACAATACCATTCATTATTTCACTACTGGCGTTTAGAATTGTTGGCCGCAAAAATAAACGTGTTTATGAATGAATAGCCCTCTCTATGTTTATTATTACTCTAAGGTTTTTCCAAAGCAGCTAATGAATTTGAAGCTTTTCTACGTGCTCAAGGACCATGTTTGCTGATGGATTTATAGGTTTCTTGGGGATATTTTGAAAACAAAATATGAAGACCTGCAAGTATGTGAAAAACGTGTATATGAAGCTCTTGTAGAGACGGCGTCAGAGGAAGACATGATAGAAGATATGGAACAAAGTGATGCTTATCATAGAAGGTACACCGAACTAAAAGTAAGATACACCCATTTTCTAATAATAATAATAGGTATATCTGCTACAATTGCAAGGCCTTCGGCAATTGTTGACGAGAAATCAACGAAAAGAAAGTTCAAGTTGCCGCGCATCGAATTGAAATGTTGTGATGGCATTATCAAAGGTTGGTTGAGTTTCTGGTCACCATTTAAAAAAGTACATGAAGATCGTGATATTGAAAATTCTGATAAAATAGAATATTTGCTACAGGCCACGATTTCAGGTACTAGAGTGCGTCAATTAGTAGAAAGTTTTCCCTTATTGAGTGAGAATTATGGAAAAAGTATACAACGTATGCAGTCCAGATTTAGTAGAGAGTATCTTCAAATATAGGTCTACGTACGTGAATTATTAAAACTTATTTTAAATAATGCTATTAGTAAACAAAAACTTGAAATTTCTAAACTCTACGATCAAATTGAAACCCAGTTACGCGCTTTAGGTACTTTAGGCATTACAGCGGACAAATATGCTGCAATTTTATTTCCGTTAATAGATGCCACATGATCTGCTTAGAGTTTGGCAGCGTTCAGCATTTAATACAGGGGAGCTTAGCATTAGTAATGCCAGCAATGTTCCTGAAAATATTAATATTGATTATACGCTAGAGAAGAATCTAGAAAATCTATTATCGTTTCTCTGTTCTGAAGTGGAAAAAGTACAAAGAATTGTATTAGTAAGTGAGGGCTTCGGACTGACATCTGACAGCAATAAAAGATCGAAATCTAGGGAGACGAGCTGCGGAAAGAAAAAATCGTACCAAGGGTCTGCTCTACCTACTGCCGCTGGATTGTTGAACACAAACAATAACAAAGATTTTCCTTATACTTGTATTTTTTGTAGCGGGTCTGATAATGGAGAGATTCTTATTTTAAGGCGCAAGAAATGACTTTGGAAGAGATAAAGAATATTGTATCGGGTAAAAAGGGATGCTATAGGTGTCTTAAGATTGGCCATCATGCAAGAAATTGCCGAGACCGTTCAGAGTGTATAATTTGTAAAAAATCCCATTACCCTATTATGTGTAATAATTTGACTTCTGGTAATTCTCCGAATATATCTGAATCAAGTGTAAGTGAACCTTCATCTACTTTGGCAGATAACGACGATCTTTCATATCATACAAATTCGAATGCAAATCATACAAGTGGTTATGTATTTCTCCAGACGTTGCTTATCGGATTAGTAGGTCCCAGTAGTTCTAAATTTGTTCGGACTTTAATTGACACAGGATCACAACGTTCATATATTTTGAAATAAACTGTATCATTTCTTGGTTTGCGAGTCAAAAGTTCAGAGAATCTGGTGCATGGTTTATTCGGAGGTAAAGAAATTATAGTTCCACATAACTGTTAAGATGTTAGTACTTCTGTTGATAACTTCTTATACAATCTTGAAGTATTAGATCAAGATAATATTTGTAACAACGTTAAGCCTCTTTTTAATGGGCCTTGGATATGCGAATTGAACAAATATAATATCGCTATTTCTGATTTAAATAATGGAGATCCCATTGAACTTTTGTTAGGTGCAGACGTTGCAGAAATTTTATATACTGGAAACAAACATACTTTAGAGTGTGGGTTGGTAGCAATTGAAACACACATTGGATGGACTGTTATGTGGAAAGTACCTTGCCAAATTTCATATTCGAATTTATCAACTTCTGCTTTGTCTTTATTTGCGAGTCCTCTATCACAGACTTATGGGAATTGGACATTTTGGGCATACAGGATCCTGGTGAACAAAAATTTAAGGAAGAAAGAGCTTCTGCCGCAAAGGAGCTATTCTTAGATACTATTACTGTAGATAAGGAAGGACGTTAGGAAGTAAGGTTGCCATGGATAGATGGGCATAATCCGTTTCCGACCAATTACAAAGTTGCACAAAAAAGATTACAAAACACGTTTTCAGAGAATGGGAAAGTTTAAATATTATTGAAAAGGTAGAGCCAAACACACAGTGCGGACATTTTTTACCACACCGTCCTGTTTTTAGACCAGTTTTTGATGCATCTTGTCGAGAAAAGGACAATCCTTCATTGAACCATTGTCTTGAAAAAGGGCCAAACATGATTGAATTAATTCCTTCCTTGTTTGTTCGGTTCAGACAATTAAAGTACGGTGTGATTTCTGACATAAAAAGGCATTTCTACAAATAAACATTAATTCATATGACAGAAAGTTTTTAAAATTCCTTTGGGTAGGTGAAAATGATTTGGAAATTGCATATAGGCATAGGAGAGTAGTTTTCGGTGTTAACTGTGGTCCCTTTTTACTTGGTTCCACTATAGAGTATCACTTATCCCAGTGTTTGGCAGAAATTTTAGAAGACCTATCTTTTACAGCATCTACAGTGAAAAAATTGTCAAAAAGTTTTTATGTAGACTATTGCGTAACCAGTCTTTCTAGTTTATTAAGGAAACTGTCTATGTGATGGCCAATTTGATTTACGAGGGTGGGAGTATTTCCGTGAAAATTGTTGTACCCCAGATCATAAGATATCTGTGCTAGGTCTATTGTGGTATCCTGGACTTGACTTATTAGTCATAAATTCTGATTTTCTTGTAGAGGAAATGAAAGACATAGCTGTAACGAAACTTCGTCTACTGTCGATAGCTCAAAAAGTATTTGATCCAATTGGATTCACAGCTCCAGTCACTATTTTGCCTAAGCTTGCTGTGTACCGTTCGTACGTGTGATATGTGTAGAAAAAACTAATCTACGAGTCTCGTGTAGTTGGCACTCGAGTACTCCATGTGTCAAAGCCAACAATTATTCCGAAACTTTCACTTATAAACTAGCTTAACGTCTTAAAATATTCCAAATCAAAAATATTCAGCAAATAAACAACCAGAAACATAAGCCTCAAACCCTCCATAAATAGCTGCAACGGTAACCGGGCAAGCCACTGGTTACGCAGCAGCTGTCAAAACAGAGAAGGCTTTTAGGGTGGGCATAATGCCCAAGGATTATCCTGGGGTCATCCTGAAAGCAGAGCAGCTCCCCACCCAGGAAGATACTATGGTGGAAGAGCTATGTCAGAGCAAAGAGAAGGGAATTCACTTCTCAGGTGTCCATTTCCCTTGTGGAATGATACTACCCAGCAAACACAAATGTATATGTTACATAAAAATATATAACAGGGGAGGAATGATTTTTATATAAAACGTATATATATATATATATATATATATATATATATATATATATATATATATTTTATGCAGTATTTGTGTAACAAAATCTATATAAATTTTGTTATATATTCTCAATATTTATATTATAAAATGTTTTATATATTGGATTTATTTAATTTTATATGTATTCAAGATGTAATTTCTGCTACATAAATATGAACATTTTTTTATATATGTTTATTACGTAAATATTGTTACATAAATTTTTTTATATATTTCATATGTATTTCTTACGAACCTCGTCTAGTTGCTTTCTCAAGAAAAAGAAGAATGCTCTTCAATATTATAACCTTCAAATTGTCACGAGTCGATCTACCCACATACCTGCAAGTATAATAACGTTTTAAAAGGTTTTTCTTTAGTTTCGTCTGTGTGTTTGTTTTTAGTTTTGTTTGTAGAGGAATGGAGAACACATCATGTAAGTGTTGTTATTATTATTATTATTATTATTATTTTCAACAGCCAAGGGGCATCGCCAATGAAGCCGTTCATTCAACTGCCGTTTACAAAAGATTATTTAACAAACGTATTAAATAGGTTAACTATATTAAAATATACAATGAAGTAAACAATTACAAATCACATTATACCTATCTTACTAAAGTACTCTTCAAGATAATATTTTCGATTTAACTTACAACTTAAACATGATTTAACAATAATTCCCTATGTAGGGAGTCGTTATTCCGAAACAAATACCGCCGCCTAGGTATGCACTTAGGGCTCAAGTAGATTTTGTAATAATATGAAATAAAATACACATCTTTAATCCTCTGACCACAGGTAGTAAGTCAAGACAAAATATCTTGAAATGGATTAATTAACACTTATCTGTTGAAAGTTATTTATATTCGAATACTTAGATTAATATAAAATATGAATTTTAGGCAAAATAACTGTTTAAAACGAAAAAAATTGAAAGACTTCTGTGATTTATCAATAGGACAGAAAAACGATACGTAGTACAATCTTACAATGGTATCAGTGAACCAGAAATACATAATATAGAGGCATCTCACTCATGGTTAGGACATAGAGATAACTACAAAATAAGGAACTTAAAATCAATCAAGTTATTTCAAGGTATTGTTACTATATGATTTATTTATTCAATATAATTAATATATACCTACATTTTTAGAAACGTTGCTGACACAGTTTAATATGACTTTCACTGATTTTGATCAATTCACCTTGGTGTGGATAAGGCTAAGTAAAGAGACTCCAGAGGGAAACTGTAACCCTTCAAAACAATAGATAATATCCCTTAATATTGCCAACTCGCTTACAAGTGGACCTCGAAAAGTCTTCTAAGAGAATATTTTCCATGGTTAATTTTGGTTTTGTTTTTGAATATTCATTTGTTTTGCATTATTATTTTATATTTTATCATTTAGTTTTTGAATATTTTTAGTTTGCAATATTTTTTTCATTAGGTATTTTGTTTTTAGTTTCTCTTTTTTATGTTATTAAAAGAAATGTACTTATATGCATCTATTTGCTGTTTTTTTAGTAACTAAGTACCAGCTACTAAATTCCAAAGATAGTTAAATACCATTTACAATATATAAGTATTAAATTGTATTAAGCTGCTTTAAGTTTGAAATATTCATAAGGTAGGTATTGAATAATATAGTAACAATAGTTCCTTAATCTTTTGGCCATCAACACTACTAAAAATATTGTATTTCATTTCATCTATGAAAAATAATGTTTTAATAGATTTTTCCGAATTTATTATAAATTAAGAGTTTCGCTGAATTTTTTCATAGATCCAGTGAAATAAAATATTTTGGGTAAGGGGTGAGGTAAAAGTAAAATTAGGTAACTTTTGTTACATCTATATTATGTGATATTTGATATATAAATATTCTCTAGATATTATCTCATTTTTACATATATATTACATAGTAATTTGGAAATATTTGAGATATAATTTATAATATGTATTTCTTATATCATTATTGTTCCCTTGCTGTGCCGGCCTTTGTCAGTATTCAATACATAAATATTATCTAGTTGTGACTTCAGTTTTATATACCTGTGACTTTTATATTTCAAGAAATATGTAACATATATGTATTCAATATGTTTTTGTGTTTGCTGGGTGGTGGACTGTGGGTCCCAAGAATCGACAGACTGGCTCATGAGGTCAGCGCAGAAATTAAACTCTTGGGAAGGACCCGAATTGGTGGCTCGAAATGGAGACGACATCCCAAAGCCGGTCACTATAACGGTATTCTTTCCAAGAAGCAACGATATGAAATTGTCGAGGTTCAGAACTCCAACCTCACTACTGTAGCTTGAAATATCCTACCCTCTAAAAAAGAGGGACAGGGAACAATCCTCACGATTGGGATCGATCACCAATCTGGGGAGGCTCTGAAGGCAGGAGCCCCGTGGAGGATCCAACGGACATGGAGATACCCTCCACATCCGGAACCTCTGGAAAATGGGGAAAAGGTGAAAGCTTGACCTTGGGCCAGCCCGAGATCTCCTCCTACTCTGCTGGGGTGAATGGGGACGCGGAGATCGCCTCTGTATCCCAGGAAACTGGGCGGAGCAGCATGGGGGTCAAGAGTATGACTCGAGAAGATATTGTCATGGTGGTCGAGAAGGGTCAGGAAGAGACAAAGGAGGGGTATTAATAAAGGCTGAGTAACTCGGCCTCCCTCATCCATAATAATTCACCTTCACGTTCACTAATACAGCTCAGGTGCATCACGCGAAGGGAGCTTCAGCCGTGATTGCAAGGTTGTTCGCTAGACTACAACTGGATATTGTACTGATCCGAGAACACTGGATCAAGAAAGAAGGTCAAATCAAAGGTTTGGCATGTAAGAATTCTAAATTGATTTATGACCAAAGGCAAATATCTCCGCGTGTCTGTGTAATCATAAGAAATAACATAAAATATATTTGTGTTTCAGAATATGTGTCACGAGACCTTGTTCCAATCATGGTTCACCTCAACATTGGGGGTATCGATCGAGGCATTATTATTGCCTCAGCTTACTTCGCTGGAGACGGGCCGATTACACCGCCAGAGCTAGTGAGACACTGCAATAGCAGACGGCTGCCAATTATAATTGATTGTGCTGCCAACGCACACAATACCGTGTGAGGAAGCACTAACAACAACGCAAAAGGTGAGTGTTCATTAGAATATCTCTTAGCAAATAAACGTGAGACCTTAAACGTGGGGGCAACCCCCACTTTTGTCACGAGAGCAAGAGAAGAGGTCCGAGACGTAACAATTGTTAATGTTGCTGCTAGGAAAAATGTAAAAGATTGGAGGGTGATGAGCGAGCCATCACTTTCCGACCATAGGTTCATCGAATTTAGAATAGAGGGAGATACTACCTCGATTCCTATAATCCGAAATCCTAGAAATACTGATTGGTCTCTTTACAAGACCCATCTGAAGGACAATTTGGAACACGTCGAAGTGAATGGGGTAAATCGCTCGCACTACGACCTGGAACAAAGAGTCGAACACATCAGTTAGGCAATAATGGAAGTTTTTCATTCCAGTTGCCCACTGTCAAAAGCTCGTTCAGAAAAGGATGCACCTTGGTGGAATGAGAACCTGTCAAACCTCAAAAAAGAGGTCCGTCGGCTCTTTAATAGAGCCAAACATGATGGTTATAGGCAGGGGTACACTGAGAAGCTTACTCAGCACAATAAAGAGATTATGAAGGCCAAAAGGTTTAATTTTCATTCATTTTGCGAAAAGATCACTTCCACTCACATAGCGGCCAGACTACAAAAGGTCATGGCAAATTGGGGAACTAACCCCACAATGTCGCTGAAAAAGCCAGACGGATCATACACGGAAGGTGAAGAGGAACGCTCGATTCTTCTTCTTAGAACCCACTTTCCAGGTAGTGAACCAGCAACAAGCACTAAAATAGCAATGAATTACACCAAAAAATCCCGCAAGGAAGATTGGGACATTGCTAAGAAAATTTTTACCAGACAACGGTTGGAATGGGCGTTAAGTACCTGTCAATCATATAAATCACCAGGAGTGGATGGAATATTTCCAGCACTCCTGCAGCAAGGGATAGAGGAGATTCTTCCTCGGCTGCTGAAGATCACAAGAAGCAGTCTAGTAGTGGGTCTAATACCTAGAAAATGGAGAAGGGCAAGGGTAAGCTTTATACCAAAAATAGGGTAAAAAGATGGGACTGATCCCCGATCTTTTAGACCCATCTGTCTAACATCGTTTCTACTCAAACCGATGGAGAAAGTAGTGGATAACTACATAAGAACAGAATGCACCACTCCATAAATGTCAGCATGCTTACAGAGCGGGTCGATCAACTGAGACGGCTCTATATCAGTTGACCGTAGCCATCCAGAAAACACTGAACAACAAAAAAATTGCAATGTACACATTCCTGGATATATCTGGAGCCTTTGACAACACAACTCATATGTCTGTCAAAGAAGCATTAAAAATGCGAGGAGTAAATGAAACCATTGTAAAATGGATGCATAAGTTGTTGACGACGAGGATAGCTGACACAAAGGTGGAGAATCAAGCCACTCGGGGGACACCTCAAGGGGGAGTGATATCTCCCCTTCTATGAAGCCTCGTAGTAGATGAGTTGCTCTATAGGCTAACGAAGATTGGCTTCGAATGTATGGGCTATGATGACATAGTTCTAATAGTCACAGGCAAGTTGGAGAGCACCTTGTTTGATTTATTACAAAAGGGCTTCAGAATCATTGAGCAATGGTGCTTGTCAGTGGGGCTAAACATTAACCCAAACAAGACCATTGTAATTCCATTTACCCGGAAAAGAACACTTCCAGCCATGAAACCCATATCCTTAAACGGGGAAATCATAGAATGGAAGTCAGTAGTTAAATATATAGGGATAACCCTAGACGGGGAGCTTCTGTGGAATAGGCATGTTGAAATAACTGGTAGTAAAGCAATGAGCTTTGATGGCGTGCAGAAATCTAGCTGGTAAGAAGTGGGGCTGTAACCCACAAATACTGCGATGGATGTACGCCATGATTGTGAGACCAGAAATTACGTATGGAGCAATAGTTTGGCATACAAAAGCAAGTCAGTACAGTACGAGGAAGACCCTCGACAAAGTTCAAAGTAAAGGCTTGCCTGTGTGTGCATCACTGGAGCTATGAGAACGTGTCCAACTAGGGCACTTGAGACCATTACAGATCTTACACCTCTACATCTGGTGATAGAAAGATCTGCCCAAGAGGCAATTCTTAGAATATCTAAGAAAGGTTCAGGCAATGAGAGTATTAAAAATCAGGGAGCCACTACGATGCTTAATAAGAGGAGAGACTGGGAAAGGGAGAACACCACCCAAACTCTCAAAGAAAACACCATTAAATGGTGTACGGATGGTTCAACACCACTGGAGCAGGCACTGGAGTATTTGGGCCTGGCACCAGATACTCATTATCGTTAGGCTCCTTCCCGAGTGTCTTTCAGGCAGAAATACTTGCGATCGAGAAATGCGTGGAAATAAACCTAGGAAGAAACTATCAGAAATGTGACATATCGATCCATTCTGATTGTCAAGTAGCTATCAAAGCATTGAGCTCCCATGTTATTGACTCAAAGTTGGCATGGGAGTGCCGAAGAAAACTTGATGAACTAGGCAAGAATAACACGGTCTCTTTAGTCTGGGTTCCTGGCCACTCGGGAAGCACGGGAAATGGAAAGGCCAATACACTTGCCAGGAAAGGAGCACAAACGCCCTTTATTAGCACGAAACCTTTCTGTGGTGTAGGAAAGTGCTCCTATAAGAAAGAGTTTCGGAAGAAAGAGGAAACCAAAAGAGAGGCACTCTGGCGGTGCCTTCCTGGGCTGGAACATTCCAAAAAGTTCCTGCGGAGCTTTGACACTGCTAGATCCAAAAAATATTTAGACCTCCGTAAAAATAAGCTACATCTCCTCACGGGCTTTCTCGCAGGACACTGCTGCCTTAGGAAGCACCTAATGAGAATAGGTCTTGCAGAAATTGACGAGTGTAGATTCTGTGGGTAGGAAGATGAAACTCCCGATCACCTAGTTCTAGAACGCCTCGCCATTGCAAGCGAACGCAAGAAATGCTTCGGACAAGAAACTTGTAAGAGTGAGGATATAACCTCGTTGAAGCCGTGCCAAATACTAGAGTTTATTAGAACCCTGGAACTGGAAGGCGAGCTGTAGTAGTAGCGAGAACAGCTTTGATAGGGGGCACAATAAACCTTACGTTTCAGTGCAATGAAACCCCGTTAAAATCGAAATCTAAAAGAAATGTAACTCTAAAATGTCATAGGCATAAATTATTGTTCTACACCAGTGGTCGTTACTAAACGACTTAGATAAATAAGACAGAATGTCAATGTTCCAACTTCAGGTGGCTTCAACTTTGGTGAAACGAAATCTAATACGTTGAAAGAATGGCGATGATCGGTAATATAAAGGGATTTAATGATATCTTCAGCGAATGGAGCATTTATTAAAAAAAAGTAGGGAAGAGTGTCGATGTTCATAACCTTAGCTGGTACTGAAAGTCGGGAGAATTGAGATATCGTCAGCAAATCCTCGTATAAGACCTTTTTTGCCAAAATCCAATTTTTGGTTTAATCGAAGGCGAGTATAAGCATTCATCTAATAGTCAAGTTACGAATTTATACCTCAACTGTCTTTACAACCACTACCTAAAATCTAAACCTCGTATCAGCGAGTATCGTGTTTAAACACATATAAGATTGTTTACCTATAATAACGCGCCAACTTGGTACGCTGTTCCAAAAAATAGCTTTTTACCTGATTTTTACCTTCTGAAATATTGGAGGTGTAGTTAAAAGGTAAGTGATTATATAGATATTATAACATATCAAATAGTCAAAGATATTTTGCAAAAACCAAATTGTTTTAAATCGCAATTCTGATACGAGCTTTTGTCCTGTTAAAGTACTTCTCATACACGGTTTTGTTCAAAATTTAGTTTTTCATAGTGATTGTATAATAATAATAAAAATAACTTTATTCATAGTAAATAAGTATAATGGTTACAATTATAAAGAACGAATAAAGTAAAAATGAACGATAAGTACATGAGTACTTGTTTCGTGATAACAATATGCTCATAAAAATATAAATATATAAATAAACTTAAATAGGTACAAGTACAAAACATAGATACACATAAATGAATGTAAATACAAATGCACAAAATATAAATACACATAAATAGATGTAAATACGGAAGTACAAAATATACACAAATAAATGCAAATACAAAAGCGCAAAACATAAATACACATAAATAGATGTAAATACGAAAGTAGAAAATATAATATACATAAATAGATGTAAATACGAAAGTTCAAAATATAAATACACTCAAACAAATGCAAATACTAAAGTACAAAATATAAATACACAAAAATAAATGTAAATACAAATGCACAAAATATAAATACAGATGAATAAATATAAATACAAAAGCAGAAAATATAAATACCTCTAAATAAATGCAAATATAAAAGCGCAAAATATAAATACACATAAACTGATGCAAATACGAAAGTACAAAATATAAATATACATAAATAAATGCAAATACAGAAGTAAAACATAAATATATGAATCTTAACCAGAACTCAAACATGCACAAACATAAACAGCAAATTAAATGCTAATAATTAAATGTTTACCCACAAGCATGGTTATACACTCACAGATACCAATACACTTTCACTACCATATTACGCAATTACACATTCATATGCAGGCATACATAATCAGGATTCAAACCAGGAATGCTGATGATGGCTCGTTTTGATTGACTTGCGTGGTCAAGAAAAGAGGATAATCTTGATTAGGTTCATATATTGCAATTCCGTTACTATATGAACATTCATTGTATTCTCTTAATTTACTATGTATTATTAATGAAGTTTCCAACATCCAATATAAATGATTTTAACTTTCGTTTATAGATTGGCTTGCTATATATACCCTTCAATGTTGTCGGTATAGTGTTGTACATCTTTATAGACATATACGAATACGCCCGTTGAGATTTGGACTTTTTAACTATAACTGAGTAAGTTACGATTTCGAGTGGTATATTGATGATTACGAGGTTCTTCTTTATCACTGCTAAAGTGATATTTGACATTGGTACAGTAATAATAGAGCTGCCTTAGGTCGAGAATTTGTGTTTCCTCGTACAGCCTATCAGATGAATATCTGTAATGTTTCCCCATTATCAGTCGTAAAAATCTTCTTTGTAAGACTTGCGATGGAAGTATATGCACTTGCAGAGCCGAACCCCAAAATGTAATGGCGTACCTAATATGAGTATCCACAAGCGCGTAGTATAACTTTTTCAATTGCGGTAATGGTAAGCATTTTTTAAGGAATTTAAATTTATATAATATGAATTGTAGTTTTCTTATAACATATTTTATATGACAGTCCCATTTGAGGTTAGTGTCTAAGTATACTCCCAAGTATTTAATATTTGTTGTGCCCTTTATTTCATTATTTGCAAAAGTTATTTTTTGATAGGGAGCGCTGTCAGAAGCATTGCAACTGAAAGGTAAGAATGTAGTTTTTTCTAAATTCATTGTTAAAAGCTTATAATTGAACCAGTCCTTTACAATAATTAAGTCGGTTTCAACTTTCGTTTTTAGTTGTTCCCAGGTTTCCGCCTCATAAAATATTACGGTGTCATCTGCATAACCTATAATATCTCCTATCGTGTTTAGACTAAATAATTCATTTATATAAAGATTAAATAACACTGGTCACAAGATGGTACCCTGTGGGACTCCACATTTCATTGTTTTCTTGGAACTTAATTCGTTCTCGACTTTGACTAGTTGTTTTCGATTAGTAAGATAACTATTGAAAAGTTTTAGACAATTACCTCCTATCCCGTTTGCTTCTAACGTTTTGAGCAGGAGAGAATGGTCAACCGTGTCAAAGGCTTTACTAAGGTCGTTAAAAACAAGGGGTACCTGTTTCGAGTGAATTGTGTACTTTCTTAGTTAATTCCAATATCGCATCCTCAGTAGTTGTATTTTCTCTGAATCCAAATGGTTTCACTGAGATACATTTGTACTTATCAATAAAATTACCCAATCTCTTCTTAATAATTTTTTCAAATATTTTAGTTAAATGATATATTAGAGATATGGGTCTATAATTGGTTATTATTGCTTTATTTCCTTTTTTATAAATTGGACAGACCACTGCTTCTTTAAATTGCTTTGGCCAATATCCAGTGTCAATACTCATATTTATAATATATTTCAACGGATTAGAAATATGTTCGGCAATATACTTTATAAAATTTTCACCTATCCCATCGCTACCAACCGATTTTTTATTTTTTAGTTGTTCTATAATCTCTACAATCTCAGTTGTATGAGTATGAGTTAACTGTATAGAGTTAGGTAAACTATATGTACGAGGAGTGAAGTTTGGATTTTTATTTATTTTTTGTGCTAATCTCGGACCCATGTTCACAAATTGATTGTTAAATTCATTTGCTATATCCTTAACGTCAGTCAAATTTTCTCCCTTATCGTTTTTTATTATATCTATTTTCGCTGTTTTCTGCTTTTTGCCAGTTATTTCTTCAACAATAGCCCATAATGTTTTAGAATCATTTGCACCACTTTCAATACAGTTTTAGTAATACAGTTTTGTTTTTGCAATCAAATTTGCCAGCCTATTCCTCGAAATATGATATCGATGTTTCATCTCTAAGTTATTAGGATTTTTCAAAACTTGTTTGAAAAGTTGATTTTTTTATGTACTTCACTTAATAGGGAATATGTCATCCATGGTGCAATTTTCGTACATTTCTTTCTATTTTTTTATATCTACTACAGTTTTGGATTATATTGTTGATTATTTTGAGTAGCATATCTGTGGCAGCATCTGGGTCACTTTGCGAGTATACAGGATTCCAATTAATTTCTCCCAAAATGGTTGATAGTCGGATATAATCAATGAACTTTTTGCACGTTTTGTAGTCTTCTTCTTTTTTTCTGTTATTATGTACTATTTGTAGAATCAATGTCGAATGATCTGTTATATTTGTATCAACAACTATAGGTATGACCATTTCTAGTATTTCAGGAATTTTAGATTTGATGTATATGTGATCGAAGCATGCTTTTCCTCTTGTGGCTATGTTGACCATAGGCATATATCCGTTTTCATGCAATGTATTATTATATTCTACGGTATCATTGGTATGCTGTAATATATTGATGTTGATATCTCCAATAAAAAGGTCATATGTGTTATCATCAGATTCAGATTCAAAGTAAGTTTGAAGGTTTTGTACACATTTATGAATGACTGTAGAAGGTGGCCTATAGCATTCAGTTACATTGATACTACTTTTATTGAATTTTATAATCATTTTCAGAAACTTAAATTCATCTATTTGTACTATTTTGTGGTTGAAATCATACTTCTCTTTAATAAACATGACCGTACCGTCATTTTGATTATAATCCCCATGATTATATAGGATTGAATATCCAGGTAGGTTATATAAGTCTGGATTATGTAGCTTCCAAGTCTCTGTTAGTATTATTAAATCAAATTCTGTTCCTTCTATAAAGATCTTTAATTCATCTATGTTTTTATCAATGCTACGAATGTTATTGTGTAGTATTTTGAAATTTATATTGTCATTGTTTACTTGTAATATTTGATTACACTCATATCCGTTATTTAGCCTATATGTTTCGATTGTTTCAACCTCAAAATCTCGTATATATTGATCCATTATTTTTGCGTTCAATATATAGTAGTAATATTTAATTTCAAATTAAACAAATAAATCAAAACAACCAGCACCACACCCATATGAAAACGAAACAACAATCAAACAATAAACAAACATACTAACCAAAGACAGCGGTCAGGGATACGTTATCTATTTGTTCTAGATCCTAGGCGAGTTCTAGTTGCTTGCCAAGAGGAGAACATAAACAAATCAGAAAAAAGGAAGGGATTAACCAGAGATTAAAGAGCCAAGGAAAAGAGGATACGTCTCCTGGGTGAAAAGTATGAAAGGCTAAGTAAGGTGGATGAAAAGTACAATTATGATAATAATGGAAAGCCAAGACAATTAGGTGCCAGGTGTAATTCCCAGAAATGTGTGATCAACAAAAGAAAATGCTCCGACTTCTGAACAAAGTAGAGAATATATTTTCAATACCTTTTAGAAAAAAATGTCATCTTGGGTTAGCAGAAAGTCGTTTGTTAGCACTCTGGTTGATGTTGTTCAGAGCAAAAAACAAAAAGAGCAATCCAGAAGGTCGACAACCTTTTATTATTATCTTAAATACAAATCCAGAAGAGGTCCGGTATGCAAAAAAATGTTTCTGTCAACATTAGGCCTAAATGAATGGTCAGTAAGAAACTGGTGATTTTCTGCTGAAAAAAATACGGGAATGTACTACAATGAAAATTAGGATGTCTCACGTTTGCGATCAAGAATTAGTCAAACGTTGAAGGAACGAAAACTTTTTGTGGAACATTTTTGAAAGATATCCCAAAGCTTCCTAGTCACTATTGTCGTTCTTCTTCGAATAAATTGTATTTAGAACCAATATTTCAAAATAAAGTTTTAAAAAGTTGCTGATGGAAACAAAATTGAACCTCTTTCAAGTAATTATTTTATTCAGGAAATGGAACGCCAAAATATTGCACTGTTTAGGTCCAAAAAAGATGAATGTGATCTATGCATGGCCTATGAGCATGGCCATATTGAAGAAACCGAATATCAGTTGCAATAATGAAGCAAGAGAACAGAAACGCGCTGACAAAAAAATGGCTATAGAAAATCCAGAAAGTATTTTAGCCTTTACAATGGACACGCAAGCTGTAAAACTTGCTCCTTTTTTAAAATTCTCTGCAGTTTATTACAAAAAAAGTTATGCATCCACAACTACACACTGTTTAATTTGGGAACTAGGGAACTGCTTCTTGTGGGATGAAACCAATGGCTCTCTAGATGCCTCAATTTCACTTTCTTATTTCACGCATCAACGAACTTCCTGCTCTAAAAAAATTGTTTTTGATATCTGATAGATGTGGGTATCAAAACAGAAACAAAATTTTGTCCAGTGTACTAATAAAAACTGCCATGGATAGAAATATCACGATTATAAAAGATTTTTTAGAACAGGGCCATAAACAGATGGAAGGAGATAGTGCCCATAGTTTAATCGAACGCAGATTGGAAAACAAAGATATTTATTTGCTGGCCGATTACATACATGTGTGTAGAGAAGCTCGACCCACGAAGCCTTTTTTTGTCAAATATTTGGTCTACACTGAGTTTTTAAATTTCAATAACTTTATTCCAATATAAGACCAGGCTACAAAGTAGGTGATTCGACAGTGGCAAATATTCGATCAAAGTACGAAACTAAAGGTAAGATATTATATAAACTAAATTATTCAGAAGAATGGCGAACAACTTAAAAGACAAGTTTGATTCAATCAAAAATTACAATGAGAGGCTAAAAATCAAAGCTGATAAATATCAACATCTTCAAATTTTAAAGAAGGAAATGGATAAAACATTCTGGTCTTATTGGGATAATATTCCGCACCTATAAACATAATCAATGTAGGTACTCACCTAAACACTTACCACATATTGTTATTAAAAGTTTATCATAGTTAATAAACAGTTTCAATATTTCACAAGAAATCTTATTTTATAGTTCGAATGTTATTTATACCTTTTATAAGACATTTCTGACAAATAAAGATTGTCAAAACCACTTATGAGAAACTAAATATGTTTTTGTAATAATATACACAGTGGGGCAATCATCTGACATCGGAGGATTACATCGTCGTGGTAAGAGATAAAACTTTAAAGTTTTGTGTGAGCTAATACAGTTACTGAGGGCACATTTTGAAAATACTTTCGATTCTACAGGGTATTCCAAAACCACGTAGCAGCACAAACTTATATTTTTCAAATGAAACGTACTATATTTTGTTCAAGAATGGAAAAGATCTCACCGAGAGCGTTACAAAAATATAGCATTCTAATATTTATATGGGTGTTTTGAAAAGATTATTATTATTATTACAATAGAAATAAGGGCTGAGGTAAAAACCTATGAAGCCCATGATCTGAAAACATAAATAAGTGCTTAAACGCCTATAAACATAATCAATGATAAATTAACAATAATTAACAAAATCGTAGTTTTCAACAATAACCGCAACAACTATACAGCGAAAAAGGATATAAGTAAAACAAATTCAGATAAATAATAAATGGAACAATGCGCACTATTAACTATTAAATAGAAGTCTATCAATTCTGTTCTTAAATGCGTTAACTGATGGTGCGTCAACAACACCATCATGAAGATTGTTCCAGACACCAAATATTCTGTTTGGTAAAAAGTGCTGTCTCACTCGGGATCTAAAGGACTACTTCTTAAGTTTAAATGGGTGACCTCTCAGTCTAAGATCAGTGTTGAATAGAAACATAGATTGAAGATCACCAAAGTTGTGCTTAATGATTTTATAACATAATATCAAGTCTCCCCGAAGTCGACGGTCTTGAAACGAGATGAGATTCGCCCCAGTCAGCCGCTCCTCATATGAAGGCCTTACGCGACCGAATGCAAGTCTAGTGGCCCTCCTTTGTACGTTTTCTAATAACACTTGGTCGCGAATAAGATCAGGATACCACACAGGACCCGCATATTCTAAAATAGGACACACGTAACATTTGTACAGTTTACAGTAAGTTTCAAGTGACACTCTAGAGAACGATTTTTGTATCAGATAGAGTCTGGATTTCGCGCGGTTGCATACGGGCACAACATGTTCACTCCACGATAAATTTGAGTTCACTAAGATGCCTAGGTCATCATGGCTGGTAACCGTATTTAGTATCTACCCATTCATGTTGTATGATAAATTGGGATTGGTCTTGCCAATGTGGAGTACATTTTATTTATTAATGTTCAGGGGAAGCAACCAGTCCAAACACCACCGCTGTATAGTGTGAATGTCATTTTGGAGGGTGAAATGGTCTCTTAGAGGGTTAGCAAATATTTTTGTGTCATCGGCATAAAAAGAAACTAAGTTTGAGACCAATATTTGAAGATCGTTTGCGTAAACAATAAACAACAATGGGCCAAGGACGGAACCCTGTGGAACACCACTAGAAACTGGCCTGTCATTGGAGAACTCTCGGCCGACTCTGACTTTAAAAATCCTGTCCGATAAAAAATTGGAGATCCATAAATTCAGGCTACCCCGTATGCCAAAGTGATCTAATTTATATAAAAGTCTGCTTTTTGTGACTTTGTCGAAGGCCTTGGAGAAGTCCAAATAAATGACGTCAATCGGATCTCTGTTGTCTAAAGCTTTTGTCCAGCCATTAACACAGTGAAGAATATTGGACATGGTAGAGCGACCTCGAACAAAACCATGTTGGTGAAGAGGTATGACATTTTGTTGAAGAAGGAACTTAGACATATCCTCACTAATAATAGATTCCATAATTTTACAAACAATAGGTACCAGGCTTACTGGTCGGTAATTGCTTGGATCCAGTTTATTGCCCTTCTTGAATATAGGAGTAACTGACGCCGATTTCCAGATTGGTGGAATAGAACATTGCGTGAAAGAGGCATTCATGATGAATGAAAGTGGATAGGAAATTGAGTCTGCACATTTTTTAAGAAACATTGCTTGCAAACCATCAAGACCAGGAGAATGTTCGTCGTGATATTAAATATTTTTTCTTTAATTTGCTGGGGTGAAAATTCAATATTACTAAGGGATTCTAAGCACCAGATATTGGAGGCAAAGTGTCATCAATTGGTTCAGAAGTAAAAGCCTCAGAAAAACTAATGGTCAACGTTTCGGAAGTTTCATAATTAGACGAACATAATACTCCATCACTTTTCCTTAGTAAAGGGACACCAACTTTAGACGAAAGACAGGAACGCATGTGCTTAAAAAACTTTTTAGGGTTGCCACTATTAGCAATACTTTCATCGAAACCTCTTATTGACAGTTATTGCTGCATGATCGGACTTACCTATTGGTGAACTGATCTTCAGGCATGATAGCAAACATTCGTCATTGGTCAAAATAAGATCGAGGGTAGAAGGATTATAATTGTGTCGGAACCGAGTAGGTTCGTGGACAACTTGGGTTAAATTCGAGTTTTGGATAAATTGCATAAACAATTTTTTTTCATTATTGCCCTCAAGAATATTTATTATCGGCCAGGATATATCCGAAAATTTAAATCCCCAATGATAACTAGATTGTCAAGCATAGATAACTAATCCAGTTTATCAACGAGAGTGACATTATCTGCCAATTGTGAGTCGCTTGTACGATATATGCAGGCTAAGTGTATGGACATGAGACTTTTGGATATTTTAATGCATATAGCATCAATGTTTGGGACAGTTATATATATTTCAGATACAGAAAAATTACTAGTTATATAATCAGAGAGGTATATGCAAACACCCTCTCCAGGACGGTTGGGTCTATCGGTTCGAAAAATAGTAAAGCCATCAATTCGAACCACTGAGTCCGAAATTGAAGGCTTAAGCAAAGTTTCGCTGATAAGTATTATGGAGGGTTTAATTAAATCAACCGAACATACAAATTCATTAAATTTGGCACATATGGAGTCAAGATTAGTATAAAGTAACAACCAGTTTTCAAAATTTTGAGAAGAGCATTTATTGGCGAAATGTAACTATTTTTGGTGATCCTCGTACAAATTTTATGGTAAGGTTCTTCTCTCCATTATTGGTGCGATTCTCCAGTTCTTTGCGCAATTCTGTAAGAAACAATTTTTGTGTTGGAGTTTTGTCATCCATAATGGAAAATTTTCTGGTTTAGCGAGTCTCTAAAACCTTTTTCTTATTTTTTAGAATTTATTTGGCATCTGATTCGGTAGGAATGACTATTTTTAGCATACGGGGAAAGCGCTGATTTGGTTTGCCTATTCGATAAAATGTGACCGAAGAGGTGGGACAGCCGACAGCGTTGAGCACTTCCTTAATTGCAGCTCGGTCACATTCTTTTTTAACGATGGAATCCCCGTCAGTTTCTCGTACACCCTTAATCCAAATATTTTTGGCACGGACCATGCGTTCGACAACCTCGTTCGCGATTTTGTCGGTGATTTCGACGGATTTAATTGCCTCTACAGTGGCAATTTTATTTTTTTACGTATTTAACTCGGCTGTGAGAGTAGTAATATGATTATCTATCTTTGTCTGCAGATCAGTCTTAAAATCAGTAAAGAGTTTCTTTAAGTCAAGAAAATTTCCCAAGTTGGCCACGCAAGAGTTACACAGAATACTCAAACCTCGAACTTTCTGACGTGTTACGCGATCAGACGCAGATATCCCCGTACATTCCATGTATAGTGATCACTTGCAGCCGTCACACTGAAAGTACTGATTCTCGATCGGAGACAGACTTGGAACAGTGACTGCAGTTATTAGGCATCGCCGACCTTCACAAAATTTGACGAATGTAAAGAAAAAAGTTCAACTGATAATGGGTACTTACAGTAGTTCGTTCAAAACGCACTTTTTAATTCACTGATGTATATAAATATTGTCACAACAGCAATACTAACACTTTAACAATTACGTACAAAATAAACGAATAAAATAAAATAAAACACATTACCTAGCTTGCTAACCCATAATTATAACAGGGAACGGATAATTTGATTTCATAATGTTTCATTGATATAGGAACATTTATTTTAAAAAAACTGCACAAATATAATTAATCTAACAATATTATTAAAACTAACTGAAAGTAAATCAGTCTTCGAAATGCGTCTGTTCTTCGAATTGATGTTCATATTGTCCTTTCACTCTCAAATTTTGTGGATCGAAAGGACTCTTCAAAAATAACGTGGCCGGATACTTTTTGTTTCTAACTTCAATATGATATGTACCACTTTTGAGATATTCATCATCTATTACTTTACCCTTGGGATGCTGAATATATCTACAAAAAAAAACGAAATTATTACAGACATTATTTTTTAAAGGTGATGAATTTGAAGACAAAAACCGAAAAAAGTAATTTTTCTGTAACCGTCCTGGAAGTGGGTACTTTTTTTTGAGAAAGTAACATTTTTTCGGGAAGTACGTACTTCCCTGAACTGGGCCGAGAAGAATCACATCGTTGTTGTCATTGTAAATATGAAAATCTTGGTAGGTATGGTTTTGATAAATGCACTTGATTATTACCATAGCAGCCAAATAGCAACTGACATGAAATTAATTGACATTTTGATTTTTGAAAGTTTGGATGATTTTTGGTATACATATTGTTACGAAATAGCATACTAGTGTAGTCCCTGAATCCGACTCTGTCTAAGCCATGTATGAAAGTTAAAATGATGGCGGATGCGCAAGGATTTCTTAGAACTGTTTACGATTTTTTTTGTGGCTATCTTATCTAGACATTGTTTTTGTGACCAGTCTTATCTAGAAAATTCCAGGGAGCCGATGGTTTTTGTGTAAGCCGCAATCTAGAATTATCTAGTGAAAAAAGCACTAATATATAAAAGACCAACCAGCGGGAGAAGCCAGTTTATAAAGTGATCTCGTGATATAAACATCGAACAAGTAAACAGTTTAAGTAGTGAAGTGTTTATATAAATTAATGTAAGTGAATATACTGTGTATATAATATAAATTAGTGTAGTATAGTGAATAAATAAATTAGGTTAGTAAACATAACGTGTATTTATAAATTTACCCCACCCGTAATAAAAAACGTTTAAATAAATAAGGTGTCAGGTGTGGGGTAATATAATTAAATTGCTACGTAAAATAGCCAAGAGACTATGTGACCTGAAAGTAACGGAGTTACGAGCAGAACTGGAAGATCGTGAGTTGGAAACGTCCGGTAAGAAAAGTGAATTAGTAGAAAGACTTAAAGTGGCACTGGAAAATGACGGCTTCGATCCAGAAACAGTTTTATTTAATGACGAATCTTCCACCTTAATCTCGTCAATTTCTGCAACGGATGAAAAGATTTCAACTAATATGAAGAACAATATTTCTGCTATGGAAGAGAAGATTTCAACGAATATGAAAAACGATATTTCTGCTATGAAAAACGACATTTCTGCTAATATGGACGAGAAAATTTCTGCTATGAAGAACGATATATCTGCCGATATCTTATTAATGAAAAACGACATTGCCGCTGACGTTGAAAATGGAATTTCGTCTCTAAAATCTGAAATCGAGAATAAGATGTCAACGATGGACGAGAAAATCGAGAATAAGATGACAACGATGGACGAGAAAAAGATGACAACGATGGACGAGAAAATCAAGGAGTTAGAAAGAAAGATGACAGATATAAGAGCTCAAGACACGCCAGCGGAAGAAAAGAAGACCGAGCAAACTAAACCTTGCAAGCCAGAAACACACTCTAAGTTAGAAGACATTGGTAGTTTCACCCAAGTCAAGGCCCCAACGTTCGATGGAAAAATGTCGTGGACCAATTATGTGAAACAGTTTGAAGCATCCACTAGAGTAAATAATTGGTCCGATAAGAAGAAGGCAACTTAACCATCGCGCTTCGCGGAGATGCCTTAGATGTACTTTAGACTATACATCTGAAAGAAACGGATGACTTCGAGCAGCTGAAGAACAGGTTGGACATACGATATGGTCATGAACATCTAGAACATTTGTACCAATCCCAGCTAATGAACCGATGGCAAAAACGTGATGAATACCTTCAAGATTATGAAGTGGATATTGCCCGACTAGTTCGATTTGCTCATCCGTCAGCACCAGAGAACATGATGGAATGTCTGGGCATCCAGGCCTTTATTGATGGCTTACGTGACCCCCATATGCAGACATGCATTAGTCGACGCATTGACAGCTGCTCTTGAATATGAAGCAGCAACGAAGGTTTCGGGATATAACAAAATTAGGACCATCCAAGAAGAAGGTGAAGACAGATTTGACCAGTTCGTCAGTTTAATGAAAAGTATAATGGGCAAGAAGCCGAGAAAGATCAGATGCTAAAACTGTGGCGAGCTAGAGCATGTACGTGTAAGCGCCCCAGGACTCCTGCAAATCAAGAACCCCAGTCACAGGAAAACTAGAACGTGTCGGCTACAAGGGGGCAGCACCGACCCATGATCGTTCCAAAGACCCTCTCATACTGATAGCTTCGCTCAGATGTCGCAACGACAGTGTATATGTAGATGGCCAAGTGAATGGCAAGAGATATACTCTACCAGAGTAGACACTGGAGCAACTAGAACCATTATACAACCAGAAATAATAAACTCCAAGAAGAAGCTTTTACCAATGAGACTGCGACTGTGGACCGCCACAGGTGAGAGTGCCAACGTTCACGGTGAGACACACATTCAATTGGGAATTGACGCAGAAAAGTTCACGCATACGGTAATCGTAGCTGACATTGAAGAAGACGTAATTCTGAGAATGGACGTAATGAATGTACATGGTTTCCAATTAGACTTCAGAAACAGAACTATTAAAGTGGGTTTCGAGGAGGTATTCCTTCATCCATATAAAGGCAGCGCGGTGCTGGCAGCTGTATAGGAAGATACCGTTCTACCTGCACGAAGCGAAACCATGATAGTAGCACGGCTACAGGGAATCATTGAGGAAGGTACACCAGTTATGATGGAGCCAAGGAACCACGAAGAAGAGGTTGGCAAAGGAGTACTAATTGGAAAAGGATTGGTTACGTCGGCGAAAGAGATCCCAGTACGTGTGATAGACGTGAATTATTACCCAGTTAGCATCCAGGAAGGAAACCAGGATTGGATCCTGCGTATCAGTGACGTCTATAGTTTGTCAAACAACGACCACTGACAATTCTAATTTCTCTTGCAGTATCGAGGCCTATTCGTACCAAAAGGACGAAAGACTGGCAGAACATCAGCCGTCAAACATAAAATCGATACTGGTAATGCTAAGCCAATTAGGCAGTCAGCTCGAAGACTTCCACGAGCGAAGAGAGAGGAAGCTGAAAGAATAATTCGAGAGATGGCAGAAGAAAAAGTAATAGAACCATCTACTAGTCCGTGGGAGTCTCCGGTAGTGCTCGTCAAGAAAAAGGATGGAACTACGAGATTCTACGTGGATTATCGCCCACTAAACAACGTGACGAAGAAAGACAGCTATCCTCTGTCTCGAATTCACGATACGCTAGATACTTTGGCTGGGAGCAAACTGTTTTCCCCTTGGACCTGAAGTCTGGTTAATGGCAAGTGGAAATGGACCCAGAAGACAAAGAGAAGACTGCTTTTACCACCGGCTCTGGATTATGGCAATTCAACGTCATGCCATTTGGTCTCTGTAATGCGCCTGCGACATTTGAAAGACTCATGGAAAATGTCTTGAGATGGTTGTCTTGGAAGACATGCCTGGTTTATTTGGACGATATCGTAGTACTGGGGAAGACATTTGACGAACACCTGAAGAATTTGGAAGCCGTATTCAAACGACTCCAAGCTGCCCAGCTCATGTTAAACCCGAAGAAATGTCAGCTGTTCCAAAATCGAGTCAACTATCTAGGTCATATAGTGAGCAATGAAGGAGTGGCGTTGGATCCAGAGAAAATTGCTTCCATTCAGCAATGGCCGCAACCAACCGACAAAAATCAAATTAGGAGTTTCCTTTGTTCATATTATAGAAGATTTATCAGGAAGTTTGGGAATATTGTCAAGCCTCCAACTCGACTTACAGAAGAAGCAAGAACTTTCCAATGGGACGAAGACTGTCAAACAGCTTTCGAAACCTTGAAGAGGCATTTAACCACGGCGCCGATATTAGGATACCTATTACCAGAGGGAGACTTTATTCTTGACACTGACGCAAGCAACGTAGGAATTGGAGCAGTGCTCTCACAGATACAAGGAGGGCAAGTAAGAGTGTTGAGATATTTCAGTAAAGTCCTCTCCAAACCAGAACCAAACTACTGCGCCACAAGAAGAGAACTTTTGGCGGTAGTGAAGTCCGTGGAACACTTTTACCAGTATCTCTATGGTAGGAAGTTTTTAATCCGGACTGATCATGCAGCACTTAAGTGGTTGATACAGTTCAAGAATCCCGAGGGCCATATCGCTAGATGGATTGAACGACTTCAAGAGTACGATTTCAACATCGAACATCGAGCTGATGTGAGTCACCGGAATGCCGACTCCCTGTCCAGACCGCCGTGTCCAACAGACTGCACCAGGATCAGAGAAGATCAGGAGAATGATCCTCACCTAAAGGAGATTCGGCAATGGAAGGAAGAAAATCGGCGACCTACATGGCAAGAAGTGTCAAAATTTTCACCGACACTCAAGGCATATTGGGCTCAGTAGGACTCCCTCGTCCTGGAAGAAGGGCTGTTGAAAATAATCCTTGAAAACGGTGATGGTTCCGAGATGAGGAGACGGCTAGTTATCACTAGAACGTGAGTAGCTGTGGTACTGAAGAAGTTACACGACAGTCCATTGGGAGGTCATCTGGGAGTGAAGAAAACCCTTCAGCGAGTCCGTGAAAGGTTTTATTGGATGAACAGCTCCGATGATGTGAAGGACTGGTGTAAGAAATGTACGACTTGTGCTACGAGTAATTTACCACATAACGTTGGAAACCCTTTCGAAAGGATTGCTTTAGACATAGCTGGAACATTTCCGACGATAAAAAATGGTGTTAAATACATCCTGGTTATAATGGATTATTTCACAAAGTGGGTGGAAATTTACGCGATACCGAATCAAGAGGCCACAACTGTCACGGATGTATTGGTGAAAGAATTTATCAGTCGATATGGTGTGTATCTAAAGAAGTCAAAGGGTCGCGGAAAAATGAAAAAAATTTAAGCTAATTTCCGTATTTTGAAATTATTGAAATACTGCAAAACCGAGACGACTCAAACGTATGGATGATTCCAAATGTCAAATAGAGTATTGAATGCCAAAGTCTACAACACCACGCGGAGAAGAGGATGAGAGGGATGGACAATATCACGGATGATCTCCAAACCATGCAAATCTTAGGATGGAGTTCAAAGGCAAAAGATAGGACGCTTTGTATGTGTATTGTTAAGGCGGCCAAGGTCCACTCAGAGTTGTAGCACCTTTTGGTAAGGTAAGTTGCAATATGGAATTTTTCCTGATTTTTAGAAACTCCTGTTTGTTATATCAATTTATAAAATAAATGAATAAAATATTAAATAAATCTGATTATTATTTTATTTAACCTATAGTATTATAAATAATTGTCAATTTGTATTGACGGAAATATTTAAATGCTTGAAAATACGTACGACTAACGACGGTTTAATGAATATAATAACTCACCCTATTCCAATACTGCAATCTAAACTGAACCCGTAATCACCTCGCCTCAATATCCCAACGATTACATCATCTCTCCAAATAGTTTCGTATCCGTAGAGAGCTACTGGGTCTTGTAACGTGAAAAATACTCTTCGTTTCGTAACACCTTGTTTAAATTTCTCTACCGCTTGTTTTCCCAAATATTGACCGTCTTTTCTACAAAACCTTCCTAAACCGGCTTCTATTGGATTGTCGTCTAATCTTAGATCGTGATTGAGCAAATGATAACCTAGAAACAGTAAAGGTAGACATGGAATTTTTTTTGGAACGGAAAAACAAGATTTTCGATGACATTTTTTTATTCAGTCATAATAATGTATGCAATAGCTTGAGATTTTTTGACCGTTTAGTTTTTGAAATATTTATAACTGAAACAGGAATTCTACACTGTATACAGGGTGATTCATAACTATTGGGACATAGGCTAAGGGTAGATTGTTTGGACCAAAATATGGCGATAGGACCAATTATACCTCAATAAAATATTGCTGTGGAAAAAGATAAAGGGCGTTAAAGTTGAATTTTTTTTTTCATTTTTTGCTAATAATGTCTCTGTATATTTATCGATTGTTATCAAAATCGGCACAGAGGCATAATTTTATACAGGAAATATTATTTTATGTATTATTTGTCATTTTGAACAAGGGGGAGCCTCGTGAAGGATTTCTGATGATGAAATTAACTGGTAATTTTTTTTGACGAAACTTGTTAGTGATTTTTATTAAAAAATTGACATAAACATCATTTCTACGTAATATTGGTACTCTTGTTCAAACACGATATTCTCATTCGTTTTCGAGAAAAACGCAATTGAACAGTTCAGAGTATTGGAAGGGGATTTCAAGTAACGGACAATAAAAAAACTTGCATCTAAAGGCTTTTATTTCGACGATAAAGCATAATTGAAAACAATGTAATATAAAAAGAGCAAACTCAAATTAAATGTTCTACGTGGCCTCCTCCGACTTCTATGCCTTTTCTAATTCTTTTAATAAAGGATTTTCAAACTTCAAAGAACATATTATTCTGTCCCCTTATAAAGTTAGCCGCATTTGGTATTTCCCTCCAGATTTCGTCTCTCGAGTTAATTTCATTGGCATGAACTAGGGACTTCATATGTCCCCAAACATAAAAATCAAGCGAGTAATACTCAGAACTTCTTGGTGCCCATTCAAAATCACTTCCTCTGCGAATCCATCGTTTAGGAAATATGTCATTTAGATGATTTCTAACAACTAAAGGGAAATGAGGTAGAGCTCCATCCTGCATAAACCACATTTTATTTGTTACAGCTAGTGACAGATTATCCAAAATATAGCTAAAAGTATTTTGCAAAAAAAATAAATAAGAATCTCCATTTAAATTTAAACTCTTGCTGGAAATGTCTTTCTTTCAGAGCATGCGAATTTTTTTCTTCCCAATAATGGCTGTTTCTCCAATTAAATACCACTCGTCTGGTAAAAGTCGCTTCATCGGTGAACATAATATTCTTAATAAAGTTTCGGTCACCATTATGCTTGTTGAGAATACGTTGGCAAAACTGAAACCGTCGTGGGAGATCTCTTGGAAGCAAATTTTAAACAGGAGTGAAGTGATACGGGTGGAACTTTGGTCTTTTTAGAATTCTCATAATAGACGACTGACTTACTCCTGTTGCTGATGACAAATGACGTGAACTTACTGTAGGATTTTCATCTATTCGAACCAAAATTTCATCTTATTGATTAGGTGAAATTTGTTTCGGATGACCACCTTGATTTTTATTGTGAAATGACCCGGTTTCACCCAAACGATGAAATAGATTTGAAAAAGTTTTGTGATTTGGTTGCCTTCTGCCTAGATATAACAACTCATACCTTCTGGCTGCAGAGCGCCCGCAAAATTGTTCTTATGTGTATACACAAATCATATCCCGCATTTCTTGATTCGTAAAATGATTGTGACGAGGCATTTCAATCGAAGAAGTATATGATAGCTTTAAAAAATGCAACAATTGACTATAAACTCGCAGAAAAAAATAATCACTGACAAGAAATGTCATCTACCAGCAACAATTATCGGACAGTCCAAAGCACACTTTTCACAAATGAAATAATATTTGAAATCCCCTTCCGATACTTTGGACTGTTCAATTGCGTTTTTCTCGAAAACAAATGAGAATATCGTGTTTGCACAAGAGTACCAATATCACGTAAAAATGATGTTTATGTCATATTTTTTAATAAAAATCACTAAAAAGTTTCGTTAAAAAAAGTTACCAGTCAATTTCATCATCAGAAATCCTTCACGAGGCTCCCCTGTAACAAAATATCAAATAATACATAAAATCATATTGCCTGTATAAAATTATAGCTCTGTGCCGATTTTGATAACAATCGATAAATATACAGTGAAATTATTAGCAAAAAACGAAAAAAAAATTCAACTTTAACACCCTTTATCTTTTTCCACAGCAATATTTTATTAAGGTATATTTGGGCCTATCGCCATATTTTGGTCCAAACAATCTACCCTTAGCGTATGTCCCAATAGTTATGAATCACCCTGTATATAGAGAATCGCTACACCAAATGCTTTTTTAAAAATGTTTCTCTTTTTAAAAAATTATCTTGATACAATGAACATGTTTTTCGCTTTTCTTAACTGCATTTAGACAACATGATTGTTTTCGAAGGTTACTGAGTCTACGCATTGATCCGTTTGTCAATTGTTGTTATCATATACCAGCCATTTTCGTAACTTTTAAGGTTATTTCACGAGTTTTATTTGTTGATTCCATCCACGGTTGTCACACAATAAACTTTGAATGCTACTGTAACTTAAAAATACGAAGTTTCGTTACCTTTTTCGCAGCTCAAAGAATCCAGTGCTCTAAAACCGGCGTGCTTCAAATCGAATCCCCTACCAGCTTCCATTAATTTATTATAAACAGGTATACAAGATGCAAGAGGAATATGTATTTCGTAACCTAATTCTCCTATATAACTTATTCTAAGTACCCTACAAGTATGTCCATTAATTTTGATAAGTTTTGATATTCCGTGTGGTAACTGTTCATTCGTTATTGGAAATTCGGTCATCGACTGCAGAAGTTCACCACTGAAAAAAATTCAATTCATATAAACAAGATAGAGTAAGCAAAAATATATCTATAATGGTTTTCTCATATATCTAGGTTTATACATAAGTATCACTGTTAATAAATCAGAAACCAACTTTTTAAATAAATACCAAAAACATAGTTCAGCATTCGCCAACCAAATAGAATCAGTTGATTTTTAACATAATTAAAGTAATAAAACACTGCAGTCAATAGATAGAAAGTCGACTGCACCTATTCGATGGCCTAGGTGCAAAACGTCGTATCCCCATTCCCCATACAATTGTTCAGTGCAAACAAAAAACCTCCTGGTTTCGATAGAACTTTATGTGAATCATAATTGATTATTTCATGTGTTATGTTGAATCGTTTGTAACATTTTCAAAAATCATATGTAATATAATTTTTATTTTTTGAAAAACTTAGTGGGTTACGACATCTCGTACACAATATGATTGTGGTATACGACCTTTCACATAATATTTTCAAAACATAATTATGAGCATAAAAAAGCAGAATATAATCTTAAACATTATTTATTATAAAAAAACGGAAAGTACAGTACCATCCTAACTGACATTATTAAACAGGAAATTTTTTTATTGTTTTTCATTTTGGCATAGAAAGGTATGTTGTCGTAAAACTTCTTCACTTTATCTGGTAAGACTTGGGCCGGTTCCTGTAGATCATTGTTTCCCAACGGGGGCGACACCGCCCCCCTGTGGGCGCTGCAGCCTTTTAAGGGGGCGGTAACGGATTCAGAAGCAAATAATAAGCAGTCAAGAGGAATGGTGAAATAAAAATGATTTAATAAGGGTTAATAAGCTGTTTTAAATTAGCATTATTAATAATACTAATAATTATAATAATTTCTTTGAGTTCAGAATAGAAGTATATGACTTGTCCTTGCACGTTGATAAGCGAACGCGCGATGTTCATACAAAATAATATGTTTCGACATGTTCGCATACAGACAAGTTGAATCATGCACGAAATGAAACGTATAAAAGCAACAGCTCTACGAATTTTTTGTTGGTTAGTTGTATGTGCTTGGCCGCGATATATAGTCGTGAATCATAAGCTCTGCCGTAGTAAATAATCGTGAGTGGTGTGTCATTTTATAAACATTACTATCTATAAATCTATTGAGAATTTAATTTTTGTATGAAAATGGCTGAATCTACTTCTAAATTAAAAAAGAAATACCGGCAATACAGTATTGAATATTTAAAATATGGATTTGCGGAATCTTCTATAAACAAATCATTACCAATGTGTTTAATTTGCCGAAAAGTTTTTTCAAATGAAGCTATGAAACCTTCTAGGCTACAAGAGCATTTACATAAAATGCATCCTGATAAGAAGAACAAAGATATATTCTATTTTCAAGAACTCGAAAAACAATATTCAAAACAGCTAACTATATCAAACCTTTTTGCATCGTCTTCTAAACGAGACGATGATGGGCTACGAGCACCACACACCATTGGCGAGGAATTAATTTTGCCGGCAGTCGAAGAGATATTAAAAAATGTTCTCCATCATAAGACACCATCTGATATCATTAAAAAAATTCCTCTCAGTATTAATTCAGTGCAAAGAAGAGTAGATGAAATGGCAAATGACGTTGAAATATCATTATGCGATTACCTAAAAACTTGCAAATTTTCCATTCAACTCGATGAATCAACTCTACCAAGTAACGAAGCTCTACTCTTATCATACGTACGATTTATAAAAGAAAAGAAAATTCATCAAGAGTTATTATTTGCTAAGAATTTGGAATCTGATACAAAGGGACATTCTATATTTAATACCATGCAAGAATTTTTTCAAGAGAAAGAAATTTCTATTAGCAATATTTTGTCTGCTGCTACTGATGGTGCTCCAGCAATGACCGGGCGTCATAAGGGTTTTATAGCACATTTGAGAAAAGCAGTGCCAAATGTACTCGCTGTACATTGTATTATTCACCGTCAGCATTTGGTTGCAAAAAAATTAAATAAACGTCTGCATGCGTCCCTCAATAACGTTATTAAAGCAATCGATATCAGTAGAAGCAATTCATTGAATGACCGCTTGTTTCATAAGCTTTGCAATGAAAATGATGAAGACTACAATCGCGTGCTGCTGCACACAGAAGTACGTTGGCTCTCTAAAGGTGTTTGTCTGAATCGTTTTTTCACTCTATTTGACTCAGTGTTGGAATTTCTTGAAGAAAACGAACAATTGCGCGAAAACCTGATTACGTCAAAAAATGACATCGCTTATTTGACGGACCTGTTTAAAGTATTTAATCAAGTTAATCTACAATTGCAAGGTGATGATTTAAATTTAATCAAAACTAAAAACGTCATAGCTGCTTTTGCAGGAAAACTTTTTATATTCAAAAGAAATCTTGGTAGAGGTGAGTACGACTATTTTCCAACATTATCAATAGTGTCTGCAAAACCGGAAGATTTACTTACTTACTGCAACCACTTGGAAGTTCTTCATGTTGATTTTACAGAGCGTTCCCAAGATATTTTAAACATGGAAATAACAAGTTGGGTTATAGATCCTTTAGCAAACACAGATACTGAAGGCTCATCAAATTTGGAAGAGGAGCTATCAGAACTCACAACTAACGAAGAACTGAAAGTAAAATTCAAACGTGGATATCGAGAGTTCTGGCTTCAAAAACCAATACCCGTTCTCTATCCTGGATTGTGGACAATAGTACAGAAGTTGTTAATTGCATTTCCTTCGTCCTATATGGCTGAGTGTGCATTCAGTGCAGTAACTGATTTGCTGTCAAAGAAGAGGAACAGACTACACATCACTGAACGTGGCGATCAGCGATTGATGTTAACGAAATTGGAACCCGATATTAACAAACTGGTAACACTCCACCAGCTTCAACTGTCTCATTGATTTTTTCTTTATTATTAATTTTGTATTTCTTATTGTATTGCATTTCTTATTTCTATTGTGATTGTATTTCTTATTGATTCTGTGTTTATATTTAAAAGTTTAGTAAACAATTTTATTGTACATTTGGTAGTCGTTTAATAAATTTCTACTTCATCATTCCTCTAAAATAAAATTTAGACATTAACTGAAATTAAAGATAAATACAGATCAATTGGGACGGTACAGATGATATTCAAATAAAATTAACTACTTGGATTAACCAGCGACTGGGGGGAGGGGGGCGGTGAAATTTTTGTTCTCTTCTAAAGGGGGCGGTGGTCCAGAAAAGGTTGGGAACCACAGTGTAGATCGCCCGCTTTTCTTCCAGGACAAATAGATTGGTATGTGAAAATGTCTTTGATATCAAAATTGATAAAATAATCGTGGGTAAGATAATGAACTTCAAAGGGGGAAGGTTTTTTCCGTGCTTCCCTTATCAAAATTGGATATTGAATTGGAATGTGAATTTCTCTCCCTTTCAGCCTTCTTCCTATTAACGCATGAGCGGATTCCACTTTCATTTGTGTGTGACCTTTTTCTAAAAATTTTTGGTAAATGGTCACAACATGTTCCACTGCAAAATTGAGAAGTGCGTTTTAGTGTAACATTTCTATTCTGGTGTCCACATCCATCCGAATAAATGATCACCGGTTTTTTCTCCGCATGGCAAAAGAAATTATCCAAGTGCTTTACTATACATGTAGTGAATATGGATGCCTCAAGTTTACCTTCTGTTTCATTCCACCATAGTTCACACAATGGTGGTCGCTTAAATTATAAATCGAAAAATTGTGAACTTGCAATTTGGATTTGAAATAAAGTTTGCTGGTATACAACATTGGACACAGCTGAACTGCCTGCACATCCATAGTAAATACATAACACTTGCCACTTGATGCAGCTTCACCATCCTTTCTTTTATCACATGTAATATCTGTATTCTTCGTCAGAAATTTGTCCTAGTTCGTAGGAACAGCAAAGATCACATTGATCATTTTTTGGTTGGTGGATAGAAATATTCATTTCGGTTAATGTCGTCAAAAAGGCACAAATGGAAAGTGGTAACTCTTGTCGTTCCTCACAATGTTTTTTTTATAAATTGTAGACCTCTGTTTTTTTTCTGAAAGATTCTTCAAAGTATAATTTTTTAGTGTCCGCTCTGCAGTAATGTCATGGTAATTTTGGGATTGCGTTTATAAATTCGATCATCAAACCTCTTCGTTCGTTACCCTGTTGTTGTTTATTCGTTCTTTGCTTTTTCACTCCTTTACATTTTTGCATTCCATGGATAGTTGCATTTATCACCCAACCTCTTACCGATCTTTCTTTCAATCCTAGTGTACTGAGGAAAAATTTTCTGCAGACTTTAAATTGCTCATTTCCAACTTGAAGGCGGTAATACAATGTTCCTTTTCTTCTAGAATCAGTCTGCACATAGCATCTCTTCTTCTCCTCATAATTTACAAGAGACCTTACGTAACTATTTTTATTTTCCCAGTTCAATTTCCAAAAGCCATCAAATATTTCCTGTCTTAGTTCTCCACCTATTTTATTACAAGACCTCGCAAGTGAATTGCAATCACAAGCAGGTCCTAATTTTCTAGCAGCCTTCTTCAATTCATTTTGGTGCTCATCTTTTATAGTAGATACATATTATTTACCCTCCATTCGTAGTTCTTTATTTATCTGCCTTCTCCATGTTGATGTGTCTTGTTTTCTCTTTCTTTTAATAGATCTATCCTTTCCTAAATTTTCGTTTTCAATATTATCTGTATCAGTACCGTTCGTTTCTCTTTCATCTGGCAATTAGTCACTGTGGGTTTCAGAACCGTCTTCATGTTCTTCATCGTCACACTGAAGCATTTCTGTTTCATCAATTTCTTCCCCATTCATAATATTATAGTCGTCTTGTAACTCTTCTTTCTGAAATTAAAAACCGAAAAAAGGTATTATCTAGTTTAACACGTTCACAGTGATTGTGATTTACCTCCGTTATAGATTTCTCCACATCATTTTTTCCTTCTTAGTTTTCTCGATCATCAGGCTTTCGAGAACTTTCTTCAAGTATCATGACGTATTCTGCTGAACTATTGGCTGTAAGGTAGATGTCTTTAAAAATTACTGGAATATCATAAAACAACAAGATGTTGAGCTGATCAATAGATCCCTCGACGCTTAAAGGATCAGAAGTAGTTGAAGATGGTTTATCCGACATTGGATGTGCCTGACTTTTAATATTATTTCCTATTCCTTGATTTCCATCAGGATTGGTTTTATCCGAGTTAACAAAAGCGCTAAGATCCATAATTTTAGCTGTTCGCTGTGAAATCCTAGAAGATCAAACTAATATCAATTTTCACTCTTAACTTTATTAAATGTTAATTTTAGCAATAGCACATATTATTAATTCACTATGGAACGTAAAATTAGATGCTATTATAAAACAGATTACAGTGAAAATACTGGAACAGCTTGATGTACTTTTTTTTTAAATTAATATTACTGTGAAAGCAAGATGCTATCAAAAATTTAATTAAAATTATTTTAATTGATTCAAAAAAATTGATATACTCCATAGGTTTGTAATTCAATAAGAATTACAAATTGTTCTAACCATAATTTACAGTATTAAAAAAAAGATGCAGGATGTCGTATCCCACTAAACATGGTTTTCTCGACATAATAAACTTGTTACATAAAAATCAATATACTATTCATCGAAACTAGATACGACAAACTATATTGTATAGAAAAATACTATAATTAACACAAGTACTCACCCAATTATGTTATGGAACACTGCACCAAACACAAACGCACTTGTGGCTTACGACGTTTTACACATCAAATAATTCATTCTGTTGATACGACATTTTGTTTTAGCGCGTAATATGAATTTATCAGGTGGCTGTGGCTTAAGATGATTTTCCAGAATGTGAAGGTCAACTCAATGCTTTGAGTGGCGCCAAAATCGGTTTTTTGAATATTTGTGGGCTACGACGTTTTGCACTCAAGCCATCGTATTGCGCTAGTAAACACGTTTAAAAAATAATACAATAACACACTGCTTGAATAGAAAAGGAAATGTTTACTTAACGATGAAATAAAACAATTTAATATGTTTAAAACTTCATTATAGTTGAAGTAATGTTCATTTTAAACTTGAGACGCACTTCTCTAACACAGTAGCTTTATCAAACGAGTGAAGGTATATTAAAAATGTTTTTAATTTATACAGTGCATACATGCGGAATTCAACGAATATTAACAAAAGTATTGAACAAGTTTACCTGGAAATTCATTCAATAGAAATAAGAAATGCAATACAATAAGAAATACAAAATTAATAATAAAGAAAAAATCAATGAGACAGTTGAGGCTGGTGGAGTGTTACCAGTTTGTTAATATCGGGTTCCAATTTCGTTAACATCAATCGCAGATCGCCACGTTCAGTGATGTGTAGTCTGTTCCTCTTCTTTGACAGCAAATCAGTTACTGCACTGAATGCACGCTCAGCCATATAGGACGAAGGAAATGCAACTTATGTACTATTGTCCACAATCCAGGATAGAGAACTGGTATTGGTTTTTGAAGCCAGAACTCTTGATATCCACGTTTCAATTTTACTTTCAGTTCATCGTTAGTTGTGAGTTCTAATAGCTCCTCTTCCAAATTTGATGAGCCTTCAGTATCTGTGTTTGCCAAAGGATCTATAACGCAACTTGTTATTTCCATGTTTAAAATATCTTGGAAACGCTCTGTAAAATCAAAATGAAGAACTTCCAAGTGGTGGCAGTAAGTAAGTAAATCTTCCGGTTTTGCAGACACTGATGATAATGTGGGAAAATGGTTGTACTCAACTCTACCAAGATTTCTTTTGAATATAAAAAGTTTTCCTGCGAAAGCAGCTATGACGTTTTTAGTTTTAATTAAATTTAAATCATCACCACGCAATTGTAGATTAACTTGATTAAATACTTTAAACAGGTCCGTCAAATAAGCGATGTCATTTTTTGACGTAATCAGGTTTTCGCGCAATTGTTCGTTTTTTTCAAGAAATTCCAACACTGAGTCAAATAGATTGAAAAAACGATTCAGACAAACACCTTTAGAGAGCCAACGTACTTCTGTGTGCAGCAGCATGCGATTGTAGTCTTCATCATTTTCATAGCAAAGCTTATGAAACAAACGGTCATTCAATTAATTGCTTCTAATGATATTGATTGCTTTAATAACGTTATTGAGGGACGCATGCAGACGTTCATTTAATTTTTTTGCAACCAAATGCTGACGGTGAATAATACTGTGCTTTTCTCAAATGTGCTATAAAACCCTTATGACGCCCGGTCATTGCTGGAGCACCATCAGTAGCAGCAGACAAAATATTGCTAATAGAAATTTCTTTCTCTTGAAAAAATTCTTGCATGATATTAAATATAGAATGTCCCTTTGTATCAGATTCCAAATTCTTAGCAAATAATTACACTTGATAAATTTTCTCTTCTTTTATAAATCGTATGTATGATAAGAGTAGAGCTTCGTTACTTGGTAGAGTTGATTCATCGAGTTGAATGGAAAATTTGCAAGTCTTTAGGTAATCGCATAATGATATTGTCGTCAAAATTAATTCCTCGCCAATGGTGTGTGGTGCTAGTAGCCCACCATCGTCTCGTTTAGAAGACGATGCAAAAAGGTTTGATATAGTTGGCTGTTTTAAATATTGTTTTTCGAGTTCTTGAAAATAGAATATATCTTTGTTCTTCTTATCAGGATGCATTTTATGTAAATGCTCTTGTAGCCTAGAAGGTTTCATAGCTTCATTTGAAAAACCTTTTCGGCAAATTAAACACATAGGTAATGATTTGTTTGTAGAAGATTCCGCAAATCCATATTTTAAATATTCAATACTGTCGGCATTTCTTTTTTAATTTAGAAGTAGATTCAGCCATTTTCATACAAAAATTAAATTCTCAATAGATTTATAGATAGTAATGTTTATAAAATGACACTCACGATTATTTACTACGGCAGAGCTTATGATTCACGACTATATATCGCGGCCAAGCACATACCCCTAACTAACAATAAATTCGTAGAGCTGTTGCTTTTATACATTTAATTTCGTGCATAATTCAACTTGTCTGTGTGCGAACATGTCGAAACATGTTATTTTGTATGAACATCGCGCGTTCGCTTATCAACGTGCGAGGACAAGTCATATAATTCTATTCTGAACTCAAAGAAATTATTATAATTATTAGTATTATTATTAATGCTAATTTAAAACTGCTTATTAACCCTTATTAAATCATTTTTATTTCACTGATCTTGGCAAATGTGAAGTTGAATACACACATGAAAAGTTTCATTACAGACAGTGTGAATACTAGTATACATCTAATAATTACTAACTTCTTGGCAATGTGAATCTTAATGCACACTTTTTTTGAGAGTTTCTGTATTTTTTATATTAAACATACGAGAAAAATTATTACACAATTTTGCAACAGAAACCTTCAGTAACGCATTAGTAATTGTATTATATCAAAAAAAGTTATAGTGACTAAAACGTTCAACGATTTCTTACCTAAGATACGAACAATTATCACGAGAGATCAAGTTTCACAAACACAACCTCATATTGAAGACAAAAGGGCGCCAAATGTAAATATTCAACTGATTTGGTTATAAGTAGGTAGAAGAGGTATGCAGTGAGATACCCGGTAAAAAATCAAGATAGTATTTTGATATTTTAAATATAAAAAAAATGTTGAAATATATGTGTAATACAATACACATTGCTAGCTTAAGGGTTAATAATAATTACGATCCACGTTTAATTGAGAATATCATAAATAAAAAGATAATAAAACAAACTTTTGAACAAGTATTATCTTCTGATATAAATAAAAATAAACAATTTAAAAGTTTAACATACTGTTACGAAACAGCACACTGGTAATGTCCCTAAATCCGACTCTGTCTAAGCCAGGTCTGAAAGTTAAAATTATGGCGAACGCGCAGGATTTCGTAGAATTGTTTACGAATAGTGACTATCTTATCTACATTGTTCTTGTGACGCAGTAGTTTCGTTCTGGTTTTGAGAGGACTTTACTAAAATATCCCAGCACTCTTTCTCTTGCCCTCCTTGGATCTGTGAGAGCACTCCTCCAATTCCTACGTTGCTTGCGTCAGTGTCAAGAATAAAGTCTCCCTCTGGTAATGGATATCCTAATATCGGCGCCGAGGTTAAATGCCTCTTCAAGGTTTCAAAAGCCGTTTGACAGTCTTCGTCCCATTGGAAAGCTCTTGATACTTCTGTAAGTCGAGTTAGTAGCTTGGCAATATCTCCAAACTTCCTGATAAATCTTCTATAATACGTGCAGAGTCCAAGAAAACTACTAATTTGATGTTTGTCGGTTGTTTGCGGCCATTGCTGAATGGGAACAATTTTCTCTGGATCCACCGCCACTACTTCATTGCTCTCTATATGACCTAAATAGTTGACTCGGTTTTGGAACAGCTGACATTTCTTCGGATTTAACATGAACTGGGCAGCTTGGAGTCGTTTCAATACGTCTTCCAAATTCTTCAAGTGTTCGTCAAATGTCTTCCCCAGTACTACGATGTCGTCCAAATAGACCAGGCATGTCTTCCAAGGCAACCCTCTCAAGACATTTTCTATGAGTCTTTCAAATGTCGCGGGCGCATTACAGAGCCCGAATGGCATAAAGTTGAATTGCCATAATCCAGATCCGGTGGTAAAAGCAGTCTTCTCTTTGTCTTTTGGGCGTAATGGGCTCAGTGGGACTCCCTTGTCCTGGAAGAAGGGCTGTTGAAAAGAGTCCTTGAAAACGATGATGGTTCCGAGATGACGAGGCAGCTAGTTATCCCGAGAACAAGAGTAGCTGAAGTACTAAAGAAGTTACACGACAGCTCCGATGATGTGAAGGACTGGTGTAAGAAATGTACGACTTGTGCTACGAGTAATGGCCCACATCGCAAGAGAAAGGCACCTATGAAACAGTATAATGTTGGAAGCCCTTTCGAAAGGATTGCTTTAGATATCGCTGGACCATTTCCGACGACAGAAATTGGTAGCAAATACATACTGGTTGTAATGGATTATTTCACAAAGTGGGTGGAAATTTACGCTATCCCGAAACAAGAGACCACAACTGTCGCGGATATATTGGTGAAGGAATTTATCAGCCGATATGGGGTGCCCTTGGAAGTCCACAGTGACCAAGGAAGAAATTTCGAAAGCCATCTATTCCAGGAGATTTGCGAGAAGCTGGGAATGAAGAAGACCAGCACAACAGCATTACATCCACAGTCAGACGGAATGGTCGAGAGAACGAACGGACGAACGGACAAAGTATGGTTACACAACCCGACGAGGAGAAAAGGATTTTCTCCAAAATTACAAAAATCCTGGGAAGGTCCATACTTAATGAAGAAAAGGATCAGTGATGTTATATATCGCATAGGCAAGATCCCCAACGGAAAACCAAAAGTAGTTCACCAAAACCGACTAGCGCCATTCGAAGGAGATCATGACCTAGAGGAAGGAGTAAACCTTATTCAAGATGTCTCTGACCCTACCTTCGATGAATTTATGGGCGCGTATAGAGGTACCGAATAGTTAAATATGGAGTCACTTCGGAACAACGACAAGATTTGTTCACTCTCCCGGAAGATTATTCACTGGCATACAACATCCCCGCCCGTATCAAGAACGCACGAGGGTTGGCAACCGTATTTCGAAAGAAGTTTGGGCAATTGGAAAAACTTGAAGATCAGATTCCAACCCCTGGCAAGACACTGAAACTGAAACATAATTCGCGGTACGTCTTCTACGTGGTAACTAAAAATGAATTTCAATATCAATCTACCTACCGCGATGTGTGGGAAGCACTTCGAAACCTCCGAGACCATGTGTTAGAATCCAGCGTGAAGAAACTAGCTATGCCTAAGATAGCGAGTAAGCAGTTGGATTGGCGAGTCGTCAGGAACATGGTAGAGGTTATCTTTCAAGATACCGGTGTCCAGATATTAATTTGCAGCTACAACCCCCGTTATCAGTATCCGATGAAGACGGTGCCCTGCTATTTCCATAAGATCGGAAAGTGTAGAAACGGGGCCAATTGCCGATTCAAACATCCAGTCTCGGCTACACAACAGTTCCAGAAGGAACTTCCATTTAAGGAGGGGGTAATGTTACGAAACAGCTCACTGGTATAGTCCCTAAATCCGACTCTGTCTAAGCCAGATATGAAAGTTAAAATTATGGCGGACGCGCAGGGATTCTTAGAATTGTTTACAATTGTGACTATCTTATCTACATTCTTTTTGTGACCAGTCTTATTATCTAGAAAATGCCAGAAAGCCAATTGCTTTTGTAATCTAGAATTATCTAGTGAAAAAGGCATTAATATATAAGGGACCGATCAAGAAGAGTTTAGTTCAGTTGATAAAGTGATCTCGTGAAATAAATACACCGAAATAACAAACAGTAAATAAGTGAATATAAATTAGTTTAGAGCTTATCACACCCGTTTACGTTTAAATAAATTAGAAAAACATTAAAATACTTTGGAACATTATTCTTAAAAATTAAATCACTTTTAGAAACTTTAGACATGAATAGTTGCTTTACAACTGATTACCATTTATCCAAACTCATTAAAAATAACAAATGTTTATGAATTAAACTGTGATAAAATATATATCTGTAGAACTTTTAGAAATTTTAAAACTAGAATTTCAGAACACAAACGTAGCTGTGATAACAAAAAATTAGATTCTAACTATTCAAATCATTATTACACACCCAAATTTTGAAATTTTACATGTAGAATATAAATTCCTTGAATTAAATATTTGTAGAATTCCGTATTTATGCACTGTATAAATTAATTTTTTTTCATTATTCCCTAACTCGTTTGATAAAGCTACTGTATTAGTTCAAATTGAACATTAACTCAAATTAAATTGTTTTATTTTATCGTTTAGTATGGATCTTCATCAAGTAAAAGCCTCGTCTGTTCAATTTTCGATTTTCTCCTTGTTTGCTAGAACCATGGAATAAATATTATATGACTGTGTTCTACTTTGCTTTTTGAAAACAACTACACGGTAAGATCAGCCCAAGATTATTATAAGTATTTGCAACAGTTTTATCATTATGGGTATTTATTTTAGTGAATAAAAAAAAACAACACAATCACTCACCTTTTTGGACCTTGAATCGAAAGTATTCCTATCCTATTTGTCATTTCTGTTACTAAAGACTTGAAATTTTTCTTGTAAAGCTGTTTCCTAAAATGTGATTTAGTTTGATACCCAGATTTGGCGCCTGCTACTATATAATAGCCTTTTCCCTGAAATTATATAAAGACACATTGGAAAACTTATACTTTGGGGACAACTTATAAAACTCAAAGAAGTTTCATCAATCATACATCTCATAAATCATATTGGATAAGGGTTTAAAAATAGGATTCTATGTTTTAATGAGTCTTTAGAAAATGAGAAAAACAAAACAGAAAAGATGAACACATTTCACGACAAATTAGAATTGTAATTAAAAAAATTCCATAATTTATAGATAATTAAGAAGTATTTATCTAAATATAGTACTACCTCTGTATATACTTTTTCTAAAAAAATTAAATTATAAATATTCCAAATTTTTGGTATTAATCAAAACACACTTTTTCTCGGCAAGGCTTCCGCTTTTTGCCATTCCGCACTCACCACCATCATTTTCATCCCGTTCCTCTCCATTACCACCTCGATCACCTTTGTCCCTATCCTAATTAACTTCTCTCACTCCATCATCTTCCATCCACGGGTTTATCCCTACCATAAAAATTATTTTCCTTCCCCGCTTCCGCCACCTTAGTTCGTGTTACTCTTTGCACCTCCCACAAAATTACCCTCAATTCAATCCCCTTCTTTGCCTCTATTATCACCTTGCTGTTTCTTGAAACTCTGAGCCTGTCTACCCACTCCCCCTTTATCTCCCTCAGCCCCTTCTCGATCCTCTCAATCCCCTCCTGGTTGATCTCCCCGATGCCCTTTAAGATTACCGCTTCATTCAGGCTCACTTACGGTCTGATACTTCCACATATTACATACAAAGTGTCCAGAAACTCTCCTGCCAAATGGAAACTACAGTTACTAGAGGTGAATTTAAGTCGATTTAGCTCAAATTACCTTAATCCGAAAATACTTCCTAAGGGAGCTACAACCCTTTGAAGAAGACGTCCTCATATGAGTTTTCTTCAAATTACTCAAAAATGCCGTTACCTAAAATATTCAAACTTGGTATAATCAATAAACAGTTACAAACCAGTCGTTTGCTGTACATAAATTTTTTCCAGATCCATCACAAGCGTGGCAGTTGGGGGACCAACAGGTATTTTTATTAAAAAAAAATTATTTTCAAGTTTTTTATGTATCCGACACCGAATTTGGAAAATTCAAAATAATTTTCATGAAAAATGTTCTCTTGTTTCAAATCGATATCATGAACCGTTTTCGAGAAAAATAAATTTAAACTTTTTGTGTTTTTTACATAAAATCATGTTGGATTATAATCTGTAATATCAAGTTGGCTTTCAAAAATCAACAAATTGTACAGATACTGGTAACAAAAGTCGTAAGTATGTTGCTAACATTGTTTTGGAAATTTTAAATTAATTTTATTTCGCGAGGGTATAAAACAACAATCAACATTAAAAAAACAAAGTTAGAGATAATTACCAACAGAAATAAGAGAATTAATTTTGCAACAGATGCTCTACATGACGACCATTTGTCTCAATACATAAATTTATTCTTTTCTCAAAAGATCGTCTAATTTTTGCAAAAATTCCTGCATTATTACTAACTTCATTACAAGCGCTTTGAATTCTTTACCACAGCTGATTACGGGTTTCTATTGGAACAGCATAGACTAATGATTTTAAATAACCACAAATACAAACATCACAGGGGTTTAAATCTGGAGATCTTGGGGGCCAATTAACTGGACCACCTTTTCCAATCCATTTATCGTAATAGTTATTATCGAGATATTGACGAACCTCTACTAAAATGAGCTGGGCAGCCGTCGTGCATGAACCATGAATTATTCGAATCATCAGGGGAACCTCATCTATTAAATCAGGTAGAACATTTTGTAGGAAATTAAGATATTCTTATCCTGTTAAACGGCTAGGAAGCTCTACGGGTCCCAGAAGCTGATTATCGATTACACATATCCAAACATTTATACTAAATCTTTGCTGGTGCTTTTTCTCTACTGTTGCATGAGGATTATCACCAATGTAGGCATAATGATAAGCATTATGTGAATTAAAAATTCCGTCTCTGGTAAACGTAGATTCATCGCAAAATAAAATACTGGAAAAGAAATTAGGATCCTGATTTTTTTTGTTCCGCAACCAGTTTGAAAAATCTATGCGGGCAGGGAAATCACCATCTATCATGGCATGAACTTTTCAAAAATGGAAAGGATAAAGGTTTTCTTTATGAATAATATTTCATATGGAAGACTTGGAAATGCCAGGATACATAGCAGCGAGTCTTTTGGTGCTAACCTCAGGATTATTTTCGATTTCAATCAAAATTTCGTCTTCGTATTCCATTGTCACATCAGGCTGTCTACCAGTTTCAGTATTTTTAGGTACTACTGAGCCACTTTCTCTTAATCTTTGGTGTACGGCTGCAAATGTTGCGCGAGCAGGATGCCTTCTGTTTGGAAATTTTTCCGCATATCTTCGCTCTGCTGCACGAGCGTTACGTTGTACTCCCCCATAAACTAATTGCATATCGGCATATTCTTCATTCGAAAAATAAACCATTTTGATCAAATTAACTATTATTTTTTACTTTTCACACACAATAACAATAATAACTATTTAGAATCAAAATAATTTGACACATTGTCAGATTTTGTTGAATTTTCAAAGCCACATTGATATTACAGATTATAATCCAACATGATTTTATGTAAGAAACACAAAAAGTTTGACATTATTTTTCTGGAAAACGGTTCATGATATCGATTTGAAAGAAGAGAACATTTTCTATGGAAAGTATCTTGAATTTTCCAAATTCGGTGTCGGATACATAAAAAACTTGAAAATAATTTTTTTTCAATAAATATACCTGTTGGTCCCCCCAACTGACACGCTTGTGACGGATCTGGAAAAAATTTATTTACAGCAAACGACTGGTTTGTAACTGTTTATTGATTATACCAAGTTTGAATATTTTAAGTAACGGTATTTTTGAGTAATTTGAAGAAAACTCATATGAGGGCGTCTTCTTCAAAGGAATGTAGCTCCCTTAGGAAACATTTTCGGATTAAGGTAATTTGAGCTAAATCGATTTAAAATCACCTCTAGTGACTGTAGTTTCCATTTGGCAGGAGAGTTTCTGTGGAAGTATCAGACCGAAGTGAGCCTGAATGAAGCGGTAATCTTGAAAGGCATCGGGGAGATCAACCAGGAGGGGATTGAGAGGATCAAGAAGGGGCTGAGGGTGATAAAGAGGGAGTGGGTAGACAGGCTCAAAGTTTCAAGAAACAGCGAGGTGGTAATAGAGGTAAAGAAGGGGTTTGAAGTGAGGGTAATTTTGAGGGAGGTGGAAAGGGTTACACGAACTAAGGCGGCGGAAGCGGGGAAGGAAAACCATTTTGATGGTAGGGCTAAACCCGTGGATGGAAGATGATGGAGTGAGGAAGTAAATAGAGAAGTTAATTAGGAAACAGACAAAGGTGATCAAGGTTGTACGGGAGAGGAACGGGATGAAAATGATGGTGGTGAGTGCGGAATGGCAAAAAGCGGAAGCCTTGCCGATAAAAAGGGATATTAGATTGGGGTGGGATAGGATAACTATTATAGAGAGTACAGAGCAGGGCAGTTGTTTTGGATGTGGAAAGAAGGTACACAAGGTGTAAGGTGAAGAGGGTTAAGAAGAAGGTTAAGTGCAAGCTATGTAAGTGTGAGGGTACATGGCCAGAGACTGTCGGCAGACCTTCCTTTGTAAGGTATGTGCGGAAAGGGAACACAAGACAGGGCAGATAGAGTGTACTAGGGGAAGGAAGGGAGTAGATGCAGACAATTGAAAAGAAAAAGGAAAAAGTGGGAAGGACTCTCTGGACCCATCAGAGGGGACGAGTCTGACCAACCATGAGGAAGGGGTGATCAGTGCGCGGGAAGAAGGAATGTAGGGGATGATATATTAGATAAAGTGATTTTTAGGAGGAAAGTGGATGTGGTGTGTGGATCTGAGGTGAATGCTAGATATATTGGAAAAGCAAGAATTAATTATACACGATAGAGGAGAGGCAAGAATAAGAGTGGTGGGAGAGAAGCTGAGGTCGGATGAAGTGAGGAAGGGATAAGGGTGGGTGGCAGTGCGAATGGGAGACATGGTCGTGTACAGTGTGATATAAGCCCAAATGTTAGTCTGAAAGAATATGAGAGAAGTTTGACAGAATTGGAGGCCGACCTGAGGGTGTCAAATGGGAAAAGGAAGATCATAAGGAAAATGGTGACAGGGGTTATCAATGCTGAAAATACTGTATGGGGAGAAGAAAAGGGTTAGGAGAGGGGATATCCCGAAGGATTGATTGATTATACCAAGTTTGAATATTTTAAGTAACGGTATTTTTGAGTAATTTGCAGAATACTCATATGAGGACGTCTTCTTCAAAGGGCTGTAGCTACCTTAGAAAGCATTTTCGGATAAAGGTAATTGGAGTTAAATCGACTTAAAATCACCTCTAGTAACTGTAGTTTCCTTTTGGCAGGAAACTTTCTGGACACCCTATATAATGCATTTCATATTCACAAGAAAACTAATTTTTTATTACAAAATAGAAGGAACCACGTATTTAGTGTACAATTAATAAATCTGCAAAGCGCCTTCGACTTCCGTCATCATCAGTGCTTCAAGTCAGTCAGTTAATTTTTTATTTGTTTTGGTATTTATATGTTAATGAATTTTCAGGTTGGCAACATTCAATATGCGTTGCCATAAGGTTAGCTGCATAACCGTTGGAGGAGTCCCAGAATTAGTAGTTACAGACGTCAAATTTGACGAATATGAAAATAGGAATGTGAACTGTATCTAAAGAAAAACATTATTCTAACGTAAGGTTATAGTTTTTATCATAGAAATACTAAAAAACTCAAAGTTCGCCTTATTTTTCAGCCAGTTAATTTATATTCAACAAATAAAATATAAATAAAACACTCTCATGTCTCAAGTCACGTGATATTGAACACTAATCGGACTTTATGACGTCATATATTCCTAAAAATCGTCTGACGCTGTCATAAGTCTTCGTTATTTGGTTTCTAAGTAATTTAATCGAAATAAGCTTGTTTCATATTTGATAACTACAATAAATAATATGTAGATGCATTTAGTAAGGTAAACAGTGAACAAATGCCGTAACAGTGAAATTTGAAACGTGATTTAATAGTATATTATTTAACGAGCGGTAATGTAGGCCATAGCTCACGCAGATGAAGTTTGCAGCACGAACCGCTGGCGAGTGCTCTAATTCATCAAGTGAGTTATGACCATTACCGCAAGTTGAATACTATAGTTTATCTACGACTATAACAATAAATACCAAGATACAAATACAGAGGAAGAACTTTATTCACAAATTTTAATAGTTACCTATAACGATGCTATAAAAATGTTAATTGTAATTAGGTAGGGGAGACACTTTTTTTTCGAGCATGTTCTTCAACAGGAACATTTTTCAGGTGACTGCCAGATGAATATTTCAAAAGGCGGGTATTTACATTACCTGCATATATTTCATTCTTTATACAATGTAATTTTTCGGTAGGGGAGATTTATCCAATGTGATGTCATGTGATGAATGTGCCCCACCGGTGTGGCATATTCAACTTCACCATGGGGTAGTTTCGACAACCCCTTTTAATTTATTATTCTTGCCTAAAATGTGAGAAAAAGTGGAATACTAATAAGACTTTCCTTAAGCAATGAAAAAGCTTTAATTCAATGGCCACAAATTCTAAAATACATTATATTTTTCCACATTAATCTTGAACGGAAAAATATTTTGAGTCCCTGATGTTCCTTTATTTTCGATACCTCTCAGTTTTCCAACAATATCAGTCCGACCTACAGTTGAGATCTCTTCAACATCTGAAAATGAAAATTGCATTGATTGTCCTCTTCTCAGAAATTTAATGGCATACTCTCCTTGACTGCAATTTGTGACTTGACCAACGTAGTATTTGGTAGTAGTTTTAGTATAAAATTTGACTAGTAGAAAATCTTTTGCATCAATGGTGTCGTCATCCAGAAGAGTCAAACTTTCGTGGGAAATGGATTCGTTTTCACTGAGAACTATGCAATCCACATCACTTTCTTCGTCAACTTCTAGTAGCATATCACCTTCACTGGATGATGAAGAGGATGGCATGAAGACCTTCCTTTTACATGGCATCTGGTTTTTATTTCTAGTTGCAACTTTCATCTTTCTCTCTTGTATTTCTCTTACTCTCATTTCCAACTGAAGTTTCTCAGGAGTATCAGTATAAATTTTTGATTTTCCCTGCAGTCTTCTTCTAGGTTTAGAGAATTTGATGCCTTTTGGAAGAGGTCTGACGTGTTCAGGTGTTGCTTTTTCGATGATTCCATTATTGTATGAGTTCTTCTTCATTATTTGTCTCGATTTCACAGCTTGTGCTCACAATTTCACTTGAGTTGGGTATGTTTTCGTCAATTCTACATTGAAATTGCTTCTCAGAAGTTGCTTCTGTAACATAAACATCAGTTACACTGAAATCATCGTCAGTGAATGCTAGGGAATTCAATCGCCAAATTCAAGGTTTCTTGAAAGCATTGATAATGTTGGATGGCGTGAAAGATCCAAAAAAGGCATGTCGAGTCAGCCTTGCTAAATCCATCATTTGTATCGTTTTTCCTGGATGTATCAACAACCAATCGTTGAAGGCATTGGCACAGTATTGCTTCAAATGACCAAATACAGCAATGTCGCAAGGTTGAAGCCGATGCGACGTATGTGGTCGGAATGAGAGCATAACAATGCCATTTGCTCTACAGTAATATACAGCAGCCACAGAAATATGTGATTCGTGATTGTCTAATGTGACTGATCCTTCTTTTTGTGAACATTTTGTGGGCTTTTTGATATGTTCTAAAACTTTGAGGAATAATTCCGTTGTCATCCATCCAGAGCTATTACCTAATGCTATACTTGAATCAAATGTTCCAACCGTCTTTTTCTCGGAAAGATGTATACTGATGGTAAGTAACCACCTGAAGCATTTATGATTCCTACTATGCTCACCAGTTCACCCCCCTCTGCTGAAGAAGCCTGGCTAATTTGCTTCTTTCCTTTTGTAGCAATCACCTTAACTGCCTTAGTGACAGTAGTAACACCAGTTTCATCTAAACTTAGAATATCTACAGGTTCTAACTTGTATTTCGCAAGAACAGCTTTATAATTGTTGAAGAATTCCTCGACATTTCTTCTATTGAAAGCTGTAGCACGTGAGACGCTGGTATTTTCGGGATTACGAAGGCTAAGCTCTTGATGTCTCTCCATGAAATTCATTACCCAATCTAGGCCAGCTATCTTGTTTGTTTCCCAGGCTTTTGGCCCCTTACATTCAGGTATGATATTTGCATAATAATATGCTCAAATTAGCGCATTTTGCTAAATACTGTGCAAGCTCATTTTCTTGCTACATTGTAAACACCTGGTTTACTGAGTATTTAGAACTGAAGCTCACAGCTTTCACTAGCCCAGGAAAGCGAGGAGCTTGATCTTCATCACTTTCGTTAGCGCTATCCCGCACAAGGTTTTGAGTTCTTTTGTAGAATTTTGCTTTTCTAAGGCCTTTATTCTAGATATCAATGTTGTTCTTTTGATATTGTAAAATTTTGCTGCAGCTTTTGTACTCCTCACCTTGTGCAGTATGTCTTTTATTGCTGCCGAAGCTTGGTTTTCAACAATATTAACTCTGGATGTCTTCTTCTTGTACGCTCGCACGATCTGGAATCATAATAATACCAGTATAGTATATCCAAAAATATGGATCAAATATATGAGCCATGAATGTTATAATTATTGTTAATAGGTATTATCGAAAAAGTTGCATGGGGTACATTCTACACCATGTCGAAACTGCTCCACCTAAGTGGTGTCGAATCTGCCCCATCCCGCTTGTAAACAAATCCTCAATTCAAACAAACTCATGTTAACCCTTAAGTGGTCGCTTTGGCGTAAAAAGTACGCCACTTAACCAAAAACCAACCTGAAATCACTAGTAATCGCCAAAACTTTACGAACGCCCATGCAACCTCCCACCTTTCCGCTACTCAAGCAGCAACACGAATCTCGTGGTTAGTCATTCTCTAGGCTTTGCCGAAGTGGTACTAGTTCCGAGCGGAGTATAAAATACGTCAAGCGACAATATAAGTATATTTTTTCGTTTCTTTGTTTTTTCCTTAATTTACTACGCCTATTATTTTTTTTTGTATTTAGGTATTCCATCCCTGTAAAAAACCCTAAGAACTTAACGCAAAATGAAATGGAAGAAATGATGCTCAAAATATTGGAGTCACCTGATGACGAAGAAATTGTTGGAGGCTCTGATGAAGACGATTCTGATGAAGAAATTCAAAGAAGTGACTACGATTCCTGTTCAGAATTAGAAGCTGATAAGAATGACTTGCAGGAACGCGATGATACTGTTTCAGAAGACTCAAAAGAGGAAGTGGGTCGTAGCATCTTCAAAAGTAAGGACAAAGGCCTAAATTGGAGTGAGACATCTCTAAGAAGTAAGTTTGCCAAGCAAGATGCAAAGAATATTGTAAAAATATTTCCTCGACCATTACTAAAGCGTGAAAGCGTCACAGATGAACTAAGTGTCTTCTTCCAATTCATAACATGTGAACAAATCGAAAAAATAGTAAAATATACAAACATATTTATAACATCTGTTCAGGATAACTTCAAAAGGGAAAGAGATGCAAAAGAAACTTGCAAAGAAGAAATATTAGCTCTTTCCGGCTTGTTATACTTATCAGGGCTAAATAAATGGAGTCACACAAATTTTCGCGAAATATGGATAACTGATGGTACTGGGTTGATAATTTTTCAGGCCTGCATGGGTTACAAAAGATTTCTGTTTCTCTTGAGAGCTTTGAGATTTGATGATAAAAATGACAGGCCACAAAGAAGATCGCTTGACAAGCTGGCTCCGATAAGGGAGACTTATGATGATTTTGTGGAAAAGTGCAAAAACAACTATTGTCCTGGTGACAGATTGACAATTGACGAAATGCTTATTTCATTTCGTGGCCGGTGCAGTTTCATACAGTATATACCAAACAAACCAGCTAAATATGGTATAAAGGTTTTTGCACTTTGTGACTCCAAGATGTTCTACGTTTCCAATTTCGAAATATATTGCGGAAAGCCACCGGAAGGATTATATCAAGTTTCGAATTCTCCCACTGATGTCGTGCTCAGATTGGTCGAACCATTTAAAAATAAAAACAGGAATCTAACCACAGACAACTGGTACACCAGTTACCCATTGGCTCAAACGTTGCTTGAAAAGAAAATTACACTTGTGGGGACTTTGAAGAAAAACAAAAGAGAAATTCCATTGGAGCTTCTTCCTTCAAAATCTCGAAGCATAAATTCGTCTGTATTTGCATTCACCAAACAAACTTGTTTGGTGTCATACTGTCCGAAAAAAAATAAGGTTGTACTTCTCCTCTCGACTATGCACAACGACGATTCCATTGACCCCGATACTCTGAAACCACAGATATATTTATTTTACAACTCAACCAAAGGTGGGGTGGACACCGTGGACCAGATGTGCGCAAATTACACTGTTCAAAAACGAACCAGACGATGGCCGTTAGTCGCCTTTTATCAAATTATGAATATAGCAGGAATTAACTCGAACATCATTTTCAACACATTTCAGTCGAAAGGAGAAGAAAGAAGGATTTTCCTAAAAAACTTATCAATGTTTCTTATGAAACCTTTTTTGACGATGAGATCTAGTATAAGAAATCTACCTTTTGATGTGAAAGAGTTTCTAAAACAATATCGGCCTCCAATAGCTGCTCCAGAAGAAGCTACAGTTGATGAAAAATCTAAGGGAAGGTGTGTCCGATGAGGAAGAAAAAAGAACAGAACAACTACCATAAAATCCAACACCTGCAAAAAGCCCGCATGCAAAGAGCATGTCATTACTACACACCTCTGCTTGATTTGTAACTCTGCTCAAAATGATAGAACTCCAGAAAATACCCCATAGAATAATACTATTAATATATTTTGATAATTTTGAACATTTTTTAAACGCTATATTCTTCGAGTTTCACTTATATATACTCATGTATGAAAAGATCTGCTTTGTACATTAAATATTAAAAAAAAATGTTTTTCTTTTTTTGTCAGCATTTGACTGTTATAAACAGGCTAAGGTGCTCTTCCCTTGGTGGCGTACAAAATACGCCAGGCGCCTAATTATGTTAAAATAATTATAGCGACCACCTAAGGGTTAAAAGTTAGATTAGAATATTCTGCCTTGATGATTCAATAAGTAAGTAGACTCCCTATATTGGTAAATATCTCAAGAACAAACAATAACAATAGAAGATACAATTGAAATAAAAAGTGTTCGACTTACCGCTTTTTTATGCACTTTACCAATTATTTTTTTACCGAAAAACTACACACACCTATAAACTGCAATTTCATACACACTATTCTTGATGGTTGTAGAACAGGATATTGTATTTTACTTTCCCGCCAATTGTATATTTTTCAAATGAAATCTGGGTGTCGAAAGTACCCCAATGTTGAAAGTGCCCCAGTCTCCCCTACTCTTTTTGTTTAATAATAAAATTATTTGTCAAGTTTGGAGCACAGTAAACTGAATTATACAAGTTTATTGTTTCTTATTGTGTTTTTGTTGCAAATATCATGTTGATGTACTAACTGGTTGAGGTTTTATAGAACTGTATATCAAGAAAGACTGCTCGTCACTCGCGCCATGACATGTCTCGACTCCGCCCTCTTTTAAATATTTTTGCGCTAGACGACAGACACTCTTATACCGAAAATTTCGTCTTTTTCCTCTCCCCGCAATTCTATTTTTTTTAATTAGTTAAAAATCATATTATCTACGGGCAAATTATGCATACAGTTGCCATATAATTCATGTATGATCTTCCATTTGCAGCATCAATGATAATTTTCCATGTATTTAATAAAAAGATATTCAGTTCTAAAAAATAAAAGTTGTAACTTTTGTAAAAATATTTCTAAAGTTGAACGTTGGTCATGTGAGGTTTCGATATTTCGGTAAAAAATCAATGTCGCGACCGGTGATTCATTTCTTGCAGGTGTGGTGGTCGATGATTAAATTTCATCCGCCCTGATTCCCTGAATCTCGTTATTTTTGACGTTGTTCCCAACATTATGCATACGCAAGTCTGTGAATGCTCTATTTGCGAATAGTTCCTAAAAATGATATTCTAGAGCACCGTTCCTAAAATTATCGAATTGTATCATCCCTCACAACAGCGTCAGTTGACGTTACAATACAAATGTTACAATACAATTTTTGCAGCCTTATAGCAAAAATTTGGCCAAGTCTTATAATTTTTTTTGCCGAATGATTTTTTAGATCAGCTTAAAATTAGTTGGAAAATAACTATGTATATATAAAAATTTTATCTGAATAAATTTCAGTCAATTTGGAAGAATGTTTCTTTGTAAGTATCAATTGAAAATAGAAAAAGGTGGATAAATTTAATATACGACGTGGTATTTTACGTGATTTCAAAAATTTTTTTGATTTAAATTTAATTAGGCACTTTAATTGTTCATTAAATGGAAATTTTATTCTTTCTAAAGTAACTTGAGACGTGTACATGGCGCAAAGTTTTACTGACATTGGTAGTATTTTATTTGCAGTATATGACTTATTCTTTTCGGTATCATCAACGTACCTCTCAAACATAATTAGGTATTAATCACAGATCATATAACTATAGTCTATTTCTTAATGTCTGACAGCACAGTAGCCTCATTAAATATTCAAATAGAAAATTATCTCTTACAGAGTGATCCTAAGAATTCTACAAGTAAATACTAAAATTCTAATGCAAAACAAGTAGGTGTCACTATTGATTATCTGTACATCCCTGTTTCAGCTTAAAATACAATATGGTAATAAAACTGAACAATGCCAGCAAAAAGATAAACAGTGCGGCAGTGGCGGAGATTACGATATTAGTTCATTTTTCTTATTTAATTAGATTCGGTCAACATTACAGTTGAAATAACATTCATTCGTTTAGGCCTATTAACAAGTTACATTTTCATTTTTATTAAATTAAATTAATTAAAGAAAATATAGTTTAATTCTCATAATTCAAATTTATTGACAATGAATTAATGTATATTAAGTAAAGTAAACATACCATTTATAGGAAATATAAGATTCAATCTATAGTATCATCCTCTTCGCTGGCCCTACAAGAATCATCCGAAGACTCGTCGAGAGAGATCACTATCTGTTCTATAGTTTGTTCTATGAGGTTATCTAAAACCCACATTTTCTCTTCCTCCTTAATTGCATGATTCACAGCATCTCTCCAGTTCTCTTCAGTTATTGTTGTCAATGAATACTTCATGAGTTCACGAACATCTTTCACTTTAAATGTTTTATTATGTCTCGCTACATAACCTTTCATTTGGGCCCATATTAACTCTATCGCATTTAATTCACAATGGTATGGCGGCAAACGAAGCACTGTTATCCCACGATTCTTGGCTATTTCATCAATAACAAACTTTTTAAATTGTAGCTTGTGATCAGAAGCAACCTTTAAAAGTTCTTTTTTCAACATATCATCTTCAAATGGTATATCTTTTACGATTAACCAGTTTCTAATATCAGCTTTTCTCCAAGAGGTAGATGGAAGATTTTCTTTTAATGGCGAATAATAAGTGGCATTGTCCATAACGATTACAACATTATTTGGAATTAATTCGACCATTTGTGTAAAATACATCTGCAGTCATTTCTTCATGATAGTCTTTGGTTGATGTTGACTGAAACTCCAGTAAACCACCTTCAATGAACCCTTGATTGCATCCAATATGCGTTATTATTAGTCGGTGACCTTTACTGATAGGAGTTTTCAGTCCAGTAGATAAACCTTCTATGAAAGCTTGACGACTGGTTTGAATACTTTTGTCCTGTCATATTTTTTTCACTGAATGTCCTTCATTGAGCCATGTCTCATCTAGATAATAGATTTGTCTTCCCTCCTGTCTGTATTTTCGGATATCTCGTAAATACTGGCGTCTCCAACATATTATTTCTTCGTTGTCGATTAGCACTGATTTGCGACTTCGCTTCTCCCAAGTAAAATTTAATTTGTGTAATATTTTCCACAAAGTTTTTCGCCCTATGTCAGGCAAATTCTCTTTTTTAAAATATAATTCATGTAGTTTTCGTCTTATTGTATTTTGCATATGTTCATCAAGGTCAAATGGTTTTCTTCCAGTTGACTTTTTAGGTGGAGATATATTTCCATTTTTAGAAGCCTGTAAATAGTAGATTCACTAACTCCTGTCATATAGGAACATGTCGAAACTATCTTCCTAACAGTAGCAGCCGGCATTTGATGTACAACAGCATCATGCACTTTTAACACTACAGTCTTCGTTTGTAAGCTAATCACGCTCTTACACTTTACTGGGGTAAAACTTGAAGACATTTTTCACAACACAGTTAACACTTATGGGACATAAGCGATTCTAAGCAAAATAAATTATACAAATTTGGGCGAGACCAAGTTTCACCGTATATACCTGCAAAATTTCTAAGTAGTCATTGGGACAATCCCTATTGTAATGTTTCTTAGAAATGTTATTATCAACATTTCGGAAATCAAAAAGTAATTATCTGGAGAATGAATTGATAAATGGTGTGTTAATATGTCTCCCAAGAATTGACCTGCTTCAAATTCTCAAGATAATTAATGAAATATTCAGTCAGAATAGTTGCATTACAAGATTATTTCAAAAATAATTTATTCTTTTAACGGTATGTACTCTACAAATGTATGAAGGTCAGTTAGTTGCTTTAACTAACCGAATTTACATTTATATTACCTTTATATATCAGATCGGGTATAAAATTAAACAGTAAATAAATTCCTTAAATGAACTGTAACGCTTATACTTTACTACCTGACTAGCATCTGTGACCTTTTGGCGTGCTGTCGGTCAATGAGAAACAGACTATACTATTAAAAGCAAGGAATACACCAATATTATTTGTTAAAAATATCAACTTAATTTGAAAACGTCAAAATTATTCAAGTGACATTACTCCCCTCAATAATAATGATGAACTGTTCCTTTTCGACGAATCAGCTTATATAAAAATACAGAGCGTGAGTTATAGTAGTGAGTTATTATAACTCACGCTGTTTGTTTACAGATACTATTAGTTGCTCAAAAGAAGTTGAATAATCAATACATAACTTAACAGGAGTAGATAAAATACATTATTTTTAAGGCTTTACTCGTTTTAAAAAAAATATTTGCGATACTATTGCACGATTTAAAACACTCTCCCAAAAATAGTCAACATCCCTATTGTAAAATACTGACACGAAGTACAATAATATTATTTTCACTAACTTACCTTCAGCACAGGACCCACTAAAGTTCCTACGCCTTCTTCCAAAGGTATAACGGTGACATCAGCTTCGACGAAACCTCTGGAATTTAGAGAACAGGTATAGATAATGCTTCCGGGTTTTTTATCGACATTAGCAGTAAACAACCAATCCGCAGCCTCTTCCGCGTCTGGACCAGCTAGATACATTTTTGCATAACAAGTGAGATCGAAAAGTGCTACATTATTTCTAGCTGCCAATGCCTCTTCTCTTACCTAAAAAATATTTAGTAATATTTGAATAAAAATTTATTTTTTAAAGTTTACCAAGTCGTGACTTTTCGGAAAACCAAAAGTAAGTTCTCCTTCCAATTCTTTTTCGTAACGTTTATCCTCATTATCCACGTGTTCGTAATATCCATACCAATCGTAGTTTCTAACGGGAGCCGTTCGGTCTTTAACAAAATACGCCGGTCTTTCCCAGCCTAACGCTTCTTCCATTACAGCCCCGCTTGCTACAAGCGCCTACAACAATAGACATAATTTGAATGATCAAATAAAATTGGCAACAGTGGATAATCTTACCTCGTGGAATTGATCAATTCTATGGTTCCTCCCAGCGAGCGGTTGATCGTGCGGATAAATAATGCCGTAGGTTTTTGCATACCCTTCGTGAGATCTTTCTAGAACCCAAGCTCTATCTTGTCTCTGCACAGGAGTAAATCTTCTTATGTCGTACGCATAAAGAGGCAAATCCGGTCTTCCAAGAGTCACCCAGCTCGCTATTTGTTCGCCTGCTCCTCCACTCAGTTGTACTCCGAGTGAGTTGAAAGCGTTTGCATGAAATAGTCCTGAAACGCACATGAAATAAGTACGACTATGGTGAACAGAAAAGAAAATAATCTTCTGAATTAATAAATCCAGAAACACCCTGTGAATACATATTTCTAAGTACAAACAAAAGTATGCGATAGCTTGACCTACATTTTTTACAAAATCGCGTACTAGTCAAAACCATCGGTAAAATAATTTGAAATAAAACACAGCTATTTCAAATAGATTGCAAAATGTCGAAACGAATCGTAAAAATACACGCAGGCGTAGAATCTAGGGATATTGCCTTATATTGTAATGTTTTCGGCAAATTAATTTTTTTATGGTTTTATTGTAAACAGTATGATATACAATTACTGTTAATAACTCAGTTTAGTAGTTACTCTGGCGGGGTTGGCTGTCTTTACTCATTGTTGCACTATTTGAACTACTGCTTGCTGCTTTTGCATGTATGTTAGCTTGGGTTATGGGATGGTGGGCAAATTCAGCTATCGGGTCTCTGCTTCCACGTTAGCACTGCTGGTAATGGGAATAACAGGATCATTCTTGGTGCTGTTATTCTTTGACTAAATAACATCCCAGCGGTTTTTTTTCAGCTTTATCCTAAGGTGTGCGTATCCGTGCCGAGGGGATGCATCACAGTGAGCCTATCATCTGTCACTAATGGAACGTTCGGGATAATAGGCGCCCTCCCGTCGTAAGTCAGCCTTTTCATGGTAATGCAGGGCTCTGCCGTGATGGACCTCTTTTTCCCTAGCTACTCGTGGGACTTTTATGGAAGAAGAAGTAACAAAAACAAACCCAAAAACTACAGAGGAGATGGAAGTCCTCATGAGTGGGGTACCTTACAAATCCGCCTTGTATCAAATTCTAGAGAAGCGGGAGCGGGATCAACCGCAAGAGAGGAAACATTCTCCCTCTGTGGCTGGTACCAGCAAGCGCTTACGCTCTAACGATGACTCGCCAGAACAAGAGGCAAAAAAACCCTGCTCGGCTGAATCAATGGTAACCTCAGGTGAAACTGACTTACAAAAGCCCTCTTATGGGCAGGCTGTATCCGGCATCAAGGTGGGAATTTTACATCTCGAACATCAGACAGCCTCCATCACGACCAAACAAATGGAACCACTTCAGTATACCACTATGGTCGCTGTAGAGGATATTCCTGAAGGTGGTCGACAAGTACAGTTCCAGAGGTGTACTTTCCGGCCTGGATGATTACAAGTCACCTGTGTAAATCAGAAGAGTGTCTCGTGGTTGACTGGTGTACACTTCAACCATAGAACGGTGCCTCCTTGAAATGTGTCTCAGGCGACCAACTCCCAAAGCCACAGATTTGTGTGGCTTACATATCTGACGAAGTCAGTCGTAGACTGACTTCAGAACAGATCCTCAACAGACTGAGGAAAATGAACCACGGTCTGTTTACCTTCGAGTGGACTGTCCTACACAAATAAATTACAGGCCCTGGTCAAACATGGACTTTCACCATTGACGATCGATCCATGGCCACGTTGGAGAGGATTGGATTCAAAACATACCTGGGTTTGGGACAGGTTCTTTTCCGGCCTAAAGCCCGGCCCTCCCAACCGGCATCAAAACCTGGTCCCTTGAAGAGATCCGAGAAAAGCCATAGCCCATGGCCGAGTGGAAAACCTCCTATTGCAGTGAGGAGGACCGACCCTCCTCACAAGAACCGGGTGAGTGTACCGCCGGCACATAGCCGGGGCACCAGCTATCCAAAAGGGAGAGCTGGCTTCCCCAAAAAGAAGACGGGTAACGTTTCTTCAAGGGAACCGGAAAAGGGAACTGGACCTGCAGTCCTGAAATCGAAGTCATAGTCGCCTGCTCAGCATACTTCCCAGGGGACACGGATATTGTACCTCCCCTCGCTATACGTCAGTTAATCGACTATAGCAAGAATAACAGATTCCAGTTAGTCATGGGCTGTGACGCCAATTCACACCATACATCGTGGGGCAGCACGGATATAAAGGTGAGGTGAGGTGAGTTACTTTTTGATTATATACTAGGGGAAGGGCTATCTGCTATTAATAAAGGCTCCGAACCAACTTCTGTAACTAGAAATAGATCAAAGGCAAGCTACTGACTGTAGTGGATACAGAAATTCCCTCCAACGGTACATTGAGGAAGGCTCCACTACAATAAATAGTTGTGATGGGATAGATATTGCGGCGGACAAGCTTCGGAAAGCAGTGATCTCCTCCTATCATGAAAAATGTCCACTCAAGACAAACAGAGATAATCGCAACTCTACTTGGTAGAACAAAAGCCTAGATAAGCGAAGAAAAGAAGTTCGACGACTGTTCAATCGATCTAAAGAGTCGGGCAACTGGGAACCTTATATAAATGCTCTAACAACTTATAACAAAGAAATTGAGAAGGCGAAGCGGGAGTCTCGAAAGAAGTTATGTGAGAGTATATCTGACATACCTCGCAGTACCAGAATACACAAGATTCTCTCTAAAGATCCGATTGCCGAGATAGGGTCGATGAAACGATCAGATGGCAATTTTACGACCTCTAGAAAAGAAACGTTAGAGCTTTTGATTAAAAACCACTTTCCCGGAAGTTTAACTCTGGATAACAACCGACCTCCCCAGTTTGAGGGCGCAAGGCGGCCCAAAAAGAATGATTGGGAGGTCACCAAGAACGTTACCACAGCACCGGCGACTGAATGGGCAATAAAATCATTACAGCCCTTTAAATCTCCCGGTGAGGATGGCATCTTTCCAGCTCTGCTACAAAACGGACTGGAATTACTTATACCCATCCTCATTAAACTGTATAGAGCTAGTCTGACGTGGAATTATATACCACCCAGTTGGTTGGCGGCTAGGGTAGAATATATTCCAAAAGTGGGCCGCACAGACCCACACCCTAAATCGGTCAGACCAATTAGCCTAACATCTTTCCTGCTGAAAGGACTTGAGTACTGGACTACCATATCAGGCAGGTACCTTTATACAGCTGCCCCCTGAGCTTCCACCAGTACGCTAACAGGAAAATCAACAGATTTAGCATGATATAACCTTGTTGGGAAAAACACACACTCCCTTAACAATAAGGAGATTGCGGTGGCCATTTTTCTCGACATCGAAGGAGCATTCGACAATGCACTACCGGCCTCCATTGGTTCAGCTTTGACTGAAAAGGGCATTAAACCAACGATTACCAGCTGGATATATGCCATGCTCACTAATAGAACAGCCACTACATCTATTCAAGATGAGGCCATTAGCTTTAAGGTTTCCAGGGGATGCCCGCAGGGTGGAGAGTTATCTCCCCTATTGTGATCACTCCTGATGGATGACCTGCTTGGTGCTCTCGCAGGAAGAGGGGTATAACTGCAAGCGTATGCAGACGACCTTGTCATTCTGGCAAGAACTAAGTCAGGACGGGTTGCACATAATACCCTCCAAAGGGCTTTGGACGATGTCTACAGTTGGTACCAGAGGGAACAGATGTCTGTTAACCCTGGTAAAATTGTAACAGTTCCCTTCACTAGGAGAAGGAATTTGGTGGACCTTCCGCCACTTTCCTATTATGGTGAGGTTATTTCATTTGCAGCGGAAGTAAAATATTTGGGGATCATCCTAGATTAGATAAAAAACTTACTTGGAACACTCACTTGGACAAAGTTATCCAAAAGGCCAGACTATCCTTGTGGACATGTCGCAGGATCTGTGACAAATCTTGGGTCTTGAGTCCCAAAGAAATCCATTGAATATATGTGATGATTGTTAGACCAATGATCACATATGAATCCATTGCTTGCTGGTCAAAAGCTTTACAAAAAATGGCCCAAGCAAAGCTCTCTGGCATACAGAGACAGGCTTGTTTGGCTATAACTGGTGCTATCGGCACCACACCGTCAGCAGCCATAGAAATCCTCCTGGACCTACCTCCTCTCCATATACTTCTGGAAAAGGAGGCCAGATGGACAGCATATAGAATTGTGCATATTTCTAAATGCACAAAACAGTCTTATACAGAGCAAAGCAGAATTCTAGCGGCCACCGAAAATCATAGTGTTCTGGGAATGACCTCTGATATAATGCCCCCAACAGTAAACTATAATCTGCCTTATACCGTCCTATTTCCAACTAGAGATGAATGGATCCTCCGCAAGGATGAACTCTCAAGAGCAGACATCTGTTGGTACACTGATAGATCAAAGACACCCTCAGGCTCTGGTGCAGGTGTATACGGGCGAAGAGCTAGGACACAAATCTCCACCTCTCTGGGATCCTGTGCAACCGTATTTCAGGCGGAAACTTATGCCATTGCTTCATGTGTGGAGAGTTTGGGACAATTCAACCACACAGTTAGGTCAATAAAAAATTTCACGAGCAGCCAAGCGGCCTTGAAAGCACTTAGCTCGTACCGTGTAACGTCGAAATTGGTTCTAGACTGCCACAAAAGACTCGCCTCAATAGGAGAATGCAACAAGGTATTGCTGGTATGGATCCCTGGCCACTCTGGTATGGATGGTAATGAGAAGGCGGACTCTCTTGCAAGGGAGGGTGCCGCTCATGACTTTATCGGACCAGAACCTACAATTGGCATCGCAATAAGTGTTGCCAAACAAACACTAAATACCTGGACTGCAAGAAGAGTTTTAGACTTCTGGCATAATATACCAGGATTGGTTCAATCAAAGGCCTTCTTACATCCTTCGAATAATGTATCCAAACAAATGCTAGGCTATAATAGACACGATTTACGGTGCCTAGCAGGCCACTGTCGTTTGAATCATCATAAGCTGAAACTTGGACTGTCGGACGATCCGATTTGCCGTCTTTGTTTGGAAGATGATGAAACAGCAGAACATATAATTTGTGCCTGCCCCGCCGCGGTTCGAGCCAGGTATCTGATATTTGGCAGGGTCACTCTCTTGCCCTCGGACCTGAAATATCATTCACTGAACAAATTAATCGGCTTCGTTAAGAAGCTGAATCTGTTTGGTGAAATTTTGAATAGGTATGAGCCACAATAGACTCTTACGAGTCGCAGTGGAGGGCCTTATTGACCCACTCATTATAAACCTAACCTAACCTAGTAGTTTATCTCACTAAAAATTACATTATACTACTTTTATTTATATAACTCATTTATTAAAAAGAATAACATTCTTGCGTCAATTTACAAAAAAAAATACTTGATTTTAGTAATTCGTATGTCCTCTTCGAGCATTCAGAACAGCGCGACATCTGCGTGGCATACTAAAAATTCTCTCATGCCTATTTTCATGTCATATAAGTAAAAGTTTTGCTTTTGAATTTTTAGTGATTAAACCGTTATTTATCTTTATATCTATACATTTTTAAGTGTTTTCATAGAAATCAATTGAGTGTCCTCATTTATTTCATCATACCGTCACCACATACCACGGGAACCATTCCCTATACCACTGTGTTCAACCAGAAGACTCAGAGAAAAAATACAAAAACTCAATGCAAACAAACCAGATATATTTAAAAGTGAAAATCTCTTAATAAACAATATATATTACAGTACTACAGGCCTCAAAGGCCCAAGCCTAAAAAGGAATTACAATTCATTTAAAAAAATTTCTTCCTCTATATGTTTTACTAGTAGTCTCCATTTTTGTCTGTCATCCGCTATCTCCCTCCATCTTTCCACTGCCTTTTTCTTCAGATCCGTCGTGACTGCGTCTAACCATTTCTTCTTCGGTCTGCCCTTTCGCCGTTTACCCCCTCTCGCATCGAAAATAACTCTACTGGGATGTCTTTCTCCTGCCATTCTGCTGACATGCCCCAGCCATCTTATTCTCTGTGCCTTTATATGATGAACTATGTCCGGATATCCATAAGTTTCCGCCACTTCTTTATTTGTTAGTCTTCTCCTAACTCCATCTTCTAGCTTTTTGCCTCCAAATATTTTTCTGAGTATTCTTCTTTCCCATATTCCAATTTTATTTTCATTCTTTTGTGTAAGTATCCAGGATTCGCAACCGTATAGTACTGTTGGCCTAATTATCGTTCTGTATATTCTTATCTTCGCTTTTTTGGAGAGTACTTTTGATTTCAATATATTACTGAGGGCTCCTACTGTTCTGCTTTCTTTGGAAATCCTCTTATCTATTTCATCTGTTTCGTCGTTTTTATTATTAATTGTTACCCCTAGGTAATCAAATCTGTCAACTTTCTCGAAGTTATATACCTGGTTGTCTGTTCTGAAGATTACCTCTTTTATCCAATCAATTGTATGATTTTTCATCTCCATATATTTAGTTTTAGCTCTGTTTATTATTAGGCCATACGTCTTCGCTGTATCTACAAATTTATTCAGTACTACTTACAGCTCCCTTTTTGATCTAGTTATCAAAGTCACATCATCGGCATATGCAATTACCTGATGTCTACAATGGTGTATCATTCCTTTAGTATCCAGGCCGGCTTTCCTCAAAATATCTTCTAACATCAGGTTGAACAAAACTGTAGATAATAGATCTCCCTGTTTCAGTCCTTGTCTTGAAGTAAAGCTTTTCGATAAACTTCCTTCTACCAAAACTTTCGATGCTGTTCTATGCAGTTAGTGTTATCAAATTTACCAGTTTTTGTGGAACTCCGAAATTTCCTAAAGATTCATACAATTATGATCTTAAGATAGAGTCATAAGCCTGCTTGAAGTCGATAAAAAGTAAGTGTAGTCCTAAATTTTGTTCATAGCTATTATTTTGTATAATTTTTAGTCTGAATATCTGGTCTGCTGTTCCTCTTCCTTGTCTGAAACCTCCTTGGTATTCTCCAATTTCCTTGTTATATATTTCTGAGAGTCTAGTGCGGATAACTCTGGCTAATACCTTTTAAGTCACGTCTAATAAAGATATTCCTCTATAATTCTCACAATACGTTTTCTCTCCCTTTTTGAAAATCGGGCAGATAATTCCATTGTTCCAAGCATTCGGTATCTGTTCATTTCTCCAAATTTTTCTTATTAATTTGCATATCCTCTGCTGTTATATAACTCCACCTGTTTTTAGGACTTCAGCTGTTATTCCATTTTCCCCTCCACTTTTATTATTCTTTTGATTGTTTATTTCTTCCAGTATTTCGTCGTCTGATGGTTCTTTTACTTCTCCGGGGTCACCATACTCCACATTATCATCTTCCAGTTCAGTCTGTACCCTTCCACTATTCAGCAACTCTTCGAAATGTTCAGCCCATCTGTCTAATCGTCCTTGTGGATCTGTTATCATTTGTCCTAGTTTATTTCTACAGAAATCAATAGCTTTATATCCTTTACCTTGCGTTTTCTTTACCTCATGATAGAAATTTCTGATTTCTTTATTTTTATAATGCTCCTCGATTATCTATAACTTTTGTTCCATATTCATCCTCTTTCTATGCCGGCACACTTTTTTGGCTTTTCTTCTTGTTTCCTCATATATTTTTCTATTAGTTCCGTATTTACTCTCAATACGTTCAACCGTGCTCTGTTTCTGTGATCTAATATCTTTCCACAATCATCATCAAACCAATCCTTGTTATTTCTATGTGTTGGTTGTCCTACGCTACTTTGCAGGAATTTAATGATTGATTTTTCTATCTGTTTCCACTCCATCTCTATATCCTCTGACTCTGGCAATCCTGTTTATTTATTTTCCATCTCAATCTGTAATTTTTTTTGCACATCATTTTTCTTAAGTTCTTTCACATTAAATATTTTTATCTTCCTATTATCATAGGTTTTAAATGTAGGTACGTGTAGTTCTATTTTTAATATAACTAGGGAATGGTCTGAATCCGCGTAGCTCCACGATAACTTCTTACATTTTTTATGGCCCTTGTATGTATACTTTCAATAATGATCAATTTGGTTCTTCGTCTTCTTATCAGGCGCTATCCAGGTTATTTTATGGATATCTTTGTGATCAAAGCTTGTACTCTTTATCACCATATTATCCATTTCTGCGAAGTCAATTGAACACTTTCCATTTTTTAATGGAAGACTGTTGAAGACTATGTACACACTTGAATTTTAGAAGTAGAAGAAGGTTGATGGGTGTATTTTCTCAAAAGATGAAAATATGTAAATAAATTTTATTAAAAAATTAAGCTAAGCGCTTTCGGCAAATAAACATGCCATCATCGGAGCTTTCGTCAATGGTAAAAAATACCTCTAAAAAAGGGAAACATTGAAAGGGGATCGGCATCACAGGCACAATAGTTAGATGTACCTTTTCACAAAATTAACAAATAAAATGAAACTTCCATTTTGATTTGTTTTCTGGTAAAACTTTTTCCCCCTGTCACATGTTTATACTCTTCTTCGCATCCGATTTTTGAGTTCATATCACCTATAACTATTTTTACATCAAACTTTGGTATTTTTCCGACCTGAACGCTCATTTCTTCGTAGAATTCAGTTTTTATAGTTAAGTCCTTATCTTCCGTTGGTGCATGTGCGTTTATTATACTAAGTTTTCTATATTCTCCTTGAAGCCTCAACCTACACAGTCTATCTGATATTGCCTCAAAATCTACAACATATTGTGTTAGGTCTTTACTAACAATGAACCATGTTCCAAAACACCTGTTGTCATTCCCACTATTAAAAAAAGTCTATCCCGCTATTTTTATTTTCTCATTACCCTTGTGTTTTGTCTCTTGTAATGCTAAGATATCGATATTATATCTTCTCATAATCACCAAGTTTTTCAAAGCTCCTTCATGGTAAGTTCCTCTTACATTCCACGTCCCAATTTTCAAAAGTTTTTTATGAATTTTTCTGTTCTGCTGCTTTCTTTTTCTACCTTGTTCCTTGCTCCTTGTCCTGCCTATATTTTTATTTTCAAGATGTATTGCAAAATCATAATCCTTTATTTTTGCCGAGTCGTTATCTATCTGACCATCCATCGCCATTCTTACCGTTGTTGGTTTTTTGGGCCTGGTTTTCTTTTTACCAGCGACTCTGTGTTTTTATCCCATACCCACTCCTCGTCATCTATGTTCAATTTGCCGAATCTAATCTTAACAGTTTTCCCCTTGCTCTCTTCCTCTTTTGCAACTGTTCGTATTTTGCTCTGTACTTCCCTATCCTCTTTACTCACGTCGTTATTAATATAGATTCTTGCCTCCCTTACATTCTTCAGCTTCCTTTTGTTGGCCATAACCAGTTGCTTATCAGTATTATTATTTAATTCTAGCAGACATGTGTTTTCTCCAAGTTTCCTCGCTCTTTTAATTTTTATATTCACCTCAAGTTTGTTTTTCATCAAGGTCACCATTTCATGTTTTATGGATTGCTCTTCATAGATCGCTATAGGCATTCCTTGCACAATTATATTATTTCTCCTTTTGGCCCTATCCATTTCTTCCACTTTTTGTTCTGACTGTAACAATCTTTTCTTATTTGCTTCATTTTCAGTATGTAGTAACTTGTTCTCTTCTTTCATTTTCTCTAGTTCCTCTCTATACATCATTTGCTCTTTTCTAATCTCTTTCAAATTTCTTTTAACATCTTTTTGGAAGTCCTGTATCATTTCTATTATTTTGTTAAGTTTCTCATCCGTTTTTTCACTTTTATCTGGCGTTCTAAGCGTTTTTGACGATCTTCCAAGGAACTCCTCCAGCCCTATTGTATTTTTCTTTCTTTTGCCATCATCTGTGGTATGTTCATCGCTACTACTGTCTTCCATACTTTCATCGCGCAAAAAAGCCGGTACAGGTCAACCCTTCGGAAACCAAACTTTTTATCGGAGATATATGTGCAACCACAATCCGGAGACTAAATTTAGAAATAAAGACACGAGATACAGTTTTTAGATATTTTCCTATTTTTCTTGATTCTAATTTGAATCGGCAACACTTTAATGCAAAACGAAAGTACTTGTTGCTAATTACTTGTAATTTAGTTCTTATCGTTTCGTGTTTTTGCCAGATTTTATTTGTTATGAATCGAAATGAATATTTTTATAACTTGATATTTCACTCACTGCTCGTAATGAAGATTTTTCTTTGTCCGGTTATCTGAACCAACACTTTTCTGAGACATACTGAGTATTTTTAACAATTTTATTTTGAAATTAACTGTCTCGACCCTTACTTCGTGGAATCTGCTCATATTAGTGTTTTAAATGAAATTCACGGTCTCTAGTTAATTCCACAATATAATAAAAGTTATTGAAAATTCTAAAAAATTGACAATTGTTTCGATAAATCAATATCTGACGATGATATTGATTTATCGAAACAATTGTTAATTTTTAGAATTTTCAATAACTTTTATTATATTGTGGAATTAACTAGAAACCGTGAGTTAATTGAAAACACTAATTTTATTTTGATTGCAACTCCCAAAATTTGGGTTATTTTTAGGGGAGGTAGGGTACTAACCACTTAAGATAACTTGAAAAAACTTTGAAAAACACAAAAATATAGGACCAATAAACAATATAGTGCGTGTTAATAAACCAGTAGTTTCCGTCAAAACATCTCCCAGATAATTCAAACATAAAGGTACGTCCAAATTCAAAATTCAAAAAAAAACGATATGACGGTATAAACTTTCCGCTAATAAAAAAACGTCAACACCTGAAAAAAGTAACTGGGAAACCGATAGCACCGGTGACCCAGGTCATTCACCTGATAACAGTTATAAACCAAACGTAACTTCCTCTAAATACACTGATGAAATAAATAGAATCAAACATAAAACTAGAGAATTAAAAAGCAAAAATCAAAATTATTTAAAATTAGTATATATCCACAAAGATATTTCTAAGAAAGAAACCAGTACTCTAAATCCACTCAAATCTCCGTATACAACAAAAAATTTCAACATTTCGAAAAAGTGTCTCGATAATATCGATATAAACTTATTATCGAAAGCACTTGACAATTCTAACACACATACTCACAATTTCCCAATAGAAAAGAGTGAAGAATCAGAAAATAAGTGTATAGAACTACCAAAAAGGTGTATATGATTAGAGAAAAAGTGGATAGGGCAAATAAAAAAGTGTATAGAAAGTGACAATAAACAGAATGAAGACAATTCTACCACCAAATCAGACGAAAACAACAGAGAGATCCTCTCTCAAATAAGTCCTTCCTTGTCAATTCCCATCTGCCGAGGGAATAATCTGGAAAATACTTCAACCCCCGAGCACCCCAAAAATCAAAGCAAACCAAACTCTCCAATGGAGGAAGACACCATTGGTCCTCACCTTCAAACAAAAACTTCTGAAGACGAAATAGTCAATGATGAAATAATAACTTCAGCCGAAATTCATAAGCCGGCGAACAAATCATATGGACCCAAGAGACAGAAGATGTCGCCTCTGTTAAGGCAAATCATCAAATAGCCCAATTTAAATCTCAATACGAAAACACAGTAACCAAAAACAACAAAATCGCAGGTCGCTAAATGAGCATGAAGAAAACCAAGACACCCACTTCAGTGCGAGAGGACATTAACTCGATCTCCATTATCTCAAATGACGATCAGATGGAAATTACACTCCCTGAATTCTCAAAATCAAAACGATACACGTCGTTTAATAACATTATAAAACACAATAAAAAATAACCAGCAGTGGAGATCTCCAACAAATTCGACTCACTGTCGGACACGTCAGACGAGGAGACAAGACAAACAACTGGAAATGTACAACGCAAAAGGAAGAAATTAAAATTAAAAAAATACACAAATACCGCCACATCCTCAGAAGTCGAAATAGATATAACACAAAGACAAAGAGAAAGAAAGAAAACCCCAAAACTACAAACAACAGCAAAAACGCAGCATGTCCCCCCATCATAATAGATGGCAGGCGGCGCGCAAAGAGATGGTCAATCGTCTGAAGGACGAGATCAAAAACAATTTTGAAATCAAATATACCAACAATTCTTCGATCGTCTTCACTAAGTCAGTCGAAGACTTTGAAAAACACATTGCGTAAAGAAAAAATTAAGCATCTTACGTACTCGAGGCGTGAGGACAAAACTCATGCTTTCGTCCTCAGGGTGTTGGCCGAAGGACTCCAAATTAGTGACATCAAAGAGGAGATGGAAAAAAAATTTAAAATACTAACTAAAGACGTTTACCGAATGAGTACAAAAGGACGACCTCTGTACTGATTCTAAGATAACTCTGGACTATTTAAATAAAAATGCCAGAGTTATCGAATATACAAGGGTTCAATGGGAGCATCGTAGACAAAGTAAGCCAATCATACAATGCCACATTTGCCAATTGTAGCGACACGCGACGACCATCTGTGGAAGAACTCCGAGATGCTCAAAGTGCGCAGGACCCCACCTCACCCCGGAGTGCACGAAAGAGCGCACTAAATCTGCCAAATGCGCGAACTCCGATGGTGACCACCCCGCCAACGCAGAAGTATGCCCAGAGTATATCAGAAGAAGAGTGTGGCTTGAAGAGAAGAGGGCGATAATCAACAAAACTAAAGTTGCTCCCACAAAATACATCCCAGCCCCTATCCCAGCAGTAAATCCCTGGAATAATAGAACAAACCCCTCCCCAAACCATTCAAACCGATTTCCCGAGTCTTCCCTCAAAACTACCCGTACAAAAACCCCCACAAAATACTCCTCTTCCCACGCAACAAAAGCACAGTCAAACACAACATCCAATGATATTACAAAATTCGCTGAAATCAACAGTACGTTCAAAGAACTCCATAGCCTAGTCAACCTGGATGAACTCTCCTGAGCCGTTGCAGACCTAATCCAGGAGATGAGTAAACTCACAAACAAGATGGAAAAATTCCAAATCTACAACAACTTTGCTGCCGGCATAGATAACTATAACATCTGGGCAGGTAGGTGGTAAAACAGGCTCTCAAAAACGATACAATCTCAAAATCATTTTCTGTAATATTCAAGGAGTTTTTAATAAATTCATCTAATTCGTCATTTTCTCAACATCGAATAACCAGATATTTTCTTTTTAATAGAGACACTCCTAAAACCAAATAAAGTCGTCAATTTCAAAAACCCAGAAAATCGTCTCTTCAGACAAGACCACCCCACCGATGCCCCTGGTGGCGGTATCGCTCTATTAATCAAAACAGGCATAAATTTCAAGCTCTTGCAACAAAACAATTCTTGTATTGAGCATATCGCTATACTGTTTGACAACAAAATCAAAATCATAGGTGCTTATAACCCTCCTACTAACAAACTTAGAGATGTAGATTTTCACATTATGAATTCGCATAATAAAGTTCTAATGGTAGGGGATTTAAACTGCAGACACCCTCAATGGGATAATTTCGTACACCACCCAAACGCAAATGGAAGTAATCTCCTGAAATTCTGTGACAATTCTAATTGTAATATTTTCAACACCGATGACCCCACCCACTTTCCCATTTCAAACCACGCCCCCAGCACTATAGATATTGCAGTAGGAAAGAACGTAAACAATATCTCGAAAATGAAAACATTAAAAGATCTCAATTCCGATCATGACCCCGTCCTTATCCACCTAAAATTCCCACACACCATACAACACCCTAAAATACAAATATATGATTACACCACCACTAGTTGGTTAACCTTCAGAAAATACATAAATAATAACATTAACTTCACAGACAAAATAGAAAAGACAGAACACCTCACCAAAACAATAAAAAACCTTCAGGACACAATTATTGCATCCAGAAAACACACAACCACCCTAAAACCTAAATCGTCCCCTCAAAATACCCTAAAACCTAAACCGTCCCCTCAAAACACCCTTCCCGACTACATCATTACCCTTATTCAAGACAAAAACAGGATAAGAAAAAGATGGCAACAATCCAGAAGTGAAGAAGATCGATCCCTACTAAAATATTATCAAAACACAATAAACTCACTCATTAAGGACTATAAAAACTACAACTGGAGGATCTTCCTAACTAAACTGAACCCAGAGGATAACTCTCTCTGGAGAATTGCCAAATATTTCAAAAATTCACACAAAGAAATATCCAAAATAGAAAATAATGGCCATAGTTTTACCGATATGACAGAAATAGCGCCGAATTTCGGAGAGTACTTTCAAAACAATTTCATAAAAAACTCACCACACACAGATTATCACCAACACATTTTTCAAAAAGTTAAACAACACAGTCACTACAAACAATATACACAGAAAACCTAGCATCTTATACAGAAATACACAAAACCATTCAACAATTGACAAATAAAACAGCCAAGGACACGATGGCATACCCAACATCCTAATTAAAAACCCTCCAAAAAAAGCTATTCTGCAACTGACCCTGTTTTTCAGCCGCTTTTCAGGGAGCACCCAGCCGAAACTTTTTAGGAGCGAGAAATATATACCGGGGACAAAGTTAATTGAAGAAGCATAACATATGGAGAATGTGATGCCTCACAAGGAGCCATATATACTGTCAGACGCACACAACCATCTCAAGGATCGCCAGACCATCGGCATTTAAATTATTCTTGATATTATTGTAATTAGGGAATGTAAACAGATTGTCAATAAAGATATTTTAAAATCTAAATCTGCACCTGACTTACATTATAAACTTTATAATCAAAACTGGTATATACCCCGATATGCTCAAGATCGCCAACGTCATACCCATTATTAAAGCAAAGAAACAGCCGTGTTATGTGGATATCTATCGACCAATTTCATTATTAAACAATATTGCAAATTTTATCAACAAAATCATTCTTAAACGGATGCAATCGTTCACTGACAAAAGTAAACTATCACCCCCTGAGCAATACGGTTTCCGAAGTGGCCACAGTACCATAGCGCAAACTATCAGAGTGATGAATTTCGTAAGGGAATGTTTTCGGGAGAGAAACAAAGCCATTATGGTCGAGATCGATATAAAAAAGACCTTCGATTCAGTATGGCTCGAGGAGCTAATATTTAAACTTATACAACTAAAAATTCCTATTTAATGAGATTAATCAAATCTTATGTTACAAACAGGCAATTTTTCATAAAAGTAAATGAGCATCTTGCTGGACCCTACCCTGTCCAGGATGGAGTTCCGCAAGGCTCAGTGCTATCACCTTTGCTTTATTCTCTATTTATCCAGGATCTTTCAACTTCCCCAAACCTAGTAACTGCTATGTACGCCGACGACACCTGTTTTGTAGCAGCTGCAAAGAACTCATACACCGCACTTAATATCATACAAACGTATATAAATACACAAATACTGCCCTACTTTAACAACCAGAAACTAAACATAAATTCCTCCAAAAAAGAGTATTTGTTACTCAGGAGGATCGCTAGGAAAGACAGCTCATTGCAATCCCAACTTTGTGTAAACGGACACGTTATTTCCCCGAGCAGCACCTTAAAATATCTAGGTTATACAATTCAAGGTAACACAAACGCTAGCGCTCACATAAGCAACCAGATACACAAGGCCAAGAGTGCAATGAGCAAACTTTACCCTCTCATATGCAAACACAGTCAACTCACCACTCACAATAAACTACTTATTTACAAACAAATCATTAGACCCATATTAACATATTCAGCCCTACTTTATTACACAGGAACCAAACACAACTTTCACTCTTTGCAGATGGTACAAAACAAGTGTCTTAGAATGACAATAAAACATAATACAACCGACCCAAAATTTCCCAGAAATTCCTGGTTGCATGACAAAGCCGAAACGCCCACCAAAGACTTCATCACTAAAATATCTACAAATTTTTACAATAATTGTCTCTCAAATAATCCTCGAAAAGCTCTCAAAGACGCAAATTGCGCAGGAGACATCCGAGATAGTGGGTGTAGACTTCTGCATGGATCGCTAATTACATAAACCCATACTTCAATGAAAAGGGGAATATTCAGGGCGGCACAAAACCAAACTGACTACCTCCAACTTCCCCAAACATATAACTAACTAAAATCAACGTCTGAAATGCTGCCACCCCAAATCTAAACAACCCCCTGTCAATTATTGAGACCCTGTTTTTCAGCTGCTTTTCAGGGAAAACTCAGCCGAAAGATTCTAGGAACCATAACTACGCCGGGAACAAAGTTAGTTAAATGAACAAAATTTTTGGACAATGCTGCTACCGCAAGGAGCCTTACAACTTCATTCAGACGTACGCCGACAGCATGAAGAGAGCCAGACCACCGGCACTTCTTTATGCTCTCTGTAATTGTTGGTAAACAAAATATTTTAATAAAATCCTTTTTAATAATAATAACTAAAAATTAAGTTGTGTATGTCTGCTCGAAGAATAGCATTCCAGTCGTCCGTGAGAGCTAAAAATAGAGTTTCGGATTATTCCTCGCTGGAGCATTTCCCATACATGTTTTATGGGATTGACATCCAGGGACTGCGCCGGCCATGGCAAAGCATCAATACCGCGCTCATCGAAGAAGTCCATTGCGAGTCTGGAAGTATGCGGACGAGCATTATCGTGAATAAACAAAAAGCCAGGATCTACAGCTGCTGCATATGGAATGACAATTGGTTGTAGGATGGTATCACGGTATGAAATACCCGTCATAAAACTGTCCAGTAAAACGAGATCAGTTCTTTCGCCAACAGTAATACTTCCCCAAACCATAATTGTTCTGCCTTGATAAGAATGATCTTCTTGGGCAAATGCTAAACTGTTTATACGGCCAAACACGTACTCGTCTCGAGTCTGGATAAAACCCAAATCGAGATTCATCACTAAATAGCACGTTAGCCCAATTGGCGTTTATCCATCAAATGTGTTCTTGAGCCGACACTAGGCGAGCTCCTAGACTTTCTCGCGTTAGTGGAGGAACTCTTAATGGGCGCCTGGCACGTAGGCTGCTCTCATACAATCTACGACGCTCTGTAACAGCCGACACTTCCACTTGGTGAACCTCTGAGAGTCTAATTTGAAGCTCAGGAGCAGTAACATTTCGATTTCTTCTAGCAGTCAACTGCAAAAAAAACGGTCTTGTCTCGGGGTAGTGATTTGACCACGACCCCTATGTATTTCCACTACATCACCTACTTCGCTATATTGGCGATGTAACCGTGAAATAACGCTTTGATTGTACCAATTTGTCTAACAACGTCTACTTGACACATCCCAGCTTTAAGTAGACCTATAGCCCGCATAATTTAATCGCGAGTTGAATGACTTCTTTCCATGATTGCTAACACTATATCCGTCTTTCACAAACTGTCAACTCCACTGACCACAACAATTAATAACCAGAAATCCATGATCAATACTAACAAAGCTCATTAAAAATCACATACAAAAAAAAACGAAAAATATTTAAAAAAAGTGAAAAATTATAAACAGTACACAGTGACATATTTTTATTTCTATTTCGAGGTACAATAATTGATTTTTTTACATTTTCTCCGACTTTACCTACAATATCCCTAGATGATAAACACCTTGTCGAATAAATAAATCCAAAGTACAAATCAATAAAAAACTTTAACACATACGTAGTTGCTTACACAGCAAAAGTAACCCAAAAACGTAAGAGGAAAATTTACTGTAAACAAGGGAGACGTGTCCGTCCAAGGGACAGACGTGGTTCGTTCGCGAAAGGTGTCGGATTTTTTTCCCTCATGCGTAGGGACAAAATAGCGTTCCCTATCACCCTACGCGAGTAAGTATATCAGTTCGTGTATCTAACTAGTCGAGGTGATATTTAGATATCATCGGCGGTACGGACTGCCCCCTCCCCTCAGACAAGACCCGAGAAAGATTCCGGAAGGTGAATCATCGTAAACTACGGGCGCGAGAGCTTGAAACTCCCGATTAGTCGTTTGCGTCGCGTTCTTTGGGCCCTCAAACGCCAGTAATCCAGTCTCTCGGCCCTAGCGCTGAAACCTGAGGAAACGGACGCTCTGTAAGTTTTTGAAATTTTATTTCTATTAGTGGGAAACTAGTTTTTTTTCTGTCGTAATTGGAGATTCTATGGGCATATTCGTACTGTACGCACTGAACCCTAACCTCAAGTATTAGGCGGGTGATATAAGAAGTTAGGTTAGTGACGATCTATTCGTCGAGATAGAATACAGGGATCTATCCCTGGGAGTAGAAAAACCTCTCACCCCCGACTATTTGGTTCAATTTGTATTTATTGAGATACTATTATACTTTAAAAATAAGTGCTAATTTTTTTTATCGAAAAACTGGTTTTTTCATTATTGTAATATTTTTTAGGTAGAATAGGAAAAATGGTACTCTTGATTATCGTGACAACCTTATGTAGGCTATCGGGAACAGATTCTTGTTTTTTTATTGAATTGTTAATTTTATTTATCACATTGAACAGTTGTTGTGGTCATACATAATTTCGTATCCCCGGGTAACTAACAGGTTGCGTCAAGGATACACATAATAAGTCGAAGGTCGCAAGTCGGCGGAATCATGTTTCACGAGTAATTTCAATTCTGTTTTTTTGATGACGCCTGTGCAATCACGGATTTATTTTCAAGTAACTTTTACGTCTGAGTGAGCTAACTAAAAGAATATTGCGCTAGGTCATTCCCTAGTATACAAAGAGTACGAAACAAGCTTAAACCCCGGCCTGACATTCGACCGTCGCGCGGTACTCTTAAGTGTTCATTTAAAGATTGTTCAATATGAACACATTGTTCATTCAAATATTTTCAATAGGAAATACTTTGTCATTTAAATACTTTCCAATAGGAATACAGGGTTCATTTAAATATTATTCAATAGGAACACATTTTTCATTTAAATATTTTCAATAGGAAATACTTTATCATTTGAATATTTTCCCATTAGGAGTACAGGGTACATTTAAATATTATTAAATAGGAATACTTTGTTAATCTAATTTTTTTAATAGAGTTACATTTGTTCATTAGGTAAACGTAAGAGGACGAGATTGTTTAGCCTATCCTTAGTTAAGGGTTATAATCTATGTTATTGTCGGTAATATAGATGTAATGATGAGTGTAAATAAATTATGAAAGCGATTAATGGAATTGGGACAACCTGTATCATATAAAAAATGAAATAATATTTCTTCAGTTATTTCGTAAAACCAGGTGATTGGAAATTATAACGTAAGCTATTTCACTTCATTGTAGAACCATAATTTAAGACAAAAAAATAGAGAAATACATTAACTCATGTATGGAGTCGCAAACTCAGCGACACACATATGGACTTGTGTCGACAAGTAACCAAAAAAATTAATGAAGAGGGGAAAATATGGAACCCATCGATGGGGAATGGAAAAATTGGATAGAGTTAGAGTGGGTCTAGCGGGCGTTGTGGAACCACGCGGAGTTTACGCGACCAGCGCAAATCACTAGCAAAAGTGATTGCTCCTTATGTTCGTTAAAAGAAAAATCAACGTCATTTATCAGATTTAGTTTTTTTCTTGTTTTGTTGTGTGCATATTCTTTGAGTCAATCGCACCACACTCCACGTCTGAGAGGAAGATATTTCGTCTCCGGTGAGTCAATTAATAATTTTATTTAACAGAGTAACCAATATTTGAGGGGTTTACACGTAGAATTAGGAAATATAGAAATTGACTAAAAGTCGTCATATTATATAAACTAATAACTTTTCAATACTTCGCTTCTCGCTGTCGACGGCACATAAACTATCAATCAGATCGTCGGGGTAGTTAGTTTACTTAAGGGGTAGAATAGATGGTGTATTGCTTAGTCTCGCCACCAAATATCATAAAAAGGCAATTAACAGGAGAACCCGTAAGTGGCGATATTTTGCAACTGCCACAAAAGAAATTTATCTCAATATCATTTAAATAAGATCTAGGGATGAAATACCAATTATCTTAAATGTTTGTAAGGTTGGTATATAAATCTATCAAATAAACCGGGCGCAAATTTTAAAGAAATTCAGTCGATCAGACAATCTCAGGCAGTTTAAGTCCATTCATGTTAATTTAACTTATAAACTGGCATTTAGCGGATTCTTGAATAGAGAGAGGAACTAATCCTCAGGAGTTCATGTTATTTGGTGTAATTTGAAGTATATTTATTTTCCAAAGAAATATAATTTAAAGTATTATTTCAATTTTTGTCTATATATTATTACTATGTTCAATTTTACCAAAGGTCAATTAAACTGTAATTTCCCCGATTTTATAAATTGTATTTTATGAGTCAATTGCTAATAAGCTAAACTGTCAACTTTCTATAGTTTTGTTTTGTTTGTTATTAATTGTAATTAATAAGTTTTGTTCCACTCATCTTTTCTAAATTATAAATCTTTTGTTCGAATTTGGCAACCGAAATTTAAATTAATTTCTGATTTCGTTAATTATGAATTGTGACTAACTTATAACGGAATATATTTATTAAGTGACCTCGGCTTTTCATTCAAAGTCACTCTAGCTTCAACTCTACAAGTAGAACAAATAGAGTCCCCAAAATTAAATCCTCGTATTGTAAATCGAGGTCGAACTTCAAGCTCTTTTGGGAAGAACAGCCTTAGTCCGCTCAAAAGTATTAATTCTTCTTGTGTTGTTTGATAGTGACAGAAACTATAGGCAACTGGTGCATTGGCAGAGGTAAAACTTCCCTCAAATAATCATAATTATTATTAAAACTAACGAAAAGGGATTTAACGACCCAAGCAGCGTTACATAGAGGCAAATATTGTGCTGAGTTGAATCTGTTTTATTCGCTCCCGCATCCAGATTCCTCCCTATAGGTGTCTCTGTTGATATTCCACGCACGTCACCGACCGAACCAACCTGGTCCTGGCGGATGATTAAATCCAGGCAAATCCCACGAATTCCTGCGAGAGAGACCGGGCGCATTTGACAGACTCGTCGAGGGTTTATTACGCTAATAAATAAGCAAGCGATTATTACACACACAAAATAAAGTCTTTGTCCTTAGCGCTAGAGTAATATTAACTTATTTAATGTAACATGTACTATCCACCTACCGACACATTTTGGATCCTCTCCCATGATTGGCTTATGATCTGGTGTAAATGATTCTGGTCCACAAATATCAGATTTGATTCCAGCTTTCTCAAAAGACGGACACAATTCAACCGCCTTTTTCCAATGTTGATCAAATATGGCCATGTCCAGTTCGTAGAGATGGAATTTATCTTCTGGTAACTGAAACAGTGAATTATTATAGAAAATATTCGCAAACTTTATTTTGGAAATTAATTGGTTGATTATCCAATGCACCTGCGATAGTTTTAAATTAATAAAGAACTTAAAATGTCCTCATAAGGTGAATTCGTTGTATGAAACACTAACGGCAGGTGTAATTTAATTAAATTCTGACTGAACGATGGAATAAAACAATATAATTTGTTTAAAACTTCATTTAATTGAACTAATGTTCAACTTAAACTGGTTGATGCATTCCACTAACACAGTAGCTTTCTCAAAACGAATGAAGGTATAATATTAAAATGTTTTAATACGTACAGTGCATTAATACAGAATTCTATTTACTAATATTAACAAACGTATTGAAAGGAATTACCTGGGAATTCATTCACTACAAACATTCCTAAGCTATCTTCTAGGTAAAAAGATTTAATAAAGGAGAGTGATTGATATCTATTTGGTCGTTAAGAAGGTTACCTGAATAGTAATTTTTGTTATTCTCAAGGGCGTCTAATAAATTTAAACTAAAAGATTTACCAACTACATGTAGAATTTCGTAATTTGGGTCGAAAGTGTGTTGGCTTTCTAATAAATGATTTGTATAGTTAGAATCTAATTTTTTGTTGTCGTAGCTACGTTTGTGTTCGAAATTCTAGTTTTAAAATTTCTAAAAGTTTTTCCGATATAAATTTTATCACAGTTGTCATTACCTCATTTTAATTTATAATCTCCTGATTTGTTTAATTTTAAAGATTTAGATTTATTATTTTTAATGAGTTTGGATAAATTGTAATCAGTTTTAAAGGAAATATTCATGTTTAAAGTTTCTAATAATGATTTAATTTTTAAGGATGCACCTTCTATTCTAAATATTGTTCATTCAAACGTCGATTTTCAGTTAAAAATTCAACGGAATTAATTAATAATATTCAAAATTTAATACTACCTCATAATTCTAAATTCATATCGTTCGATGTAACAAATCTATTCCCTAGTATACCTCCTAAAGAAACTATAACTCTTGTTGATAACATGCTCACATACAATAATGTTAATCCTATAATTTACTCTGATATCATTACTTTATTAAAAGTGTGTTTGAAGCAACATTTCAATGGAGAGGTTTATAGCAGTAAAGATGGCTTGATTATGGGCAACCCCCTCAGCCCCCTACTAGCCAAAACATTTTCATGGATAATATAGAAAAAATAATTCATGAACACCCCCTTAGTAAAAAAATTATGTACTGGCACCGATATGTGGACGATATTTTAGCTTCATCGGTACAAATAGACAATTAGAGAGCTTCATTACTGACAAACTCAATTCACAATAATATCAAATTTACCGTAGAGCTTGAACAAATTAAGTCTATAAACTTTTTAGACCTCACAATTTCAAATATAAATAATAAACATTATTTTTCTATATTTCATAAACCATCACATACAGATATTACAATTCATAATAGTTCGGTCCACCTATTCAGTCATAAACTAGCAGCTTTCAATAGTATGATACACAGACTCTTAACAGTCCCATTAAATAATAATAATTCTAACAAAGAATTAAATATCATGAAACAAATAGCAGTTAATAATAATTACGATCCAAATTTAATTGACAATATCATAAATAAAAAGATGAAAAACAGACTTTAGAACAAGTATTCCCTTCTGATATAAATAATAATAAACAATTTAAAAGTTTAACATACTTTGGAACACCATCCTTGAAAATTAAATCATTTTTAGGAACTTTAGACATGAATATTTCCTTTAAAACTGATTACAATTTATCCAAACTCATTAAAAATAATAAATCTAAATCTTCAAAATTAAACAAATTAGGAGTATATAAATTAAAATTTGGTAATGACAACTGTGATAAAATTTATATCGGGAGAACTTTTAGAAATTTTAAAACTAGAATTTCGAAACACAAACGTAGTTATGACAACAAAAAATTAGATTCTAACTATTCAAATCATGTATTAGAAAACCAACACATTTTCGACCAAAATTTTGAAATTCTACATGTAGTCGGTAAATCCTTTAGTTTAAATTTATTAGAGGCCCTTGATATTAACAAAAATAAATATTCAGGTAACCTTCTTAACGACCAAATAGATATCAATCACTCTCCTTTATTAAACCTTTTTACCTAGAAGATATCTTAGGAATGTTTGTAGTGAATGAATTCCCAGGTAATTTCTTACAATACCTTTGTTAACATTAGTAAATAGAATTGTGTATTTATGCACTGTATATATTAACATATTTTTATATTACACCTTCATTCGTATTGAGAAAGCTACAGTTTAAATTGAACATTAGTTCAAATAAATGAAGTTTTAAACAAATTATATTGTTTTATTTCATCGTTCAGTATGGATCTTCATAAAGTAAAAGCCTCATCTAATCAAATTCTGACTCGTCAACCGATGCTAAAGCCACATCGTTCAGTTCATTTCTCGATTATGTTAATATATCGTCAACTTATAAGGATGTTGGGTCTCCTATAAACCACGTATGCATTAAACAGCCATCCAAAAACAAACCAAACTCTTCAGGATTGTTTCAGTGGGATCCAGCACGGTGGAATCAGATTGGAGTCGATCGCTTTAATCTTCTTTAAAAATGATATTCGCTTTTGTTCATTGAATATGTTTTTGGAACACCTGATATCTGACCTCAATAATAAAAACAATGTTTGATACCATAAAGAAGGGCGGTAAACTGTTGAACATATTGAACTTTATTTTCGAGGAGAACATCTACGGGATCTGTCAAGGATTCGAATATTTCCTGTAAATCCGAGCAATACTCGAAATCACCTGGTACATTAATGTCTCCTTGCTGTCTGTTGTCATGTCTCGCGGGCCAGTGGGATGGTGGGGATCTTGGCTTGACTGTTCAGACCAAGAGGATAGAACCTCATTCAAAACCTAAATTCAAAGTGAAAAAAGAATGCGTGGCTATAAAGAAGAGTAGTCCTTACTGGTTTCGATCTTGGAGCACCAGAGGAACTCCATTGTACAAAGCCCCTTACCTCTACATGCAAGGCTCTGCAGCGGTTGACCGTAATGACCGTAGCTTCTCGTCCATTTATGGACACAGAAAGAAAAACAACCACCGGAAAAGTAGTGGAGAGAACCTCCACCTCTTCATCCAGGCACCTCACAAAAGGAAGAAGGCCGAATGGCACAAATATCGTATGCTGTTCGACCTCCCAAAACTAGGAGAACCGAGCGGCATAGTCGACCCACTGAGGAAGGGTCTCAGTGGAGCAGAGATGCGGAAATACCTGCGATGGCCCAATCGGGGAATATCCATTGAAGAAGCCAGGAAGGAGGTTCTTTAGCGCCCAGCCCCCCTAAGGAATCACCAACAGGGAAATGCCTACCCGATAAGGAAATTCCAAAAGAGAAGGCAGCTCTCTCTGGTGGAAGAGTTGTACCAGATTAAGGAGAAGGGGATCCACTTCTCAGGAATTCATTTCCACTGTGGAATGATCCTGGTGAACGGTGGGTCCCAAGTATCGGCAGACTGGCGCTCATAATGTCAGCGCCGAAACTAAACTCTTGGGGAGGACCCGAATTGGTGGCTGGAAGTAAAGACGACATCCCAACTCCCGTCACCATAACGGTGTTCTTCCCAAAAAGCCATGACATGACATTGGAGAAGATCCTCCAAATTGTCGAGGTTCAGAACTCCAGCCTCACTACTGAGGCTTGAAAGATCCTAAACTCCAAAAAAGAGGGAAAGGGAACTATCCTCACGATTGTGATCGATCACCAATCTGGGGAGGCTCTGAAGGTAAAATCTAAGCCGTAATTTTTCTACTTACATCTTTAATTACAACTGGGTTTGGTTCATAACCTCCAAATAAAATCGAATCGCCTTGTGGTCTTAAATAAAGACCGCCATCGTGATCTCGAATACTTGGCATACCTTTAGATTCCGGTATAGAACCTGTTACTACAAATGAGTGCTTCATCGGCGTTAAAGGTATGTCAAGGCCTACCATTTGGGTGAGTTTTCGTGACCATACACCAGCGGCGTTGACTATAACGTTCGTTTTTATCGTACCAACAGGCGTTTCAATCCCCACGACTTTCTTTTCGTTATTGGGTGTTGGAACTGTTAGAATTTTTGTAACTGGAGTTTCTTCGAAAACCATTCCTCCTCTATTTTTAGCTCCTTTCAATAAAGCAGAGCAATACATTGAAGGATCGCAATAGCCGTCATTTGGAGACCAAAGAGCTCCGTAGAAGGATTTCGGTTCTAAGATGGGTGATAGTTTTTGAGCTTCTGTAGGGGAAATTATATGACTTTCCAAATTCAGTAAATGTCCAAGTGTATGCAATCTTTTGTATTCTTCTAGTCTTTCCTGAAAGAAGATTGAATTGAAAAAATTTCTAATGCTTCAATAAATTTATAAATGTTTAGTTTACGTTTATAGCATTAAATTTAATTATGATACCACAGCTATATATTACTTTTTGGCCCAACCTTTTTATATGCGAGAAAAGTATTGGTTTACCCCAAAAAAAGTTGGAATTTTGAAAATCTTTTTTGAGTTATGTTTACGTTTTCTTTCAATAACTACACGAAAAAACGGTTTTTAGAAACAAAAAACGGTTTTAAAGATTAAAACTAACTTTTCCGCATCATAAATTGTGACTTGTATACACTTCGGGGGATGTATCGTGCTAACAAACCGAAATTTGTCCAAAAGTAACCAAAAATGTAGTGCTAACAAACTTAAATTTTTCCAAAAATGACAAAAATATCGTACTTAAAGTACTATAGCACCTGTTGTACTGGCTCTGGTGAGCTTAAAATCAATAGGGTTCATCTGTGAAGTGTCTTGAATAATATTCAATCATAAAATTGGTGACTTGATGAACGCCGGAGGCTGTTACGGGCTAACAAACTGAAATTTATCAAAAAATGACTAAAATGTCGTACTTCTAGTACCATAGCACCCGTTGTGCTGGCTCTGGTGAGCTGAAAATCAATAGGGTTTATCTGTGACATGTCCTTAACAATATTCAATCATAAAATTGGTGACTTGTTGCACTCCGGAGGCTGTATCGTACTAACAAGACATGTAACGAAAAGTGGCCGACGACAACGACGACGACGACATACACACAGGATTTTTTTTCTAAAAACCGTTTTTTTGGGTTGTTGTTGATGGAAAACGTAAAAATAACTCAAAAAAACTTTTTTTGGGGTAAACCAATACTTTTCTCGCATATTAGATAGGTTGGGCGGAAAAGTAAAATCCTGTGTGTCCTCGTCGTCGTCGTTGTCGTCGGCCACTTTTCCATACATGTCTTGTTAGCACGATACAGCTTCCGGAGTGCAATGAGTCAGCAATTTTATGATTGAATATTGTTGTCATGTCACAGATGATCCCTATTGCTTTTCAGTTTACCAGAGCCAGTACGACGGGTGCTATGGTACTTGAAGTACGACATTTTGTAATTTTTTGAGAAATTTCAGTTTGTTAGGACGATACAGCCTCCGGAGCTCAACAAGTCACCAATTTTATGATTGAATATTATTCAGACCATCTCACTGATGAACCCTATTGATTTTCAGCTCATCGGAGCCAATACAACAAGTGCTACAGTACCTTAAGTACGATATTTTTGTCATTTTTGGAGATGTTTCAGTTTGTTAGCACGATACAGCCTCCGGAGTATATACAAGTGATCAATTTTATTATTGGATATTATTCAGAGCGTCTCAGATATTAACCCTATTGATATTCAATTCAGTAAAGCCAGTACAACGGGTGCTATGGTACTTGAAGTACCAAATGTTCGTCATTTTTGGAGAATTTTCAGTTTGTTAGCACGATACCGCCTCCAGAGAGTATACGATTGATCAATTTTATGATTGAATATTGTTCACAGATGTACCATATTGATTTTTAGTTGACTAGAGCGAGTACAGCGGGTCCTATAAATCCAGATATACTGAATTTTTGGAGAAATTTCTGTTTGTTAGCACGATACAACCCCCGAAGTGTATACAAGTAACAATTTTATGATAGAATGTTATTCACGGCCACAGATGCGGAAAAGTTAGTTTTAATTCTTAAAACCGTTTATTTTAATTTGCTATAATATGTGAATTAAAGAATACGTTCAAAACTATGTTGTATTATTTTTTTTTATTTGTTTAGGCATCCCCCAAACTATGGGTTTATTTTAGGCGCAAGCAAGAAGTAGCAAACGAAGACAGAATAACATTAGCTGTAGCAGGATTTGAAAATACTCAGGAAAAAAGACAAGGGCAACCAGAGAGGAGAGAAAAAGTTCAGAGACCCGATGATTTCATAAACAAAAGTTCTCTAAGATGTTATCTTTGCTCAGCTGCACCCAAACTTCGTCATGGTCAACGAATAAGAGGAAAGAAATTTAGCTAAAGGTTGTTGTTACCGATGTTTGAGATATGGTCACATTGTTCTACGGTGCAGAGTCAAAGTGAGTTGCCAGAAATGTAAAGGACATCATGCCACGATCATGTTTTTTAAATATGAAAAGAAGTAACCTGAACAGACAAAGATTAATGCAGTTATGACAGACACAGAAAGAGAAGAACAAAACTTGTCAAGCCGCTCAACTTTATGCATATCACCCGCTGACTTTAATAATACAATAAAATATTACGAACGCATTGATCCAATCTCTTCGAAATAATACAAAACGAACGGGGAATTGTAGTATTGAAGTGGTACTGTTGGTATCAACAAATATATAATTGATGACGTGTATAATTTTTACGATGTTTCACAATTCAACTCACTGCTTTGATTATTATGTACATTCCCGTCAGCAAATTATTTCAATTGATAATGAAACGTTTAAAAATATCAGTTAATCAATAAAACTTTAAAATATATACCGATGTTCTCGCGATAAAGATTCCTCCATTTTGAATCCAACCAGTATGAATTCCCGTCTCTTCTTCTAGACTTGCTAAAAGATCTCTCGTCTTTTTTAACATTATATTGTCTACATCGGTGGCTCTTAAACTCCATACTAAAGCGCCACTGTGCCATGTTGTTCCAGATGTTATTTTATGTTTTTCTAATAAAATGGCGTTTACTCCTCGTTTTGTTAGATGGTACAACGCACTGCAACCTATAACTCCGCCACCTAGAAAAAATTGTAATACATAGATAATTTAATATAGATAGTATATTAAGTATCAAGAACGGTAAGGGTTGTTTACCCTTAACGTTCGAGATGCTTATACCATTTTTTGCGCGATGGTATTGAAATAAATTTCAAATAAAAATATAAATATTCTTATTTTTTTTGTTCCTTTTGTGTAATGAATGAAGTAATATATTATTTACGACCACTTAAATGTATGTAGGGCTAAGACGTCGGTAAGTAATCTACTTACCGATGTCTGAACGGTAAATAAATAACTTACCGACGTGTTGGACTTAAAACCAGTAAACACAACCTACCGTCATGACAACCCACGCTGTAAATAAACAAAAAAGATCGATCGCGCAAAAAATAATATTACTTTTCCGCCCAACCTATCTATATGCGAGAAAAGTATTGGTTTACCCCAAAAAAAGTTGGAATTTTGAAAAAAATGTTTGAGTTATTTTTACGTTTTCTATCAAGAACAACACGAAAAAATGGTTTTTAGAAAAAAAATCCTGTGTGTATGTCATCGTCGTCGTCGTCATCGGCCACTTTCTGTTACATGTCTTGTTAGCACGATACAGCCTCCGGAGTGCAACAAGTCACCAATTTTATGATTGAATATTATTCATGACATCTTATAGATGAACCTTAGTGATTTTCAGCTTACCAGAGCCAATACAACAGGTGCTATAGTACTTTGAGTACGACATTTTTGTAATTTTTGGAGAAATTTCAGTTTGTTAGCACGATTCAGACTCCGGAGTACATACAATGGCCAATTTTATGAATGGATATTATTCACGGCATCTAAAATATGAACCCGATTGATATTCAGCTCAATAAAGGCAGTACAACGAGCGCTATGGTACTTGAAGTACCAAATTTTTGTCATTTTGGAGAATTTTCAGTTTGTTAGCACGATACAGCCTCCACAGTGTATAAAATTAAGCAATTTTACGATCGAATATTGTTCAGGGCATCTGACAGATGAACCTTATTGATTTTATGCTCACCAAAGCTAGTACAACGGGTGCTATGGTACCTGAAGTGCCACGATACAGTCTCCGGATCGTATAAAAGTGACCAATTTTATAATTGGATATTTTTCAAGGTATCTCACAGATATAACCTATTGATTTTCAGCTGACTAGAGCGAGTACGGCGGGTCCTATAAATCCAGGTATACTAGATTTTTTGTTATTATTGGATAAATTGCGGTTTGCTAGCACGGTACATCCCCCGAAGTGTATACAAGTGACAATTTTATGATAGAATATTGTTCAGGGCATCTCACAGATGCGGAAAAGTTTGTTTTAATCTTTAAAACCGTTTATTTTCAAATATGTTTAGTCCTGTTCTAATTTCTTTGTTCTTTTTTTTCATAGCAATTGGGCAGTTCAAAAACTGAAATAAATCCTTTCAACTCTAGAGAGGTTATGAAAATATTACAAGATATGAAATTAAGGACAATAAAGAAAAAATAGAAGAGCCCGTTTTTAAACAACTTAAAAGATATAAGAAGTCCCGAGATAAAAAAAAACATAGAAAAGAAAGAAGATATTAAAAGTAAAACCAGGAAAGTCAGTAGGTAGATGTAAAGGAGTTAGAAATCGAAAATGTGATTAGTTAAGTTGAAGAAAAAGACGAAGATCCAAACGAATTTGAAAATACACAAAAGAAGCCGAAGAATACATGGAACAAGTTGAAAATGAGAGTACCTTTGAAGATAAACCAGCCATTCTTGTTAACGATTTTGTTTTAAGGCCAGGCAACGAGCCGTTCATTACATAGGACAAGTACTAAAATTAAAAGAAGATGGGTTGATGGAGGTCAGATTTTTAAGAAAAAAATGGTTCTAAATTTACTTTCCCCATTACCAGTGATATCGCGCATGTCAATCCTGATAAAGTAGTGCGCGTGCTAGCATCACCATCTTCCAGTTCAACCTCAAGAGATATTTTTCAATTCGACGTTGATATTGAGAACTACAACTTCGGTTAAGGACTGTTTGTAATTGTAACCTTTTTTCACGATTTTATCACAAGTGTATTAGTTAAGACATACTTTGTTTAGTTTGAAAAATGTTATCTTTCATTTAACAATAAATAGGAACGTCCAGTTATTATTTCTGACTTTACCAATGTTAATTTAGGTTTATATTAAAAAGAAAACTTGCATTTGTAATAGATAATAAAGGTTTGCAAAAAATGCCATAACTTTCTTATTTTTAAAGATATCTCCAACATTTTTACAACAAAGGAAAAGCAATTTCTTAATGAATTTAAACGCCCTTATTATTTACCACGCCATTATAAGTATTGTAGTGCTTTTCTTATTTATTAAAACGTGTTTATTACGGGTGGGATAAATTTATACACTCGGTTGGTTCACTTACTTAATTTATTTATTCACTACACTATTCACTAATTATGTACACAGTATATTCACTTGAACTAATTTATATAAACACTTCACTAATTTATATTCACTTATTTACAGTTTATCTCACAATGTCAAATTATAAACTAAACTGAACTGCTGGTCGGTCCTTTATATATATATATTAGTGCCCTTTTTACTAGATAATTCTAGATTGCGGCTTATACAAAAACAATTGGCTCTCGCATTTTCTACATAAGACTGGTCACAAAAACAATATCTAGATAAGATAGTCACAATCGTAAACAGTTCTAAGAAATCCCTGCACATCCGTCATAACTTTCATACATGGCTTAGACAGAGTCGGATTCTGGGACTATACCAGTGTGATGTTTCGTAACTTACCCCCTCCTTAAATGGCAGTTCCTCCTGGAACTTGCCGAGACTGGATATTTGAATCGGCAACTGGCCCCATTTCTACACGTTCCGATCTTATGGAAATAGCAGGGCACCGTCTTCATCGGATACTGATGACGGGGGTTGTAGCTGCAAATTAATATCTGAACACCGGTATCTCGAAAGATAACCTCCACCATGTTCCTGATAACTCGCCAATCCAACTGGTTACTCGCTATCTTAGGCATAGCCAGTTTCTTCATGCTGCATTCTAACACATGGTCTCGGAGGTTTCGAAGTGCTTCCCACACTTCGCGGTAGGTAGATCGATCTTTAAATTCATTTTTAGTTACCACGTAGAAGACGTACCGCGAATTATGTTTCAGTTTCAGTGTCTTGCCAGGGGCTGGAATCTGGTCTTCAAGTTTTTCTAATTGCCCGAACTTCTTTCGAAATACGGTTGCCAACCCTCGTGCGTTCTTGATACGGGCGGGGATGTTGTATGCCAGTGAATAATCTTCCGGGAGAGTGAACAAATCTTGTTGTTGTTCCGAAGTGACTCCATATCTAGCTTTCCCGGTACCTCCATACGCGCCCATAAATTCATCGAAGGTGGGGTCAGACACATCTCGAATAAGGTTTACTCCTTCCTCTATGTCATGGTCTTTCTCCTCGTCGGGTTGTGTAACCATACTTTGTCCCCTTCTTTGAAACCGCCTTCTGTGGCCTGCGTGTCGTACCGACTTTTCATTCTGTCGCTGGCAACTTGAAGATTTGTTCGAACTAATTCATGAAAATCATTCATCCTTCTTCTCAATTGGATTGCGTAGTCTTCGCCTGCTAGATCTTCTCCAGGCCGGCAGCCAAATTCCAGGTCACAAGGAAGCTTCATTTCACGTCCAAACAGGATTTTCGCCGGTGTTTCACCCGTGGACTCATTGACGGCAGATCGATAAGCCAATGCGAATAGGAAAAAATACTGGTCCCAATCTCTCTGATGGCTGGATTCTGCTTTGGACAGGTATTTTCCAACAGTCCTGTTCATTCTCTCGACCATTCCATCTGACTGTGGATGTAATGCTGTTGTCCTGGTCTTCTTCATTCCCAGCTTGTCGCAAATCTCCTGGAATAGATGGCTTTCAAAATTTCTTCCCTGGTCACTGTGGACTTCCAAGGGTATTCCATACCGGCTGATAAATTCCTTCACCAATACATCCGCGACAGTTGTGGCCTCTTGGCTCGGGATGGCGTAAATTTCCACACACTTTGTGAAATAATCCATTACAACCAGTATGTACTTGCTACCATTTTCTGTCGTCGGAAATGGTCCAGCGATATCTAAAGCAATCCTTTCGAAAGGGCTTCCAACATTATACTGTTTCAAAGGTGCCTTTCTCTTGCGATGTGGTCCATTACTCGTAACACAAGTCGTACATACCTCACACCAGTCCTTCACATCGTCGGAGCTGTTCATCCAATAAAACCTTTCACGGGCTCGCTGAAGGGTGTTCTTCACTCCCAGATGACCTCCCGACGACTGTCGTGTAACTTCTTCAGTACCTCAGCTACTCTTGTTTTCGGGATAACTAGCTGTCTCCTCATCACAGAACCATCATCGTTTTCAAGGACTCTTTTTAAAGCCCTTCTTCCAGAACAAGAGAGTCCCACTGAGCCCAATACGCCTTGAGTATTGGTGAAAATCTTGACACTTCTTGCCGATTTTCTTCCTTCCATTGCCGGATCATCTTCAGGTGAGGATCATTCTCCTGATCTTCTCTGATCCTGGTGGGTGACCATTCTTCATTGACTACTGTAATTCTTGAAACTGCAACCTCCTTAGATTTCGACTTGTTGCATCGTGAATAGTCTACAGGGCATGGCCGTCTAGGCAAGGAGTTGGCTTTTTGGATGTTCACCCCTGTCTGATTTCCCCTGTGTCTGGAGTTCTTGGGTTACAGGAGTCTTGGGGCGCTTAGACGGACTGCGTACGTGCTCTAGCTTGCCACACTTCCGGCCTCTTGTCTGCCATGCCTTTCAACAAGTTGATGATCTGGTCAAGTTTGCCATCGTAATCTTCTTCCCGCATGGTCCTACCTTTGTTGTACCGCGAGCCCTTCGTGGCTGCTTTGCATTTAAGAGGTTTTTGGTTTGCAGGAGTCGTAGGATGCTTACACGAACTGCGTGCATGCTCTAACTCGCCACAATTACAACACCTGATTTTATTTGGCTTCTTGTCTACCATTCCTTTCAACAAGTTGACGATCTGGTCATGTCTGTCATCGTCACCTTGTTCCTGTATGGTCCTACCTTTGTTGTATCCCGAAGCCATCGTGGCGCTTCATATTCAAGAGCAGCAGTCAATGCATCCACCAATGTTTTAGGATGAGCTAATCGAAGCGTCTTCTCCATATCGTGGTCACATAAGCCGTCAATAAAGGCCTGGATGCCTAAACATTCCATCAAGTTATCTGGTGCTGATGGATAAGCAAATCGAACTAGTCGGGCAATGTCCAGTTCATACTCTTGAAGGGTTTCGTCACGTTTCCGCCTTCGGTTCTTCAGCTGGAATCTGTACAAATTTTCCAAATGTTCGTGACCATATCGCATGTCCAACCTCTTCTTCAGCTGCTCGAAGTCATCCATTTCTTCGAGCGGTATCGTCTGAAGTACATTTAAGGCATCTCCGCGAAGCGCGATGGTTAAGTTCACTGCCTTCTCCTTATCGGACCAATTATTCACTCTAGCGGCTGCTTCAAATTGTTTCACATAATTGGTCCACGACATTTTTCCATCGAACGTTGGGACCTTGACTTGGGTAAAACTGCCAATTTCTTCAAACTTAGGTAGTGTTTCTGGCTTGCAAGGTTTCGTTTGCTCGGTCTTCTTTTCTTCCTCTGGCGTGCCTCGCGTTCTTGAATCGGCAATCTTTTTCTCTAACTCCTTGATTTTCTCGTCTATCGTTGTAATCTTATTTTCGATTTTCTCGTCCATTGTTGACAATTTATTCTCGATTTTCTCGTCCATCGTTGACATCTTATCCTCGATTTCAGATTTTAGGGACGAAATTTCATTTTCAACGTCAGCGGCAATGTCGTTTTTCATTAATAAGATATCGGCAGATATATCGTTCTTCAAAATAGAAATATCGTTCTTTATAGCCGAAATCTTCTCGTCCATGTTAGCCGAAATATCATTCTTCATAGTAGAAATACCGTTCTTCATATCAGAAATCTTCACGTTCATGTTAGCAGAAATGTTCTCTTCCGTGGAAGAAATCTTCTCGTCCATGTTAGCAGAAATTGACGAGATTAAGGTGGAAGCCTCGTCATTGAATAAAACTGTTTATGGATCAAAGCCGTCATTTTCCAGTGCCACTTTAAGTCTTTCTACTAATTCACTTTTCTTACCGGACGTTTCCAACTCACGATCTTCCAATTCTGCTCTTAATTCCGCCACTTTCAGATCACATAGTCTCTTGGCCATTTTTACGTTGCAATTTATTTATATTACCCCACACCTGATACCAATGTAATGCTTTTGTTATTTATTTAAACCATAAACGAGTGGGATAAATTTTAAACACACGATATGGCTACTTACTAATTTATTTAAACACTAACTCACTAACACTTAAATTATATGTACTTAACTAATCACTTAAATTTAATTTATATGCACACAAACTTAATTATTAATTCATATCAACACTTTCATATTCACTTATTTACTGTTTATTTGTCAAGATCACTTTATCAACTGCCCTGGTCCGCTGATCGGTACTTTTTATATACTAGTGCCTTTCTTACTAGAAAATTCCGGGCTGCGGCTTACACAGTCACAAATAATTGGTTCTGGCCTTTTCTAGATAAGTCTGGTCACAAAAACAATGTTTAGATAAGATATACTCGATAGTCGAAATTGTGTAAAGTGAGTCAGAGCTATCTAATCAACACTTTGGTTAAAGCGCAGTTGCCATATGTATTCTAGAGAGAAATGCTGTATTTTATAAATACACTTCAAATCCATTGTGTCAATATTTCAGGTACAAAAGATGCAATGTAATTAAGTCAATACCAATTTAATATATTTATTTCAAATTTCAAGCAGACTAATAATAATTAGTTTACTTGAAATGTGAAATAAAGTGTTTATGTATATTTCTTGAACGCAAAGTTTGTTGTGAAAAACTCGCCGATTTGACAATGTTGGAGAGTCGCTTCAATGTTCCGGCTTTGAGAACGAGATAGATAGATCGAGCTACGCGAATGAGACAGTGATAGTAAACAGTTATGTGAGGTGTTTATTCTCTTCATGAGCGTAACATCAGTATTTGTGTTGTGGTTTTGTGTGATAAATCGGTTATTATTGGTATTTATTGTAATATTTATATCGGTATATTTAGTGACAATAATGGCGGAGTGTAGCGGTGTTGGCGATAAAAACGGCGTCGTAACAATTTAATTCGGGAAGAAAAAGTCCTCATATTAAATGTGTACGAAGGACTGCGTGCCATGGACAAACAGTTGGGTGTTAGTGACGCTGTGATTAAGTGCAGTTATTTAACTAAAGTTTCTGAGAGTACTATATACAATATTCTAAAGAAATCGCGGGACGGATCTTTGACAAGAGAACGAGGTGAAAACTGTAAACCGGAAAGTAGGGGAAGAAAGAAAATTGTTTTGGACGACCAAACACGGAATGCTATACGTAGGGAAATACATTCTTTTTATTTTAGGAATGAAATCCCCTCGGTAGCTAAATTGAGCAAGGTAATAGAAGCTGATGATACTTTACCAAACATCAGTGATAGAGTTTTGAGACGAACTTTAAAATTATTGAATTTTCGTTACCAAACAAGAAGTAGAAACAGTGCCTTAATTGAACGAAATGACATTGTGGAATGGAGGAGAAATTATTTAAAACAGATACGACAGTTTCGTAACGAAGGACGGCACATATATCATCTTGACGAAACATGGTTAAATGAAGGCGACACTGTGTCAAAAGTGTGGCAAGACATGAATATACGAAGCAATCGACAAGCCTTTATGGAGGGTTTCTCTTCCGGTTTAAAAGCTCCCTCTGGGAAAGGACGTCGACTGATTATCACTCACATTGGCAGCGAGGAAGGATTTGTAGAAGGTGGATTACTAAGTTTTCAGTCCAAAAAAACTGTCGATTACGATGAAGAGATGGATGGTAACCGGTTTGAAACATGGTTTAGATCAATTTTAACAAAGGTAACTCCTGGTTCAGTGATAGTTATGGATAATGCTTCATACCACTCTCGTCGACTGGAGCAAATACCTACTTCAGCTAGCCGCAAGAGGGTTATAATTGATTGGTTAGAGAGTAAAAGCATTCCGCACAACGAGGCAATGCTAAAAGTTGAATTATTATCTCTCGTACGGAAACATAAAAGCAGTTATATTAAGTACGTTGTCGATGAAATGGCGAAAGATTTCAACGTCTCAGTTGTTAGACTTCCTCCCTACCACTGTGAGTTAAACCCCATCGAGCTGGTTTGGGCCCAAATGAAAAATTATGTTGCGAGAAAAAACAGTACATTCAAAATGGCTGACGTTGAGAAACAGTTTGACGAGGCGCTGCATACCGTTACTGCTGAGAGTTGGCGTAAATGTATTCAACACATATTAAAAGAAGAAATAAAGTTTTGGGATTTAGACATACGTGTAGAAGTAATGACGGAACCACTCATTATCGATATAGGAGGAGAAAGCGATGATTCTGAGGAGTCGTCAGGGAGTGATACCGCTTCCAGTTAGTCAGACATTTTACAAGTGACCTCGCAACATACCTATACTTATTGGTAATTTATTTTGGTCTTGACAAACAACTTTTTTTTAGTTTTAGTAGTAGTAAGTTGGAATTGACTTTTAAACATTTTTTTATTTTGTTTTAACTTACTTATGAACAACTTGTGATAAGTTATTATTTCAAATGTTAAAAATTGAAATTCCAGATATTTCAGTATTCGCACCCTTAAACTATGATACGCTCATGGAGTTCACTTTAAATCGGTAGATAACCGATGACGTCACTTTACAGAATTTCGACTATCGACTTTTTTATATACATCTTATTATAGCTCATCCTTAAAAATGTGTATTATTCTTGGTAACACCCTGTATATACATAATGATACCTACCATAATAATTTCGTATTTCTGTTCTCTCAAATTTAAACGCCAGAGCGTACAAGAACATTTTCTATTTATTTTTTATTTAGGACTATTAAGAACCCTTCAAAAATGATGCGCTCATGAAGTTCGCTTCTGCAACTGATTTTATGGACAGTAAGAGCGATGAGTCACTTTACAGAATTTCGACTATCGAGTATAGTCCCAAACAGTTATAAAAACACTGCGTATCCGCCATAATTTTAATTTTCATACTTGGCTTAGACAGAGTCGGATTTAGGGTCTATACCAGTGTGCTGTTTCGTAACACTATGTTATTATAATATAATACCTACATATTTATTCGTTTTGAGAATTGGTAAGCGAATACAGATTTTTTTAACTTAAGCACTTCATTTAGAGAAGTTTTTTAATTTGACTTTGTCCTAAAAACTATTTTTGTTTTGCATTTTTTTATAAATAAAAGTGGTAGGGATATGGCACTGTTCTCTCCAAATCTACACTCATATGGTTTTTCTCTAACTTGAACTCTCTATAACTCGATTTGTTGGCTGTACTTTCATGTTTGGATAGAGGTTCAACTGTACTGTATTCTTCCTACGAGATTTTTGTGAAGGAAATAAAGCAAATTATAAATGTTTTTGTTTAGTTTTATTACATGGTAATTATACATTAGAACCTAGAATAGAATCTTCAATAAAATATTATTAATTTATTTGATGGGAAAGCTCAATTCCATATAAAAAATTGAAAATGAAAACTAACTTTTTTTATAGTAGAAATACGTAGAAATACAGTATACATTCATATTATGAAATACAGGAATAAAAATACAATATAATGATAAAAATGAACACAATAATAAAACGACAACTTAATCAAAATGGTAAAACAAAGAGATAAAAAAATTTTACATGCGTAGCATAAACACTACTAATATAGTACAAAACTATGACAATAAATAAATGACAATTACATCCTTTACACTCAAACGTTTAGCTGAGTCAGGTTGTTATTAAATTGATTAATGGAAATCTGCAAATCATTAAGAGAATTTGTCAGTCGCATGGCTCTAGGCAGGAACAAGTCGAAAGCATAATTGTATCAATGGAATGTGTGCGATGAAAGCTATTTACACGAAATTTACTGGCCAATAATTGATTCAATCTTTTTATCAAGTGATAATGATTTTAATCACAAAAAATAGTAACACCTTTTATCTACTGTTAATGGACTATACACAAAAAGTGGAAACTGCTTGAACAATGTAACAGAAATGGAAATGACAAATTATAATTTTCTTCATTTAACGGTGCTATAAACTCAATCAACGTTTAGTAATAACGTAGTGTTTCAAATTCTACGTTTTTTGACACCAATTATGTCACCGTTTCTTATGGAACCTTCAACGTCAGGAGATTCTCATATCATCATATTCATGCACACTGTTATTTCTGCATTTTTTACTTTATTCGAATTATATATTTTGTAGCTCAGTTCTTTGTCAATCTTTAACTTGTAAACTTGAAAATATCTAATTAAAGTAGTTAGTTGTGTAAATAAAGTTTTTAAAAAAGTAATTTCGAGTATCGATTATAAATCTGGCGCAGTCAGTAGGATATCTAGAATTGTCGCGTATCGAACGTGTCTAATTTTCGTTTCAACGATTAACTAGATATCGAACCGTTGTAATCTGTGATTGGAGGTGTTGGAAGTGGAGAGGCTCTCTAAAAATCGAGAAACCCATCTATTTGAAGACCATCGAAGCCCTTCAAGACGGAGGACGACGAAAGTTGAGACAAGCATCGTTCAACTTTACAAGGACTACGAAAACTCAACAGAGAAAGTGTTTCGTCCTTATAGTTACAGCCAAGGGAATGCTCAAGTTTACCTTAATTATCCTGTAAGTAATCAATAGTATACAATTAATTAATTTGTTCATGTCAGTAGATTCTTTAATTAACGATTTAGAAAATTTAAAAATTAATACTTTAAGTGACCTTCAAGTTTCTAATCAATCGACACGAAAAAATAACGTAAAAATGACGGAATTCAAGGCAGAATACTTAAATTGCGTACCAGAGTTCGATGGAAACCCCAACGAACTTTACCGCTATTTATCTGTCTGCGACTCAATTATTAATACTTTTTATATTAGAGACCAACCCAACCATTTCCAAAACGTATATTTAATTAATTCACTAATTTCCAAACTACGAGGAAATGCTAACATACAAAATGTGACTTCCTGGACATCTCTTAAAGATACACTTTCTCGAAATTTTGCGGACCAAAGAGATGAATCATGTCTTAATCGTGACCTTGTTATGATGAGACAAGGAAACGGTGAGAGACCCCAGCAGTTTTATGACAGAGTGTTAAATATTTTAAACCTTGTTTGTAGTTATATAGATCTGCACGAACAAACATTAGAAAATAAGATACTTAAAAGGGATTTATACAACAACCTAGCTTTGAAAACATTTTTGTCGGGTCTTAAGGAACCTTTAGGAACCACAATCCGCTGCATGAAACCCAAAACCTTGAGTGAGGCATTACAATACGTTCTAGAAGAAGATAATATGCACTACTTTCAAAATCCACAAAATAGAAATTTACCTAGACAACCAATGCCTCAGTCAAGACAACAATTTAAACCAAATTTTAACAATCAGTCTTATTTTAATAATCCTAACAATACGTATAATCGGAACAATTTTAATTCACACACACCGAATAATACTTTTATAACAAGAAACTCATTTCCGACAGGGCCTATACCAATTCAAAGTCAACCAATAAGAAATCAAAATTTTCCAACTAATTCAGTTTTTAATCAGAATAGGAATGTTAACGTTTTTAAGCCGAACCAACAACAAAACCAAAATTTGCCAAGGGCCACCCCTATGAGTATCTCTACGCGTAATACATTTAATAGAGGAGCGAATATTTCGACGCGAAATAATCAAAATTTCTCTCACCCATTCAACCAAAACCAACAAACACGAAATTTTGTGTCGGAAGAACTATTTAACACAGAATGCCAAGAACCTGGTCCCTCTTTTCAAAATTTTAATCCAAATTTTTCCAGTAACAATGTTTGTAACGAAGATTATAATATAAATGAAAATGAAACACTTGATAATGAAAGTTATGACCTAATTGATTTAAACGAAACAGATGTAAATTTTCAATACAAGCCTCGCCGGAGAAATCCGACATAATACCACAAATTATATCATTTAATAACACAAATTCCAGTGAATTACCTTATATAATTTTTCCTGAGCATAATCTAAAATTTTTAATTGATACAGGCTCAACTAAATCTTTTTTAGACCCCAACGTAGCTTATAAATTTTACCCAAAACAAATAAATAATGATCCATTTATAGTTTCAACCGTATTTCAAAAATCAGCCCACAAACACAGTGCCACTGTGACAGCTTCAAAAATTTTTGAACTACCAAAACCAACAAATATAAAGTTTTATTTATTCAAATTTCACAATATATTCCATAGACTAATAGGCCTCGATAACCTAAAATTATTACAAGCTAGTTTAAATTTTAAAGAAGGTTTTCTATCGACACCTTATACAAAAATTCGATTGCTTTATCACCCAACTCAAAACGAATTAAATTTGATAAAAGTATCTCCTCGGTACGAACAAGTAATTAAAGTTAGAACCTCTATACCCAATGGTGAAATAATAATTCCTCATCAAAAAATTCACAATTGTGAAATACCCGAATCATTGACAATAGCAAAAGACGGTGAAGCTCTAACAACAATTCTTAATAACTCAATGGACCCAATTACTCTTGACTTTTCCGAACCAATCGCTGTAGAAAATTTTGACAAACAATTCATACAACAATTTGAGCTAAATAATTTTGACGAAATACCAAACCAATGCATAGACTTATCAAAATTCAGAACTGACCACTCAAGTTCTGAAGAAAAACTTGTAATATCCAATTTAATAAAAGAATATTCAGATATATTTTATCAAGAAGATTTGCCTTTGACTTTTACAAACAGAATAAAACATCAAATTAAAACCACAGACGAAATCCCTGTTTACTCTAGACCATAAAGATATCCCTTTATTTATAAGAACGAAGTACAGAAACAAATAAAAAAAATGTTAGACTCAAAAATTATTAGGCCTAGCAACTCACCATGGTCATCTCCTCTATGGGTTATCCCAAAAAAATTAGACGCTTCAGGAAAACAAAAATGGAGAGTTGTAATAGACTATAGACAATTAAACTCTAAAACCATTGACGACAAATACCCTCTCCCCAATATTACTGACCTATTGGATAAACTAGGTAGGTGTCAATATTTCACCACCCTTGATTTAGCCAGTGGCTTCCATCAAATCGAGATGAATGAAAAGGACACCGAAAAAACCGCGTTTACTACCGAAAACGGTCATTGGGAATTCTTAAGAATGCCATTTGGACTGAAAGGAGCACCCGCTACCTTTCAAAGGGTAATGGATAATATTCTTCGAGGTATACAAAACGAACAATGTCTTGTATACTTAGATGATATTATCGTATTTTCAACTTCTTTACAAGAACACGTTGAACGCCTTAAAAATGTTTTTCAACGACTAAGAGAATCAAATTTTAAAATCCAGCTAGACAAGTCTGAATTTCTTAGAAAGGAAGTGGCTTATCTAGGACACGTTGTCACTCCGGAAGGCGTAAGGCCGAACCCGGATAAAAATAAAGCAATTAAAGAGTACCCTATACCTTGCAATACTAAACAAATTAAAGGATTCCTAGGACTTTTAGGCTATTATCGTAGGTTTATACCGAATTTTGCAAAAATCACCAAACCACTAACAAAATGTCTAAAGAAGGGAGCTAAAATTGTACACGATCATGAGTTTGTAAAATGTTTTGACAACTGTAAAAACCTTTTAATTAACGAACCAATTATAAAATACCCAGATTTTTCTAAACCATTTAATTTGACAACCGACGCGAGTAATGTCGCTATAGGTGCAGTATTGTCGCAAGGGCCAATTGGTAAGGATTTACCAATAGCCTATGCATCACGCACCCTAAACGATTCGGAACAAAATTATTCTGTAATTGAAAAAGAACTTTTAGCTATTGTTTGGGCAACCAAATATTTTAGGCCTTATCTATTTGGAAAAGAATTTAATATCATCACCGATCATAAACCCCTAAAATGGCTTTTCTCCCTTAAAGACGAAAACACTAAGTTCACCCGTTGGAAATTAAAATTATCAGAGTATACTTATAACATTATATATAAAAAAGGAACTTTTAACTCTAACGCTGACGCACTTTCGAGAATAGAAATTCACACTAAAGAAACAGACACCTTTTGGAAAGAATTAGACGATATACTTTCAAATATAGATCAGCATAACAAACAACCAACAAATCTCTTCAACTATGACCAACCTAACACTTCCCAAAAAAATGACCTAATTGACCTTTATACTGACAATTTTCCCCTTCCTGAAAATCTAAGTGATAATGGAGACGATATCTCATTATTAGTTCAACCAAACTCAGAACCCGAAAATGACCTACCAGATCAGACCGAAATCCAATCCAATAACGATGACGAAACTATTCATTCCAATATTGAACAAAACCCAACCTTCGAAATTCCAACCATAAATACTGCCGTTGTTAACTATGGCCAAAATCAAATCATAATAAATTCCGTTCTCCACTCCCCAGCTAACCCCAAAATTAAAATTCTTTTTGAAAACAAAAAACGTATTAAAGTACAATTTTCACAAAACAATTTTGAAAAGGATGTTATCGACTTCATAAAGAATTATATTAATCCACAGACACAATACTACATTTACTTTGAAAACCCTGAAATATTCGAACCCTTTCTAGTAATTTTACAAAAATATTTTAAAAATTCTTCCTTAAACCTTAAAAAATGCATGAAAAAATTAATCGACATAACAAACAAAAACGACTTAAAAGAAGTGATTCAATCTTACCACGAAAGTAAAAGCAACCATAGAGGTATCGACGAAACATACCAACGAATTAAAGAAAAGTATTACTGGCCGTTTATGAAAAACTCCATACAAACATATATAAATGATTGTGAAGTATGCCAACAAAGTAAATATGAAAGAAACCCCATTACAATAAAAATGAACCAAACCCCTACTGCCAACAAACCCTTCCAAATATTATACATAGATACATTCACGATGGAACAGAATAAATTTTTGACAATTATCGACGCTTTTTCTAAATATGCCCAGGCATACCACCTGACTACCTTGTCCAGTACTGAAATAGTTAACAACCTTGTAACCTTCTTTTCTCACCATGGTGTACCCGAACAAATTTTCAGTGACAATGGCACTGAATTTAAAAATTCCGTTATTTCAGAACTCTTAAGTCTTCATAAAATAAAAATTCATTTCTGCTGTCCGGACCACCCTCAATCACAAGGTTCGATCGAAAGATTTCATTCAACCATTATCGAACACATTCGGTTATTAAATACGAGAGGTTTCCTCAAAACACCTATCACAGTAAAAATGATCTATGCAATTCTCGCATATAACAATTCCATACATTCCACCACAAAGCTAAAACCTATTGATGTTATTAATGGCCACCTAAATACTAACGATCCATTCAACCTAGAAATAGATAAAATACTTCTAAACGACTATATAAATGACCACAAAGAAAGGTCCAAAATACTTTATTCAAAATTAAATGAAAATTTGATAAAAGAAAAAGAAAAACGAATCGAAAAAATTAATAAAAACCGCGATGACCCCCAAATATTTGAAAAGGATCAAAATGTTTTCATCAAATTACATAAGAGACAAAAACAAGCAAATAAGTTTAAAAAGTCGACAAAAATTAAAAGGTTAAATCGACAGAAAAAAATAATTACCACTGATTCTCAAAATAAAATTCATATGGATAATATTAAGCGCCCATTAAAAACTACATACGAATTCTGAACCTAAAATAATTTAAACTATTTCAGATCTATGGGAGCCTTAGGACTTTCCCAAAGAAAAATAACCATGAAAAATATGGAGAACAATTTTGGACTAATCCCATTAAAATTAGGAACCGCAAAAATTAAAGAAAGTAATTTCAATCTCATTCATTATTTTGATTTGAATCCAATCGTTAACGAAGTCAAAAAATTAAATTCTCATTCGAAAGATCTAAAATATCAAATTTCTAAAAACTTAAATTATTCACATGATGTTTCAAACTACCTAAAAATTCTGAGTTTCTCAGAAGAAAAAGTTCAAAATAAATTACTCGAAATAATACCGTTGTCTCATAGATCAAAAAGAGGACTTATTAATGGTTTAGGATCTATTTTTAAAAGTATAACTGGAAATTTAGATGCAAGTGACGGAGAAAGATACGAACAAATAATCAAAGAACTTCAAGGAAACCAAAATCAATTAACCAATAATATAAAAGTACAAAATTCTCTTTCTATAGCATTAATAAACAAATTTAACTTTACAATAAATCAAATAAGTCATAACGAAAATCTTTCAGAATCAAAATTGAAACAAATTGCATTAATCGTTGAAGGAAGCGTCTATCGAGAAAATGCGATGTTCATTAAAGATACTATTAACCAAATTATTAACATGCTGGAAATAATAATCTCAATATTACAAGATATTGAAACATCAATAACATTTTCGAAGCTAGGAGTCATGCATCCAAGTATAATAAAAACAAATGATTTTTATAATGAATTATATCAACTACAAAAAAGGTTAGAATATGGTCAGTTACCTAAAGAAGTAACCTTGCAAAACTTATTGCTATTTGAAAAAATCATGAAAATCCACTGTTACATATTAAATGGAAAAATAACTTATATATTACAGATTCCAATAACGAATTCTCAGAATTTTGATTATTATCATTTGTACCCTATCCCCATTAGAAAAGAAGGTCAATTTAAAGCAATTATCCCAAATAAAATATATCTAACAAAAAATAACGTTCAATATGCATCTATGAGCAAACCTTGTCTGGGACTGTATCCGTCAACACTACATCTCTGCGAGTACACCGACCTCCAAGATGTTAAAGATGAAAATCCGTGCGAAGTGGAACTACTAAATATAAAAAACACTTCCAATTGCCAACAGTCAAAAATCAGCATCCCCAAAACGTTTTTCCAACGTCTGGACAACACCAACCAATGGATTGCAGTTTTTCCATTTCAAGAAACCATTACACTGACATGTCATGATCAAGTCGAAACCATAACAGTCAAAAATACATACCTTATACGAATACCAAAAGGATGCCTAATAAAAACACAAGTCACCAAAATAGTAAACCGAAATGACATCCAAGTCTCAAGTCAACCCATCTTGTTTCCTGAACTAGAAGTCAAAGCTATGGAAATACAAAACGTTCCTACCAGTATTCAACTGCAAGACATCAACCTAGATGATCTGAACCAAATTAAAACCAAAATTCTCGAAAATGATCCAGAGTTAAAATTTCAGAAAATACACCACACTCCCAGCATATGGACAATTATAATTTATTGTCTATTGGTTATACTAGGATATATCATTGTTAGAAAACTATCGACCCAATTCAAATCTAAGAAAAAAGAAGATCAACCAATGGACCTGGAATCTATTCAACTTCCTCGCTAACCCTCAGAGTTGAAATTTCGAAGGGAGGAATTATGTCACCGTTTCTTATGGAACCTTCAACGTCAGGAGATTCTCATATCATCATATTCATGCAAACTGTTATTTCTGCATTTTTTACTTTATTCGAATTATATATTTTGTAGCTCAGTTCTTTGTCAATCTTTAACTTGTAAACTTGAAAATATCTAATTAAAGTAGTTAGTTGTGTAAATAAAGTTTTTAAAAAAGTAATTTCGAGTATCGATTATAAATCTCACCAAACTGAATATTTAAACACTGATTATAAGCCAACAAAAAATGAAATATTTACAGATCGAAAGCAAACACAATGTACAAACGTCTACTACTTTTATCATAATTTATAAATAACTGAATGAATCATGTTGAAATTACTGAGGGACATACGTTAACCAAAGCACAACATACGGTAACAATTTTATTAATTACGGGAACTTTATTTCCTTTTTTAACATGATTATAGGCACAATATTTCCTAAAATGTTATATTTTTGCCGTAACTGACTTATTACACGTTCAACATGTATCCTAACATTGGCCAATCCACATCTTTTGGCATAATTTGTTTACCCCCTTTCTAAAAAGCAGGCATTTGCCCTTCTGCAAAGCAATGTCTTACCTGATCTTTGATTAAAAATCCTCTAGCCAAAATTAAATCTCCAGGAATTAATTTGTCCAAAAATTTTGAATTTTCCACTCTAAATTTATCACTGCACCGCCCTGTAAATTCCTCAGAAATAAAAACTATGCTTCCTTGGGTCGATATACCTATTAAAATTTTAATTGTATTGTGGTGCTTATAATTAGAAAAATATTGTGCTGCTGCATTTTTATTCACAGGTGTCTCAGTAAATATTTCAAAACAATCAATTATTACTGTTACCTTCTTTTCAAAATTTTCTAGAAAACACTGTGGGACATTTTTTCGCAAACATTCTCTTTCTGGCAAATGTATTAACATTTTCAATTTAATATATAAAACATTCAAAACAGAAAAAAAAATTCTACTTGCCGACCGTCGACTTACATTAAACCTATAGCCCAAGTCTTTAAATAACAAGATTAATCTTAATTTCTTAAATGTTAACATAACCATTTCCACTTTATTCAATGATTTCGACTGTCTATTTGACAGAAACGGTGAAATAAAACTAAAAACAATATTGAAATATTCAAAATCTAGTCCTGTATAAAAGCGACACTTTTCTGAATCATTTTTTAATGAATCAAGACTAAATTTATACTATGTATTTGCATAAATCAAATCTTGAGCCAAAGCTCCACCTATTTCACCTTGGTTTTCAATTTCTTCAACAGGCAGCTGCATGGAGGGTTTTTCATCTTTGTCAAGATTGCTATCAATTTCAGCAATAGATAATTTTTCCTGTAATTAACATATTTCATACATACATGGAACCTACTTATTCCGTTACCATAGAAACCTGCACTTCAACCTTCAATTTATTACGATTTTTTATTCTTTATAAACGATTGAACCTTTCTTTTGTTGTTAAATTGGTACTTTTATACCGCATATTCTGGTTTGGAACCCAGTCTACATTTTCTCGATCAAACAATTTGCTAGGTTTTCCTACAATGGTTATCAAAATTAGTGAAAAGAAGAACCAAAAAACAAACAATTTTACCTCCAAGAAAGTGTTTGGAACATATCCATATTTAATTTTTTTCTGTCAGGTCTCTTCTGAGTGCTTTTATCCATTTTTCTCTCCTCTCTTGAGCCAAGAGATCAACCCTACCATTGTTGTCATAAATGGATGGAAATTTATGATAGGATATTTTATCCCTGGAGTTATTACTACTACAATTAACTACCGAACAAAATCTAGGCATAATTAAAACACTATTATTGTTTAAAAAACGTAATTTCCTGTATTATTGATTAAAAACACTATAAACCACATATACCACAATAAAACCATATACATATAAATAAAATATACTGCGCCTAGCGGTCAGGTAAGCGTGGAGATCATTAGAGTACCAACGTATATATCTCTGCAGCGTCTGTGGCCAAGATCAATACGCGCATGCGAGTCACGAGACGTTGCATTGTTTAATATCATTGGCTGTATCATTCCCGCTTTGACGCTTTTTTTACCTTCAGGGGAGAGATAAAGGTTGTTTGCATAGACAAATAATATATTTTATTTTCTCTATGGTTGTTTGTTTGTACACGGCATAGTAAAATTTGGCTGTTATTTGGATGTTTAGTGATTTTGTTATTTGTTTTATCATTGTGTTGTGATTTTTACGTGTTTCTTTTATTTATACTTTTATTAAAAACTATGTTTCCGCGACGGTGCTTTTTATGTAATGAGATTGGTCCTAATTTAAATTTTCATAGATAAGTATCTACAGGTATATAAAAATAAATTCCGTTTGAAAACAAATCATTCCATCAGGTACTCCATCTTCATTTAATTTGTCAATATGTATGGCTATATTAGTGTATAGATATCTAAGAAATGATTTATAAAAATAATAACTCTAATAGGTTATGTGCTCACTACATATTTCATGTTTATCTACTATTTCTATTCCTTTTGAAGTAACCTAAACAACTATAGTAGACGTTATTTGAGATTTATGTTAGAAGTGAAAAAAATGTAATTCCACAATTGCACTTTATTTGGTTAAATCAAAAATCAGACATGAAGTTTTTGTTGACTGAAATATCTACGTTTAAAAATATTACAGGCGGCAAATACAGCACTTGCACGTAACTAACATGGCCACATAGAGTATAGTCAGACCTCTGACTCTTAATAGAACGCATTTCGCTTATTGGTGATATAGGCAGTTGGCAGTATATTTTAATTATTACGTATATGAATGAAACTAATCACAAATGTTTTACCCTAGGGCGTCTGTCATTAGTGCCAAGTGTCAGATCGTGCATTTGCCCTATAAGGTAATGTGGTATAGAGAATTTATAGAAAGAAATTTCCTTTCTATGACGATATAGAATACGCGCACTGGATATCTTTTTTCCCAATTAAGATCAGTATAACTGTGCAATGATATAGAAAACCAGGAAAACTATATCTGCTGACAGTTTAAAAGTGGAGAACTCCCTAAATTCATCTGTTCATTGACGACTCCATATTGTGGGTTTCTTAAGTGCCTTCTAATTTCCAATTCTTCAAGGAAATCCAGTTCTTGTTCCTTATCAACAAATATGTAGTACTTTGGTTCTTTGTTAGGTGTCAATGAATGATTGGTGTCAAGTAGATGTTTTTCGTAGTGGGGTTTATCTGGTTGTTTTAATCAGTAGGCTCGTAAGTGTTCACTGTATCGGATTTCAAAATTTCTAAGGGTCTGACCCAAATAGACAGCATTACATTCTGGACTTTTAAGTTTATATATACCAGATTTCTTTAAAGCTGATATTTTTGTTTTTACATTTAACAATTTTGTACTTACGTTACTTTTTGTTTTAAAAGAAATTGTTGCATTTGTTGCTAAAGATATTATCTTCGAAATATTAGTAGAAATATTTCCTGCATAAGTGATGGTTTTATAACTTTTTATTTCTTTAGTTTGTTTAGGAAATATTAGTTGTAATGCCACTTTTTTTTCTTTTTTACTAATTAGCTTATTTATCATATCTAATGGATAACCGTTAGATGTTGCTATTTGCCTAATTGTATTAATCTCTCTATCAAAGTTACATTTGTTCATTGGAACTGAAAATGCTCTAGGTATTATTGAATTATATGCTGCTAATTTGTGTGACAAGGGGTGATTGGAACTATATGTCACATCAGAGTGTGTTGGTTTTCTGTAAATTGAATAATCAAGTACATTATTAACTCTTTGAATTTTTAAATCAAGAAAATTGATTGAGCTATTTTCTTCAGCTTCTAGACAAGAAGCCGAAGAAAAGCAGGTGCTGTAATTGTGGCGAGCTAGAGCATGCACGCAGTTCGTGTAAGCATCCTACGACTCCTGCAAACCAAGAACCTCTTAAATGCAAAGCAGCCACGAAGAGCTCGCGGTACAACAATGGTAGGACCATGCAGGAAGAAGATGACGATGACAAACTTGAACAGATCGTCAACTTGTTGAAAGGTATGGCAGACAAGAAGGCAAAGAAGATCAAATTCCGGAAGTGTGGCGAGCCACTTCAGAACAACGACAAGATTTGTTCACTCTCCCGGAAGATTATTCACTGGCATACAACATCCCCTCCCGTATCAAGAACGCACGAGGGTTGGCATCCGTCTTTCGAAACAAATTCGAGCAATTAGAAAAACTTGAAGACCTGATTCCAGCCCCAGGCAAGACACTGAAACTGAATCATAATTCGGGGTAAGTCCTCTACGTGGTAACTAAAAATGAATTTCAAAATCGATCTACCTACCGCGATGTGTGGGAAGTACTTCGAAGCCTCCGAGACCATGTGTTACAATCCAGCGTGAAGAAACTGGCTATGCCTAAGATAGCGAGTAACCAGTTGGATTAACGAGTTATCAGGAATATGGTAGAGGTTATCTTCTAAGATACCGGTGTCCAGATATTAATTTGCAGCTACAACCCCCGCTATCAGTATCCGATGAAGACGGTGCCCTGTTATTTCCATAAGATCGGAAAGTGTAGAAATGGGGCCAGTTGCCGATTCAAACATCCAGTCTCGGCTACACAAAAGTTCCAGTGGGAACTTCCATTTAAGGAGGAGGTAATGTTACGAAATAGCACTCTAGTGTAGACCCTGAATCCGACTCTGTCTAAGCCATGTATGTAAATGAAAATTATGGCGGATCCGCAGGGATTTCTTAGAACTGTTTACGATTGTAACCATCTTATCTAGACATTGTTTTTGCGACCAGTATTATCTAGAAAATACCAGAGAGCCAATTGTTTTTGTGTAAGCCGCAATCTAGAACTATCTACTAAAAAAGACACTAATATATAAAAGAGCGACCAGGGAGAGCTTAGTTTACAAAGTGATCTCGACAAATAAACAAGAATACACCGAAATAGCGAACAGTGAAGTGTTGATATAAATTAATAATTAAGGTTGTGTATATATAAATTGAATTAAAGTGAATAGTTAAGTGTATATAAATTAAGTGTTAGTGAGTAGTTTAGTGTTTAAATAAATTCGTAAGTAGCCATACCGTGAGTTTAAAGTTTATCCCACCCGTTTACTGTTTGTATAAATAAGAAAAACATTACAGTATGTTTTTTGACCCCGCTCATAACCTTTGAGGTTGATACGGTAAATAAAAAGAATATATTAACTTCGGCGGAGATATTGCAAATGTATCGGTAACTCCCAAATTAAGGCAATTTTGGGAATATTTCATGGAAAATATCCAGCATTCCTTGAGGATTCCAAAAACAAAACAAATACAGTGTGATCCATTTGAAATAATAAAGTTCATCATATTTGCAGAAAAACGAAAGAACTGACAACTATGTAAATAACACCATAATATCGGCCGTTACAAACCAAAATTTATAAAAATCAGGTGATTCCATGTAAGTTTCGTGGTGTGTTTGGGCTACCTGTGATTAGAAAAAATGTTGGATCCTCGATTTGTCCCATTTTTTCCTATGTTCTGGTCGTCGACCCCAAAGTAACAATTAACAATAACGGATGATATTATGACATTATCTGAACTTTGTATTTCATTGTCGCATAGTGAGTAGATTTGTGGTATTTTTAAATTAAGATTATAAATGTCTATTTAATCGTCTACTATTCTAATTGTTTGTAAAAATTATTCAGGTTTATGAAGCATTGAATACATTTTTTTAAACTATTTCTTCTGTTTGTTCCTATTTTTAATTCAGTTAATTTGAAATTGGTGATTTTATTAACACATACACATATGGTTTTCTTGATAAGATACGGCAAAGAATTTTAATTTCGAAAACAAGAATTATTATTATCTAGTTTAGTAATATTTGGATTACGTTAATCTATTATTAGATAGAGCCATCTCCCAACCTACTTGCGTCAATTCATATTACAAATAATTTCCTAATATCGTTAAATTATTTATTTATAAAGTCAATTTGTTTACAAAACTTATCATGCTTTTAGATATCAGAAGTAAATGTCAAGGGTGTAGCGAAAATTAGAGGAATAATCAAGCCCATGCTGGCCCGGGTGGGCGGGTGGACATGTCCACCTGCGCCATCTGTGTAAAGCGCCTCCAGTGCCTTATGCGGCCGATAATAATCAAGAATAACCTACATATATCTACTAGATAACAAATCAACGTAAAAGTACGGAGGGATGTTTTAGCACTTCTACAAAAACTGTCAAGTTTTGAAATTATCCTAACTACCACGATTTTCTTACAGATATTCAAGATAACAACTCCCTTATCAGATTACTTGCAGACAAAGAATTAGGATTATGTTCAGGCTTGAAGGTTTGTAGAATCATCTGTTATGAGACTTAAAAATGATAGAAACATTTTTGATGAAATTCTGGTAGCAACCAAATCGCTCATATTATTATGTCAATCAATATTGACAAGTCTTACATAAGGATCCATTAGGGAGATCGTAATTGAACTTGATTTCAAAAGAAAACGAGAAATGAAGGTCAAGAGGACGGCAAGAGAAGTTTGTGAAGATAAAGGTATTACGTCTTCACCTAAAGATATGTTTAGAGTTGGTGACGGGCCGCAGGAACACCGGGACGTGTCACGGTGCGCCCTTTGGCCTGGACCTTTCTGGCGCCCCCCGGCTTCGAAACTTACAAATTTTACTTTTAAAATATCAACATTAAATGTTTAACAGCATAATTAACACCGTCCACCGTCTTAAGTAAACAGAAAATTTAAATAAATATAATTAAATCTGGATCATTATAAGACGAAGCTTATCGTCGATATTGACGAGCGGCCGAGTTGAGTGTTGCGGCTGTAGGCTACACAGAATTAACTACGTTAGCGCGGCGCGCCCTCAGGAAGTGGGGACGGTACGAGACGTATGCCATGGACGTGTCAATTTCGACTGCCTGTTGATGCTTGTACGTCACTCACTACCTCACTAGTCAGTAAACTCATGCAGTCGGCCTGATTGTGAATTGTACTTGTGTAGTATTTTCTTTTAAGTTATTCGGTGCTGTTACTGTTCTTCTCATGCAAGTTTCAAACCTTTAATGATATAGGTAAGTAAGTGTTGTTATTATTCTTATTAGTGAGTTGAGGTGGAAAAAGCACATAGATATAGATAACCTAAAGCAAAATACTTGCGAAAAGCCTCAACCTGCATTTTGAGATCACTGCAGATAATATTTTAAACAAATTCATATTCTATCTTATCAGAATAAAAATATTGTTGGTAACATACGATGTTTGTTTACCTTTTACTCGAACTGTCAAATAGCCACATGTTATTTATGGTATTGTTTTGTTTACCTACTTTCGTGGAATTGTTATTTTTCAAATTAGGCTCAGAATTTTTATTTCAAGTTTTTATTAAACCTCTTTGAACAGTGTAGTATTCTATTTTATTCAGTTTATTTATTTTAAAATTATTTGAGCTATGAGTTATTTGGGTTATTATTTGAGTAAACTTTTTTTTAATACAAGTGCAATGCTAAAACAGATGCTCGCTGAGCGTTACAGAATCTGGTCTACAATCGCTCTTTTAAAGGGAGAGGTTCATATCTCGACGCCAGATAGTCATATGTTTACAAACAACATCTGCCGTATTTTTGAGATCTTTACCTAAATAGCTAGGTCGAATGAGCTTTTATGGCAACCACGTTGACCCATCTATTAGCGAGTGAATTTCCCAAACCCGCAACACTTCACATTACTCACCCTCATTTTAACGAATTTTTAAATTAAGCGTGTTGTGAGTTTATACTTTTTCCTACGTCTCGGTCTGTCCGAGAAAGCGGTTGTTTTCGCACTCGATTCGCGTCGCAAAACAGGTTATTTCCGACTTAATTCATTTTACTTTGCGCACTGCTGATTTATTTTTCGCACTCCAGTGTTTTAACTTCAGAACACACAAAAAAATGATAAAACAATATGAATTGGCCATCAGCGTAACGTTGTTTAAGCATGATTTAAGTTGGCAACACTGGTTATAAACATCTGGCCCATTGTTGTTAGTGATGGGCAATTCGATACTTTTCAGTGAATCGATTCAAATGATTCACTCAAGTTTAAAGAATCCAAATTTGAATCAATTCATTCGATTCTTTTCATTTAACTGCCTTATGTTACTATAACGAAATAAATATTCGGCAGACGTAGGAAAAATTGAATATTCAAATCGTACGCAAAGTGTTTTTGCTGCACTCGAGAGAAACTATTCCGCACTCGCCTCCGGCTCACACGTAATCATGTCTCTCGAGTGTAGGAAAGTGGCATTTTTCCCACTTGTTGCATAAATAACTATTTTTAAGATTGTATTTCAAAGTATGCTCTTTCAATCAGGCATTCATTTAATACTAAATCACTGTTTTTTTAAATACATAAAGTGATCAGTTACATTTTTTTTAGCGGGTTACAAATCATGGACAAGAAAAATAAAAGGAAAAAAAGTGCACATGAATTTCGTCAAGAAAAGAAAAACAAACTTCTACTTGAGTCTGCAAAATCATGTTCAAAATAACAACTTTGTTTAAAAAACCAGACGGCCCATCTGAAGATGAGAATCTTGAATCACATGCACAAGACAAAACGTTTGAGGGAGCAGAATTTGTTAGCTTCAGCTTGTCTTCACCATCAAGTTCATCAAATCATGATTGTTCCAAAACGAGTTATGATAATCAACAGACGGTCTCATTGACGAATCGTCTTCCGATCTCAGTTCTGATAGATTTCAGGGGTTCAAATTAGTTGAAAATTCACAAATTGAAGAGCAAGACCCAATTAATCTTAGTCCTCGTAAACTAGAAGCACCTTCACTTGACACAGGAAATTCGACTCGAAGATGTAATTCTTCAGTAGAAGTAATCAATTATTTAAAAAAACCAAGCGAAAGAGATTTATCGGCATATCTTGATTATCATCCAATACAACCTGATAAAAGAGAGTTGCCTTTTAATGACAAAAAACCCTCATATACTGTAGAACGAAACGATGGAGAAACCCTTCAGAGACATTGGATTTCATATGACGAAAATTCAAAGAAAATGTTCTGTTTTATTTGCACCGTTTACAGCAGCAACTCCAATTCAACCTTTTGTACAGGGTTTGAACACTGGAAACATGTCCACCAAAGAGTTAATGAACACGAAATGTCCAAAGCTCATTTCCAATCCGTTGAGCCAAATGTAAGGAAAGTACTCGTGACTTTCTTTTTTGTGATCAACTAGATAAGAGGAAACAAGAAGTCTTAGATAGGAGACATATGGTGAAAATTGTAATAGACGACTTGAAGCTTATAGGAAAGCAAGGATTGGCTTTTCGTGCATCAAAGGAAACTGCTTACTCTCTTAAAGATGACACAATCAACCATGGCAACTTCTTAGAAACTATTATGTTAATGTCCAAGTATGATCCACGGTTAGAGAAACACTTGAAAAAGGCGATCGAAGAAAGTGATACGCGCATGTCTAAAAGGTCAAGAAAAAAAACAGACGTGGAACACGAAAGAAAAGGCAAAAACAAAAGGGTGGGCAGAGGAAGTGCCGTGACATTTGTAAGTAACAACATGGTAGCAAAAATAATGATCTGTATGACAAAAGAAATGAAATCTGTCGTGGCAAATGAAATCAAATCGGCCGGCAAATACTCAGTTTTGAAGGACACGACGATAGACATAAGTAGCAACGATCAATGTGCAATAGTTGCCAGGTATGTTAAAGGTCATTAAGTGTGCGAGAGACTACTGGCATTAAGAAGTGTGGCTTCTACTACAGGAGATGCATTATTTGACACTCTCTCTGGGGTATTGACAGAACTTGAAATACTTTTGAGTGATTGCGTCGCAAATGCGTTTGATGGTGCGTCTAACATGAGCGGTCAGTATAATGGTGTGACTGCACAAATGGCCAGTAAAACCCCAAATCACTTTTACACGTGGTGCTACACGCACGTTTTGAATCTCGTAATATCTGATACAGCTCAATGCCTCACTGTAACAATCTCATTTTTCAGCATAATGCAAGAGACCCAGGTTTTTTGAAGGATTCAATTAAAAGACTGGATATGTTTAGGGAACAGAATCCTGAGTACATGTTGGAAGCCATTGAGGTTACCAGATGGCGAAGCCGCAGCAATGCTGCAACGAAAATATTCGGCAGAATAGATATGTGGACCTCTTCTGAAGAACAGTCTTCAAACACAGCTAAGACTAACAAACATATTTATCTGTAGTTGGTATTGGCTCTATTAAAAATTTCACATTCAGCTGATTCCAACGCCTAAGTGAGACATGAAGCAACTGCTTTACTTAAGAAGTATCTGGATTTCGAGACAATATTTGTTGGCATGATATTCTTGCAAGTGTTCTAAATCACTACGCCACTATCGGATTAACTCCAAACAAAGAATCTAGACTACGCCTAAGCACGGAGGAATATGGAGTCTTCTCTTAGTAGGCTAAAACGCCTAAGAGACAAGTTTGATGAGACTGTGAATGCAGCACAACGCTTTGCTTTGATAATAACGCAGAAACTCTAAGAAAGAGCAAAGGCCGATGAAACTCTTAATGAGATTGTTATTGGCAAAGCAATAACTGAGAAAAGAGACAAGAAAGTAAAGAAAATGGCAGGAGAACTTGCTGAAGACGACAGTGTTGGAACTTCTCCCGAAGAAGAATTCAAAATAAAGATCTTCTTCGTAATTGTAGATAGAGCTGTCCAAACTATGGAAAGCCGTTTTGTGCAGCACAAATCGCTATACTTGGATCTGGCATGTTTTGACCCAAAAACATTCATATACCAAGAATCTCTTCCACCTAAAGCATTGAAGAAAATAGGGGAATTACTTTTGAACGTTGATGAAGAAAAGCTGAAAGAAGAACTTATCTCGTTCGTAAATGTATGGCCCCATATTTCGAATGCAAGTTTGAACGCCGACTATGAGAATGAAGATGTCTCAGACGAGAAAATCGATGACCACAGTGATGATGACGATACGCAAGATGAGGTCCAGTGCAAAGAGTCGGCATCATGCAATAACTGTATCAAATGTGCATATAAAGTTATATTAGAATATAACATGTACTGTTTACAATATCCAGAACTTTCAAAAGTGTATAAATTTCTTCTAACTATTCCATTGACTCAAGTCTCTTGCGAACGAGCATTTTCGAAATTGAAACTTATCAAAGCCAGATTGAGATCGTCTTTGACAAACGACAATTTAGAATCATTACTGTTGATGCAATCAGAAGCTGATATTTTGAGCTCCATAGATCCAGACAGCGTTATTGACTATCTTTGTCACTCCAGCTCCGAACTTAAAAGACTGCTCCAGGTTTAGATTCAGTTTGCAAATTCACTCTAAGAAGACCTACAATGGTGAACGTATTTTTTACATTCCTTAAAAATTATGTAATAAGTGGTAACTTTTTTTGAAATGTATTTAATGTATGTTATATGTGAAATTTTTACCAACAATTACACTTATTACGTTTCAACTCCTACTTTGTCTTTTATTTTGCCATTCCGTATTGCAAATATTTGAAATTACCATTATTCTTGAGCAAACAATGAATGGCCATTTTGTTTGACAAATACTAGTACGATTGTGTAAGGCTGGATCCACATGCATCCGTGATCACGGACGTATGCACAAATCACCTACTCTAAGGTGATTTGTGGACGTATGTGTGCGTTTCACGGATAGCCGAAAATATGATCATCCACATGTGTCAATCCGTTCCCACATTCGTTTATGGTACCAAACGTCAAAACAACCTCAAAATATTCTAATATTTTTGTCATTACCGTATGACTGATACACCGATCTTCTTAAATTATGAGTGTTTGTGGCGTTAGTGTAAATAATAGGACTTTAATGATTTCCTGTTTAAACAGACAATTAGTGAATGCTCCTCCCTGAGCCCAAAGCAATTTAGAGAAAAAAATAAAAATAGCATACCTCATGTAACTGCAAAACAATAGGCTTATCACACAAAACCCACAAAAAAGAGCAATGTGGACAAGACAAATTTTTATGGAGGAATATTTTCTAGACTCGACATTTTTTTAACCTAGGTAAAAAATTATTTTCATAAGTAGTCGGCGAATCACTAGAAAAACGTAAACAAAATAATAACCTAGCCCCAATCACGCATGAAAAGTTAAAATTAACCAACTTCAATCCGTTGTGACCTTGAAACGTGCGTGATTTTGATCGCTAAAATTTCATTAGTTGATATTGATCACGTGGTATACAACGGATACGTATCACGGATGCATGTGGATCCAGCCTAAGTGTGATGGTTCGTTCGCACGGTGACCATATGTCAGAATAGCAAATTGAACCCAGCGTCATGAGCTATCAACGCGCTAAAAAGGAAGAGGTTATGAATGGGGGAGGGGAGGGATTGGTGCCCTTTGGCTATGACCGTCCACCGCCCTAAGAAAGGGTCCAGCAGGGCCCTGGTTCCCAGCCGTAGATGTCTACGACCCCTCAGCCTGAAAGTGAACTACCCATAACATTATTACAAATATCTTATCAATTGTAATCAAATTCAAAGGTGATTAAATACAATATATTATTATTATTAATTAAGAAAATATTATAACTAATAGTAATACAAACATAAAAATGGTAATTTTCAGAAGGTAAGCTACATTGTATATCACAAAAAGTAAAAAATAGTTCAATTTTAAATTGTATTTTAATGAAATATACAATATAAAATTTCCTTAATCAACACAACAATGAAAATTCACCTCATAATTTCAATGTGACTTTTGTGCATCCAGTTTTTTGACAAGCTGAGGAATCCTGGGATTTAGGGTCCTACTAAGAACTAGTCTCAAATCACTTAACCGATTTCGTTATTTGTTTTTAATTAACAATAAAGTAGAGAACCCACTAAAAAATTTCTCAAAGTTTACGTATGATTTTTTACTAATTTTCGAATATTATTCATGGAAAATTGAAGTTTTTCGATTCGCGATTCTCATAACCTTATAGGAAATCGTCAAATAAACAAAAAAGAAAGTATTTTTTTTATTTAAGGCTTTATTTCAAAGTTTTAGACACAAATGTATCGAAAAAAGATTCATTTTTCGATATTTCGGTAGATTTGTTGTTCTACAGCATTTAGCAAGCACTTTTTGGAGTAGGCAAACATAGATTATTGTTGTACACAATATTCGGCAACTTTCTACATACAAATTTTTGCGTTATCAAACAACATCCAATTCACCCTACTTTTACTGCTCTACCGCCTGGACTATTAGGTATTTGATGAAATTTGTTTATATTGCCACTTACCAGAACAAAACGAGCTAGATTCTCAGTTAATTATTCATCATATTTTAGAGAACAACCTAATTTCTACATTTCCAAATACTGCAGTGGCAATACGAATTTTTTTTATGCTACCAGTATCTGTAGCATCGGTAGAAAGGTCGTTTTCAAAATTAAAATTAATATAAACTTTCTTACGATCCATCATGGTACAAGAGAGACTCAGTAATTTGACAATTATGTCCATAGAAAGTGACCTTTAGACGAGTTTATTAAATATTTTGCCGAAAAAGAGGCAAGACAAGAGTGCTTCCAATAAGTTATTTTGTGCGAGATTAAAATTAGATTATTTTTTTATTAAGCCGGGTTCAAGGTTTATACAGCTATAATATAATAAAATTTACTTATCAATATTTATTTCCATGTCAAAAACTTAACATACCTAAACTAATTCCTTTTTTCCTTTTATATAACTTTATAACTTAGACTGCCATTGAGTCGAGTACTTAATTCAGTCTTTTTTTGTGGATTAAAAAGAAACGATTTTATTAATGTAAACGACCTTTAAGATGTGACCGGTACAAAGACATTTTTTCTAAATATAATTTTAGGAATCTTTTGTAGACAAATCTGATAAAATATGAAACTTGTTATATATAAAAATAATCACTTACCTACAACAACAACATCGACTTGTTTCGGCAAATCAACTTTATTGCTAAAATACTGTTTACATATTTTTTCCGAATTTCCGGTTCTCGTTTGACTTCGAACAACACCGCAAACTTTATTAATTCTAAACATTATGTTGAGTTATTATTACATACACCAGTTTCAACACACACACAGTAGTAACACAGATTAATTCTTTGCTCAATAAATGTATGCAAGTGGTTTAATTGACTTGTTGTTCTCTATAACGAACAGCATTGACCTCAGTATCTTTCAAATATCCATCGGTGATAACTTCCAGATAGCGACTATATACTACATTGACTTTTTAGTGCCTACACAGCGAAAAATAATGACTTGAGTGTATTTAATTGTAGGTACTATAAAAGGTATCGGTGTAAGATTACTATAAAAAACAAAATAAATCAATATTAAGTTTAAGGAAAAATTTGATGATATATTACGTTTAAAATAGGCCGTTGTGTATCCTTTTCATCACAAAGAATTATACAGAATGGAACAAAAGAATGAAAATCAAATTAAATACCAAGTAGATTGCAAATTTGATATTTATAACATTGCCAGAATTACGGGATTTACGATATTATTCACATGATTGATTAAACTTCATATATTATAAAGATTGATACACGTCATACGTTTTGTATATTTAAATATAATTCAAGAAAGGAGATTTATTATCTGTATTTGTCTGTATCTGTAAAAGTTGGAAGGGTGGGTAGACCCCACAGCAATTAGGCCACAATTGGCCCATTGTGCATCCTTCTGAGGTTCAAAACTTCCTTCTAGCTCGTCATCCAGCCTACTTGTTTGAAGTAGGCGATAGCTTCGCCAGAATTAAGTTCCCTCATACTGGCGTGTGTTAGCCTGTGCTCGCCGAATACATGAAACCTAAGATGAGAGAATGTCTGACATTCGCAAAGAATGTGCTCGACAGTCTCATCTTCTTGCTCACATCCTCTACAAAGTGGGGTGTCAGAGAGACCCAGTCTGTGGAGGTCTTTTCGTAGGTGGCAGTGACCAGTCAGAATACCCATGGCTGTTCGTAGGCTCAGCCTGTTCATAGTCACGTATTTTTTTGGCTACTTTGCTGTACGGATACTGTAGCAGTTCCTTGGCAAGCCTGTAGCCTTCTGCGTCGTCCCCTCTACCCTTAAACTTATTAAGGGAGTGTTCCTTTAATAGGTCGGCCGTCGCTGACGCCGATAGACCAATGAAAGGACCAGGTCCCAAGATTTTGTGGCAGGCTGCCTTCCTGGCTAGCGAGTCTGCAATACGGTTTCCTTTCGATTTCTCATGGCCCTTAATCCAACTTAAAGTGACCGTGTTGTTGTTACAGGCTTCAATTAAGGCCATGTGACATTCTAGTTCTAGGCCTGATGTAATACGTGGTCTGTTCAGGACTAGTAGTGTTTGTCTACTGTCCGTAAGGATGTATATGTTGTTACCCGTGGCTTTCCTTTTGGTAATCTTTTTTGCAGAGATGCAGATAGCAGTGAGCTCTGTTTGAGCAACACTTGCATTGCAGCCCATTGCCCATTTTATGTTTAGATTCAGGGGTCTGGAAAAAATTCCACATCCTGAGCCCGCATTTGATTTAGACCCATCTGTGAAGATGCGGATTGCGTCTTCTTCCATTGGGTCTTGTACGTTGTTTTTAAAGATTACCTTGTAGGGCTTGTGGAAGGCATATCGCGGTGGAATCGAGTCCGTATTGGCCTGCAGCACTGGGACCTCCCTGAGGGCCTCATGCCACAAGTTACGTCTCAGTTTACCGGATCCTACATCAGGTTGTATACCGGTAGAGCGTAGACGTGTCATGGTCATCAAAACAACCTCCTTGATGTATATGTCAAGGGGAGTGAGACCGAGGATTATCTCCATAGCTCTTGTTGGTGTGGTTCTCATGACTCATGTAGTGTTGAGGCATGCTGTTCTTTGGATTTGATCCAGTTTACGGACGACTGTCAGCTGGTTTCCTTTAGCTCCCCAGGCAATCGCGCCGTACGTTAGCATAGGTCTGATGATGGCAGTATAGATCCAGGCAGCAACCCTAGGTGACATTCCCCAGGTGCGGCCGATAGTTCTACGACACAGCTCATAAGAAATATATGCTTTTTTAACTCTGTTTTCTAAGTGAGAGTTCCACGTTAACTTACTGTCAAAGGTGGCCCCTAAATATTTCACCTCTGAAGAGAAATTAAGTTCGGTATCTAGGAGCTTTGGGGCTTGATGTTTTGCAAGCTTCCTTTTTTTCGTGAAAAGAACCATCTCCGTCTTTTTTGGATTTATTGACAGCGAATGGTCTCTGCACCATTATTCTATGATATTGAGGGTCTCTTGCATTAAAGAGCAGGGTGTCTCCTCGAATCTTCCTGTTAGCAGAATCAGTAGGTCATCTGCATATGCTATTGTGTAGAAGTTGCTTTCGTTGAGGTGGCTGACCAAGGAGTCTAAGACCAACCATGTTCCACAGTAGTGGCGAGAGCACCCTTCCCTGTGGACAACCTTTTACAACCAAGCCTCTGATGGTTACATCATCCACACTGATTTTTATTGCTCTTTTTGAGAGCATGTTATATGTCCAGCCATTTATGGTTTGGGGGATATTCTTGTTGGAAAGTGCATTTGTTATTTTAGGAAAAGTGGTTCTATCAAATGCTCCTTCTATGTCTATGAATACACCCAGGGTGGACTCCTTATTTTCCAACGATCTTTCGATGCGGCCCGCTACGAGATGAAGAGCCGAATCGGTGGATTTCCCTGGAGTATATGCATGTTGATTTGGATGCAGTGGATTTCGTGTTATCACCACATCTCTT